>CAWUPB010000797.1:0-403298 GCA_963924115.1 Dovyalis caffra | reverse complement strand
CTTCAATGAACTTCTAAAAAAATTTTGAGATACTAAAATAAATACTAAAGAGAGTAAGGTTCGATTAGTATAGAAAAATTGGCATGATATCGGATCGACAGAAAACAAAAAAAAATAGAAATATAGAATATATATTATATGTGATCCAGGAAAAGGAAATTGAGCAATTCCTTCTTTCTTCTAACAGTATTGATAGATAAGATACTATCGAGGAAAAAATATTCTGAATCAATTAATGAAGTTACTTTTTTACAAGCACCACCCAGAAAAAAGTGTAATGGAGTTTTTTTGAAATATTTGAAATATCAGAAGAATGGAATCCATAAAATGGAATTCATTTTGTAATAAAGTATTATGATTGTCATTCAGCGGCGCCCCTTTTTTCTGTCTGATTCGACGGGGGTGCCATTGAGTTCTTACGCTTTCATGTCTACAACTCAGTTCATCCTATTACTACAAGGATGAACCCAATCCGGAATAGGAGCCATAAAAGAAAATACCTATTAAACCGATCACAGGAATACCAGTTACAGTACCTATTATCCAAAGAGGAATCCTTCCAGTAGTATCGGCCATTTATCCCACTTCCCTCCACATTTAATCAAGTGGTCCTGCTAGAGACATGAACAGTCATAGATAATTATGTGATGATATCCTTCCGACGAGATAAGAGAATTTCCTCTCTTATTTATTATTCTAATACTCTCTTTTCCTTTTTTAATTCAATTTTTTAATTAAATATTAATTAAAGAAATAATTAGAAAATAAAACAGCAAGTACAAAAATGAGTAATAACCCCCAGTAGAGACTGGTACGATTCAATTCAACGTTTTGTTCGTTCGGGTTTGATTGTGTCATAGCTCTATAATTAATTCAGATTAGGTTTATCGTTGGATGAACTGCATTGCTGATATTGACCCCAAAAAAGAAACGGTAGGTACAGCTAGTCCGTGAACAGCAAGCCATCGCACTGTAAAAATTGGATAGGTTCGATCTATAGTCATTGGGCCCTCCTAACCTAAAAAGATCTACTAAATTCATCAAGTTGTTCCAAAGGATCAAAACGGCCAGTTATTAAGGGAATTCCTTGTCGGCTCTCTGTAAAATATTCATTTGGACGAGGGCTTCCAAATACATCATAAGCTAAACCTGTGCTGACGAATAGCCAACCTGCAATGAATAGGGAAGGTATAGTAATGCTATGAATGACCCAATATCGAATACTGGTAATAATATCAGCAAAAGAACGTTCTCCTGTGCTTCCAGACATGTGAGCTCCACATATTCTTGTACAGTCAAAAGGGGATCGATTCCGTAAAAGATGAGATCAGTAAACGAAAATTCACTGAAATTAAATCTTTGTGAGATCGTCAATATCGTACCGAGGGTTTCTTTAAAGTATACCAAATCAGTATAGCTATCCTTCTTCTGACGCAGCAACGCAACTCCAATCAGTATCGAAACGAAGTCCTATATAATTTCTTTAGTCTTTTCTTTTTCTTATCACTGTAGAACCGTGTACCATAGATTAGAGAAAAATGTGAATTTGACGGGTTGTTTTCTAATAATAAGAATTCCTAAAAGATATTAGCCTATTCCAAAAATTCACAATTCAATTAGATGCGAAATCTAAAAACCTCCCCTTCGTACTTGTAGAATAAGAGTTTTTTGTTGAAATCCTTTTTTCATTTTAAGGAATTGCTTAGTTGTCCAGAAACAAGTACTGGCAGTAAAGAATATTCGAGAGAACAGCGAAAAAATAATTGTAATAATCAATATTCGGAATGTCTGTATTCTTGTTCTTGTATTCGATGCAAAAGGTTTTTCTTGATACTTAATTAAATTACAAAGAGGTTTTTTTATATGGAAAGAAAAAATGTAAAACCTAGAAAAGAATAATAGAAATTCCTAATCTTAGAAACTAATTGGACCAAAACAAAAACAAAATAAAGATTTGATTTTTTTCGAGTGATCCAACGGTGCGATATTTTTTTTTCTTCTTATTCGAGATATTATGTGAATAAATCTACTAAGAAATCTAATAAGTTAAAATTAAAAAAAAAAATGGATTCGATACAAATAAATAACAAATAAATAAACTAAAAGAAGTAATCAACATAGAAATGATTTTCCAATTTTATTCCGTAGCGATTTCCGTAGTGATTTGATTCAAAGAAAGTTTCTTTGAATGAAGTTATACAACACAGTTCTTCTAATATATTAGTATTTTAATATTTATTTAATATTTCAATTTAGTTTGTTCTTTTATTTCTCAAGAGTTGTCCAATGAATCTTTTGATTCGGAGATAGAATAGGTAGATGTTTTAGATGATGAGTTGATTTATTTTTCTACTTATATCGCTCTATTTTTGCTAGTGCTGTCTATAATCTATAATGATAATGATTGATAAATGATTAATAAATAAAAAACTTTCAATTGGTATTTTTGCTTATCTTCGTATCTTTCAAAAATTGAATTTAGGAAAATGCTTTCCAAATATATGGATAAAAAAAATAGTTTATTTAGTTCCTTCATGCCCACTATAACTAGTTATTTCGGTTTTCTGTTAGTAGCTTTAACTATAACTTTAGTTCTATTTATTAGTCTGAGCAAGATACGACTTATTTGAAATTAATTGAATGAACAATTCATAAAAAAAAAAGAAATTTTTTTTTGCAGTATTCCATCTATTTTCTAATTCCTTACCGTGTCAATTTCCAATTCTTGGTTATTGAGATTTATGGGCAATATGGATTAATATTTAAGGATAGATATTACCTCCCTTTTTCTCTTTTCAAACAAATTGAAATGATTGAAGTTTTTCTATTTGGAATCGTCTTAGGTCTAATTCCTATTACCTTGGCTGGATTATTCGTAACTGCTTATTTACAATACAGACGTGGTGACCAGTTGGATCTTTGATTAATGAATACCCTTTTTTTGTTACCTCCTCCTTTTTTTAATCCACAGGAGGTCAAATTAAGATTGCTGTTCAAGTTTTTCCCTAAAATTTTTGACTTAACAAAACAAGAATGGAATCACGCCCTGTAGGATTTGAACCTACGACATTGGGTTTTGGAGACCCATGTTCTACCGAACTGAACTAAGAGCGCTTTTTTATTACAAAAAAGAAAGCTGTAAGTAAAAAGATTCTTTTTTTATTTTACTCCACTACATCTTGAATGACTATACTATCTCATATATAAACTATATTATATATAAATATAATAAATAATAATATGATATAAATAATATCATATTAATTTATAATTTATGATTAGGTATGTCTAATTTTAATTGATCTCAATTGATCTCTTGTTATTGTATTGCTCAGAGGCGAAGTAATAGGTAGGGATGACAGGATTTGAACCCGTGACATTTTGTACCCAAAACAAACGCGCTACCAAGCTGCGCTACATCCCTTTCAATTGGTCTACAATGTCATTGTAGAGAATCCCTGTCTTGTTTTCCACATACTTATTTCATTTCATTTTCTCCATTGAGATACACAACTTATCTTGCCATTTCTTCTTTTTTTTTTTTTTGGTCTCATATCATATAACATATAATAATAAACTTATATACATATGAAAAAAAAATATGAAACCTGCCGTAAATTTCGTGAATGCCCGGACGGAAAGGGACGTGTTTTCTTCTTTTAAAAAAAGAAAAGGAAAATCTTATCTATTAAATCATTGTACATTTCTCAATTTGAATTAGGAATTCCGCGTACAAAACAAATGCGAGTGTCCTTTAATTTAACTACATATATACATCTGATCATATATGTATTGCCGTTATGTATTACAATAATGAATACAGAAGGAGGATTTTTTATGCGAGATCTAAAAACATATCTATCCGTAGCGCCAGTAATAAGTACTCTATGGTTCGGGTCTTTAGCAGGTCTATTGATAGAGATCAATCGTTTTTTCCCGGATGCTTTGACATTCCCTTTTTTTCATTCTAGTTATTAACACGGGGGGTGAAGAAAATTAGAGATACAATTAAATATCTCTGACTACTACCCCCCTCTTTTTTTCTTATTCGAATAAGTTAGAAAAGAGAAAGAATAAAAGTGGATTCAAACTCAGTGAAACTCGGAACTGGGGTCAAGCTTCAAGTAAATTTACTTTTTAATTTACTTTAATTAAATTAAGAGAACAGAAGTGGAAATGCGGTTAAGGCAACAGTATCATACAAGAAGTTTAAATAAAATAGAAAGACTGTACTTCTATTCTAATCTAAACTTCTAATGTAAATAGAATTTAAAATAATTGTATTACTTATTTTTACTATTATTATATTTACTATATTGGCTGCAACAAAATCTTTCATAATTTGATTTCGAGTTAGCAACTTCTATTTTTTCCTTATTTTCTTCTTCGTTTCGGATAGGAAAATAGAAGAGTTGAGTGAATAAAAACCAAAAGGAGGTTCATGACCAATGGTAAAGACGTCCGAATAAGGGTTATTTTAGAATGTACCAGTTGTGTTCAAAACAGTGTTAATAAGAAATCAATAGGCATTTCTAGATATATTACTCAAAAGAATCGACACAATAGGCCTAGTCGATTGGAATTGAGAAAGTTCTGTCCCTATTGTTACAAACATACAATTCACGGGGAGATAAAGAAATAGATGGAATCGATCAACTGCGTGTCACTTTTACAAGGAAGATGAAAAATGACATATTAACATATCATATATTAGTATATCATATGTTAATATATATATTTAAATAGAAACAAGAAAAATCCTATTTCTTAATTCTAAATCATTAGCATTTTTGATCCGATGGAAGAAAATAGGATTCTCGAAATAAGGAATAAAATAAATAAGCCATGGATAAATCCAAGCGACTTTTTCTTAAGCCCAAGCGATCTCTTCGTAGGCGTTTGCCCCCGATTGGATCGGGGGATCGAATTGATTATAGAAACATGAGTTTAATTAGTCGATTTATTAGTGAACAAGGAAAAATATTATCTAGACGGGTGAATAGATTGACTTTAAAACAACAACGATTAATTACTATTGCTATAAAACAAGCTCGTATTTTATCTTTATTACCTTTTCTTAATAATGAAAGACAATTTGAAAAAAACGAGTTGGTCGCTAGAACTACGGGTCTTAGAACCAGAAAAAAATAGACTTACTCTTCAATTGAATCAAAATTCCAATCCGAACTCAAACGTAGGTTGATGTTTTGTTCGAGAAAAATCCAGGAATCCAGATTTGATTGTCGTGTCATAAAAAAAACGAATTGGGTAAGGTAAAAAGAATAAATATTTTTTTATTGAATGTTTTTGTTCAGTTTGACTACTTGATCATATTATGATCATATTTTATCATACTTATTTCTATTCTACCTTCCCGGAATTCATTTTCCAAGGAATTCCATGTCAAACATTCCGAAGGATTCCTTCCAATCTCCTTATTTTATCGTGTCATTGGAAATCAGATAAAGGCAATTCCTATTTAATATAGCTAGTTGTGCAAGTATTTTTTTACGATTAAGAAGCAACTGTCTCTTCTGCAGATTGTTTATTAATGTACTATAACTACAGGATGCTGCATTCTCGCGAATTGCTGCATTTATACGAGTGACCCACAAACACCGAAAATTTCTTTTGTGCCTATCTCTATCCCGATAGGCCGAAAACAAAGCTTTTATTTTTTGTTGAATAATAGTTCGAGTAAGTCTTGAATGAGCCCCACGAAAGCTTGATGCGAATAAACGAATTTTTGTTCTACGCCTTCGAGCTATATATCCTCGTCTAATTCTGGTCATTGAATAAACGAAACTTTGATAAATAACTAATTGATTTCCTTTCTTTCAGTTATTCTTTTTCCCTTTTCTAGAATAACAAAACGGATTCTTCCAATGTATAAAATAATAATTCCAACGGCTTTTGCTACTCTAACCTTCCCAACCACGATTTTTTCTTTTTTTTTATAAGCATTTCGCCTTGAAATAAGAAATTTTATTGGTACTAGGTATCAAACAAAAACATAGTAAATAAAAATAAGTAGTAAATAGAAATAGATAAAGAAATAGTGGGTTCCATCGTTTCTATGGTTATTTCTTAAACGGCGAGGTCCTCTCTATACACCGGAGCCCCTTACTTTATTTAATCAATGCTATTGTTAACTTGTACAGTTCACACTTTTTGGCTCTACCCATGAATTCCCCAGTAGTAGGTCTTTCACAACGAGATCTATTTTTACAGTAACGGTATTTAATTATGCGGATTAGCTGATTAGCTGACCTTGTTAGTCCGTTCTTGCAAGAGTAGAGGCATAAATTTTCGGCTTTTTAATAAGATTTGCCCTGCTTAACAGATAATCATTTGCTACCAATGGGGAATTCTTTCGCATTTTCAATTGAAAATTGAGGTAATTGAATTTGCACCAATAGAAACCATAAATTTGATACACAATAGAAGGATATTATAGATCTTTTTTTTTTTTAGTTTTAGATAGTGAAGGGGAGTCTTCCATTCTATCCTATTCATCGGTACTGATCACGGATAGTGGAAAAATTATTTCTTTTGTCCTAACCCACAATCTGAAATCTGAACGAGTCGCACATACACCCTAGTACATGTCCCTCGGCGCTGAGGGCATCCCCCGAGAGCGGGGGATTTGGTGACATTTCTGATTGGCTGTCTTGTGTTTCTAATAAGTTGTTTAATAGTTGGCATGTTGAATCGTATGCATAATGGGCTGGTTTAGATCAATCCTAACCGGATGATTATGAATTCTTTCTATATTCTATATTCATATTCTATTTTAATATTTTATTAAAATGAATAAAATTCAAATTACAAATTAATAGAATATTAAACCTCGGTAAGAAACTAAAATCTTAAATCGCGATTTGTGTGAAATTCCTGCTATTTTTTATGCAACTGCTACAAGATCAACAATTCCATGAACTTGGGCTTCTGTTGCTGACATAAAAACATCCCTTTCCATGTCTTCGGATACAACCCATAAGGGTTTGCCTGTTCTTTGTGCATAAACCCTTGTGAGGATTTCGCGCAGTTTCAGTAGTTCTTCCGCTTCCAGGACAAATTCTCCTATTTGTGCTTCATAAAAAGCAGCAATAGGTTGATGGATCATTACCCTGATGATATAAGATAATAAAAGGTTACTTTATCTCGCATAAGAAGGTCACGAGAAGAGATAAAGAATAAAAAAAGATAGAATTGAACAACCGTACAGGCATTGTTTGCGCATTGCATACGGCTCTATAAGAGAATTCACTTTTACCGAAGAAAAATAGAGAGTCTACAAGGACTAGGTCGGTAAATGATACAATGACCACCCTTCCCTTGGGAGGAATTAAGAAAAACAAAATACTATGGTGGCTCCGTTGCTTTATTTCATCGGTGATTTAGCAATCCCAAAGTTTCTTTTTTTTCAAATAAAAAAAATGAAAAAAGAATATAATCTTTTTTTTGTCCTCTTTCATAATTCATAATAATAATATAAATAGCATTAAGAACCTTCTGGTGTGAAAACAAAAAAAAGTTTGCGACACTGAAATAGGCTCCCGATAAATAAGATAAAATCGGAAATACCCTTAATATCTCATACTACTCTTTCAATACATAATCTAATGTTAAAACGAAATAAAAAATTTCTTATATTGAATTCGAAATGCCATGCTATTATTACTTAATATTCATATTTCATATGGCGAAGGCATAGTTTTCTTTTTTCTTTCAAATAAAATAAAAAATAAAAACCCATTGGCGCCAAGCGTGAGGGAATGCTAGACGTTTGGTAATTTTTCCTCCGACCAGGATAAAAGATCCCATTGAAGCGGCTAATCCCATGCATACTGTTTGTACATCTGGTCGCACAAATTGCATAGTATCATAAATAGCTATTCCGGGTATTACCCATCCGCCAGGAGAGTTTATAAACAAATACAAATCTTTGATCTCACTTTCTGTACTGAGATATACCATAAGACCGATAAGTTGATTCGAGATCTCACTATCAATATCTTGACCTAAAAAAAGTAATCTTTCTCGATAAAGTCGGTTGATTAGGATCAAATTCTATCCCTTAGGAACCGTACATGCACCTTTTGATGCATACGGTTCATCAAAAATCGCAAAAAAAAAAGAATCAATATGTAGATCCCAGCCCTTCCTTTTTTATTTTTTTGATAGTGAGTACTTTCTAACTTCTCTTTTAACGAATAACGAAGGGGCTTTTCCTCCATTTTTCAAGAAAGATGGTTTTTTACCCGTTTACCTATAAATAAAAAAAAAATTCATTAAACTTATCAAACTACCTTCTCATTGATGTATTCTTTCATCGGGATCCAATTCAAATCACGATGACATTCTCTTGTTCCTGAGTGGGCTTCTTTAATTCTTTTAGGTTTGTGCTCTACTCCGAGTAAAGATCTGCCCGATTTTGATTTGCACATATAGGGCAAATGTCCCCAATACCGCGTCTTTTTGTTACAACTTCTTTTTTTTTCAATTCATTTCACGCCTTCCACAAAATATTTGACGTATTTATCAAATTGGTTTTTCTAAGCGGAGCCTGGATACTTCATTTTATTGGTCCAAACAAGCTAACCATAAATTATTCTAATTGATAATATTAATCTGAATACCTCCAAAGCATAGATCTAATTGCACTTCATTGCCACTTCACGCTCTAAATTTTTGATGATTTAATCAATTCTTCTTTGGCGAAACAGAGGATATCTCGATCGCCAAAATGAGTAAAGTACAGAACACGTGAAAATAAAAAAAAAAAAAAAAAAAAAAAAAAAAAAAAAAAAAAAAAAAAAAAGTTCTCTGAAAATATAGAAAATACCCTTGACGGGTGGCAGGCACGCACAACCAGCTAACGATATCGGTGGCGAACTAGGTCCACTTCATTTTTTAGGTTGTTGGGCCGCGCACGGGCCTAGTTGGCAACAGGCCTATTTCTTCCTTTGTTTTTTTGTACTTTTTTTTCCATTATTTATTATTTGCTCAAAATCATTTTTTCCTAATAATTAATCATTTTTTTATTTAATCATTCATATTCTCCCGCTAAATGACAACAATTTACTTTTTGATGAGTGAAGACGGTTTCTGCCCTAATCAACAACTGGTTGCCAAATGGACAAACTAATAGGATTGGCTCTAAGGGGCAAATCAAGATACCTAGTGGGTAACGATCTTGATTTCCAACGAAGCAAACTAGGAATTCCAAGAGTATACTCAAGATCAATATTTAATCAAATCAAAATACTTTGGTGAAAATTTAACTTCGAACAAATATCAAACCATGGCAAAGACGTTTGACAATTAAAAGTGTATTTCGATTATTAAGGCAAAAGATAATTGTTGGGTCTGCCTATTGAAGGTGAGTAGGATGGTAATAATTGTCGAATTTAATGCCATTGAAGATTCCAGCATCAAAAGCTTTATTAATCAATATAAACAATTTTTACATGGTGAGATTGAATAAAAAAGAGTGATAAGGGATCAACTTGTCTGATTCTTTTTACCGTACGTAGGGAATTCTGACGTTGATGATACATTGGAAAATCTTTAAAGTGCCAATACACTGGAAAATATCTATTTCCACCACTTTGAACTAAACTCAATGCATTCCTTCACCCTTTCCCGTGAATTAATTAGGAATCCCACAAGACTGAATCAAAAACTTTCTGAAAATCAATTTTGAAGATGAATCTTTGGATTTTTTTTTTTTTTTTTTTTACTTTTTCATGCTATAAACAATCTCATTAGCCAAAAAAAGCATTATCTAAGACTTGTCTCACCGCACCAAAAGCAGATTAACCAAGAGTAATCACTTTTTTTCTATAAATTTTATAATATTGAAGAAGTAATTAGTGATATGTTAAATAATTATTTTATAAGTCCACTCTCTAAAAAAAGATAGACACAAAAAATGAACTTACTTCGTAAAGAGAAGATGGATTAAAAAAAAAAAAAAAGAAAGAGAAAACGTGAAATTCAGATGTAATTATTTATATATATATATATATATATATTTGTCTCTTTTCTTCAAAATTTATGAAATAACTATTATGTCATTAGTTATATCTTGAGTATTATAAAATTTCTTCTTTCTTCCTCCATGATTCCCTTTCATTTGATGGAAGGAACTTTTGCAATAATCTTGTACAAATCGATTACTAGACTAATGTGTCTGAAATTAGAGAAACACATAGTTTCTTTTAACTTTCGGTGCCAATATGAAAGTAGGCATCATAATATCTTTTGGCATGCGACTCGTTCTTAAGAAATCATATACCATGTAAAAATATCTCCATCAATAAGATTTCGAACTTTCTTATAGAACTCAAAGTTGAACCCATCTGGACCCGGAACCTTTGAGCCATCACAACTCCAAACTGCATCCTTGACCTCCTCCATAATTACCTCCTTGTCCAACCAAGTGGTCGAGGAATTACTGAGACTTCTGAAACCTTGACCGCCCATGATTAGCCTATCCCAAGCTTCCATAGAAAAAAAGGCTTAGAGAAAAATAGTGCAGCTTCTTACTTAATATCAGCATGGCTAAGTAAAACTTGACTATCAGAAAAAATCTTTATGATGGAATTCCGTTTAGCTCCAAGTGAAGCCGAAAGATGGAAAAATCTAGTATTCTTGTATCCTAGTTTACACCAAGTTGCGCAAGCCTTTTGCCTCCAGAGTGACTCCAACTGCCTAGTTATGAACCACAAACCTGAGTTAAGCCGCCTCTCAAATCTTCCAGTTCTGCCAGAATTGAACGATTAATGTGGCCCTTTATGTTTTTCTTTTTTTCTTTTTTTTAAAAAATTTTAGGTGATCATGTGCCTAACCCAGGAAAAAATTCTTAATTAATATGATTCCTTCATCCAATTTCCATTTAATTTACTGTTAATTCTTGACATATGGCATGATATGTGCTATTAATTATGTGTATTTTTCTAACGTGCATGTCAAAAATTAGCATGAAATTACAAAGAAGTTGGATGGAGGGGCTCACATAGAGAAATTTTCTAGCGTAAAGTGTCAGCTGAACAAGAAAAGGAGCAACAAAAAAAAACAATGAAATGGTGATTAGTTAAAGGTGAAATATCTGATGCTGGATTGACCAAATGCTGTTTTATTTTATTTTTTATACTTTTGTTCACCAATAATCCGTTAGGACCTTACTATCTACTAGAATAAAAAGTAGGACAAGAGGATGTTTTCAAGACTAATGTTACTAAGTGGGTGCCAAATTTAATCATTTAATTAGCATTTTCCTAGCAAGAAATCAAACTTCCATAAAAAGTGGTTGGTTCCGAATAAACGATAACGGTATTAGAAAGGTTGGTTCTTGAACAACAAGACTTTATGTAGCATGTAAGAAATCTAGCGAGATTAGGCTTCAAATTCTTGGTTTCCAAGGATGTACTCACCCACCTAACCTAACTGAGAAAAACGACATGGCAGCAATTCCCTTCTTAATTATTCCCTTTATAAGGTTGAGGTAAGCAGTCCCAGATGAATGCAACAAGCTTGAAAGCAAGAAGTAAACCAATAGCAGCAGAGAGATTGCGAGAGAAAGATCAGAAAGTCAGCAGCATGGGGTACTCTTGTTTCCAATTTATGCTCCTTGCTGTCTTTGTCCTCCCTGCTGCTTTGGTCGAGTGCGGGGTTCGGCGTTATCAGTTTAATGTAAGTTTAATGCTGAAGCAGTACTTTTTTTTATGAAATCATTATAGGTAAAAACTGGCCAGCATGGTACTGGTAAAATAAAATTACTACCATCTTAAAAAGTCTTTAAACTTATGTAGACGAAACTTTACTAGAGAATCAGTTACAAAATTCTTTTCTCTCTGTAAATATGAGAGAGAGGGGAAAAAACAGATTTTAAACACAAAATTATATTAAAAATAACATTAAAAATACTGCATAAAGTATACCCTGGATGCTTTAGCATGGATGGTTCCATGTGACAAAAGAGTGAACTGCTTAGCGTTATTAATTAATTAGTCATTCCCATAGAAAATTTTCTTTGAAATGTGTTTCATTATTTGAAGATATATAAATATTTTTGCACTATGCATAATGCTTTCTGCAATGTCATTATAGGAGAAATTTTAAAATATTTCATGGGACCATATTTGAAAAGAGAAATAGAAAAAAAAAATTATATCTATATTCATAAAAAATGATAAAAAAAAAATATTCACCAAAACTCAATTTAAAAAAACAAAAAAAATTCTCTCTTATCTTTGTGCCATTGTCTTTCTTATAAGATAACTTACAGCAGTTAGTTATTCTCTTAGTAATATAAAATTCCTCTCGCTACGCAGCCTTGTGCTTCAAGTCATGCAACTATAGCTTTTGTCTAACTTGTCCATGATTCAAAAGGCAGTCATATTGCCTCCATTATGTTTATTCTTATCTTGATCTATTAGTAAATAATTGCATGTAGAAAGTTCTTGGTATCATTTTTATTTTTATTTTTTATTCATTAAAATTGTTAAACTTGGAATAAAACCCAGTAAGATAGCAGCAGAAATAAAATATAAATACAGTCAAATTAAGATTACAATTAAACTAGTAATTCTTCTTGCGTGTTAATGTTATGCTTAACTGAACTATCATCGGCAATAGTTTTTGCTCTATCCATTCAAACAAAATAAATAGATCTTAGCTTACTTAACGCTATTAAAATCAAACCTAATGATTGAAAGACCAAAAGAAAAATCATGGAGTAAACTTAAGGAAATTAATTAGTTAAGCACATAGTCAATACTGGCCCAACTTAGAGTTGAAATTTTTAAGTTTAACATAATTTAAGTACCAAAATTCAGAGAAAATAATTAAATAAAAGGTCAAGAATGGTAAGATCTCAAATCACTACCACACTACATAGCTACCTATAGTGACATAATTACTTAAAACCACTTTAACAACATATACAATTTAGTCACAGCCTTTTAACTCTGAAATGCGCTTAATCTGGCTCAACATTTAATTAAACAGGTGGTGATGAAAAATACCAGCAGACTATGCTCAAGCAAGCAGATTGTTACTGTCAATGGCCAGTTCCCAGGACCAACTCTTTATGCCAGGGAAGACGATACTGTTCTTGTAAGCGTTGTTAACAATGTCAAATATAATGTGTCTATCCACTGGTAAGATAAGAAAATAAACCCTTTACAACATTTATACTCTAGTTAATCATGAATGATTCTGATGTAGTTTTTCCTTGGTATTTGGCAGGCATGGAATTAGGCAATTAAGAACGGGTTGGGCTGATGGACCAGCATACATTACGCAATGCCCCATTCAGCCAGGGCAAAGCTATGTCTACAATTTCACAATCACTGGCCAGAGGGGCACACTTCTTTGGCATGCACATATTCTCTGGCTAAGGTCCACAGTTCATGGTGCCATGGTTGTGTTGCCTAAGCTTGGTGTTCCCTACCCATTCCCAGCTCCTCATAGAGAAGTGGTTGTTGTATTAGGTAAGCAAGATGCATTGTAATTATTCTCTTACAAAACTTGCAAAATGTGGTTTCCAGCCATAATTCAATGTTTTAAGTTCATGGTTGTTAAATATGCAACTTGATATTAATGTGAAAAATTGCAGCTGAGTGGTGGAAATCAGATACTGAAGCTGTGATCAATGAAGCTCTTAAATCTGGATTAGCTCCAAATGTTTCTGATGCTCACACAATAAATGGACATCCAGGAGCTGTCTCAACTTGTTCTTCACAGGGTATTTGACTAACATGTCTTTTAATTTACTTATAAAGTTCTGATAATCAAGGTTTTAGTATATTAAAAAGCTGTTATGAAATTGGTTTTGGATTCATGCAGGCGGTTTCACATTGCCAGTCCAAAGTAGCAAGACTTACATGCTACGGCTGATCAATGCTGCCCTCAATGAAGAGCTCTTCTTCAAAATTGCAGGGCATAAGCTTACTGTTGTGGAAGTTGATGCCACCTATGTTAAACCATTCAAAACAGATGCAGTCCTAATTGCCCCAGGCCAGACCACCAACGTCCTCGTCACAACTAACCAAAATACTGGCAGGTACTTGGTTGCAGCATCCCCATTCATGGACGCTCCAATTGCAGTGGATAACATGACCGCAACGGCCACTTTGCACTATTCAGGCACACTTGCTAATTCCCCTACAACTCTTACCACCCCACCTCCTATGAATGCCACTGCAGTTGCCAACCAATTTACTAATTCTCTACGCAGCCTAAACTCTAAAAACTTCCCTGCCAATGTTCCATCCACTGTCGACCACAACCTTTTCTTTACAGTTGGTCTAGGAATCAACCCATGCCCAACTTGCAAAGCTGGTAATGGTAGCAGGGTTGTTGCCAGTATTAACAATGTCACATTTGTTATGCCAACCACCGCCCTGCTTCAAGCACATTTCTTCAACACTAGTGGTGTGTTCACCACTGATTTTCCTGCAAATCCACCGCATGTTTTTAATTACACTGGTACTCCACCCACAAATTTACAAACCACAACTGGAACTAAGGTTTATAGGTTGGGCTACAACTCGACGGTCCAGCTTGTTATGCAAGATACTGGGATTATATCCCCTGAGAACCATCCAATCCATTTACATGGATTCAATTTCTTTGCTGTTGGTAGGGGAGTAGGGAATTACAATCCAAAGACAGATCCGAAGAAATTTAACCTTGTTGATCCTGTTGAACGGAACACAATTGGAGTACCTTCTGGTGGATGGGTTGCAATAAGATTTCGTGCTGACAATCCAGGTAACTAATTGTTGTTTAATGTTTTCAGTTGGATCTCCAGTTTCAAATTTGTTTGAATTGATGTTCTTTAATTTTTCTTATTTGACTTTGTAGGAGTTTGGTTCATGCATTGCCATCTAGAGGTGCACACCACCTGGGGACTTAAGATGGCATTCTTGGTAGACAATGGCAAAGGCCCTAATGAATCACTTCTACCACCACCCAGCGATCTTCCAAAATGTTGAAACCAACCGAAGCAATTTATCAACTTCAGGGGTAGAAGCAGTAGAACTGGATCGGAAAACTTGGTCCGGGTAGAAAGATCCTATGCTCGTACGCTCGGAAAGAGTGTCTTTAAACAAACAAACGAAAAAAAACACTACTAGAGTTAAAGATCCGATTATTTTCTTGAGTAAATTGAAATCTCAAGCGAGTTTGAATAAGATTTTATCAGGGGCATAACTGTTAAAATACAGAAGGTTGATTTTTTCTTGAATATATTGAAAACTTGATAGCTAATTAAGCCTGTTCAATTGTTTTTTAGAAGTTAATAGAATCTGCTGATATGAACATTTCTATCTCTATAATATTAATGCAGCAACTGTCTTTCCCTGGCACTGCAGCCTGCATTTCCCATTGTTGCTCCCTCTTTGCAGAGGAAAAAAAAAAGAAAAAGAAAAGAAAAGAAACACCTTCCAACATAATACTCCAAGGGTGAATATGACATTTAACTCTACAAAAAACTTGTTTTATTTGCAGTATCAGAATCTTGAAAGAAGAAATGCTTAATGGTGGATGCCAAAATATTTAGACAGATTACTATAAAAAGCATTTGTGAAATGGTCAAAAACACACTCCGACTGGTGTGGTGCTGCTTAATGAAAAGAATACTACAAGAATTTGGTGAAACGAGTAGCTGGTTTATCATAATAACTAGAAAATTCCTACAGGCTGTAAGTTTTAGTTGTTCCTGTTGCTTCCTATTTTTAGGCCAATAAATAATAAACTACTTTACCTTCATGATCTTTCGATCCTTACACACCATTTTGACTATTTCGTATAACGAAAACCCCTCTCTCTGTCTCCTTCTCAATCTTCAGCATATCTTTTATGTTTTCTCACCCTCCACCAACATTCTCCAATAGTGTTAATGGGCAGCAGAACAGAATCAACAAGGTGGATGCTGGATAGCATTGAAATTGATAGGATGGTGGAAGTTCCTATCAATGAAGAGCAAAAAAACACCTTACCGCCCAAAGGACATGATGACGCATCACTTATTAGGAGTGCAAGTAATCTTGGGGCATCCCTCAGAAGGACTACAAGCAGTGCCTTGAAGAAGAGTGGCATTCTCTCTGCAAAACCTCCTCTCCCCAAGATGGAAAGGACAGCATCATCTGCTGCAAGAGGGCTTAAAAGCCTGAGGTTTCTTGATAGAACAATGACAGGAAAGGAAATGGATGCGTGGAGATCCATCGAAAGGCGCTTCGATCAGTTTGCAGTTGATGAAAGGCTCCCTAAGGAAAAATTTGGAATATGTGTTGGTACGCTTTTGAGATCTTTTGTTGTTGGCGGTATCCGCATTCTCCTATCTTTTCAAAGAAAACAAATACAAATTGAAACTGGATTCCTGTTTTGCAGGACTAGGAGATTCAAAAGAGTTTGCAGGAGAAATATTTGACGCAATTGCCAGGCGTAAGAATATTTTTACCGCAAATGGGATAACAAAAGATCAGCTAAAATTGTTTTGGGAAGACATGACTAAACAAGATCTGGATTCCCGACTCGGAATATTTTTTGATATGTAAGAACACACCGTCCCCCCACCCACCCCCCCACACACACAACCCAACCTGTGAAGTATAAACTGGGAAAATATGGTCTAACATTAAGCTAACGTAATGATGTCATAGGTGCGACAAGAATGGCGATGGGAGGTTATCGGAGGAGGAAGTGAAGGAGGTGTGCATGGCTATATTGTCCTGGTGCCTAATCATTGTTTTTCTTTCCTTTGTTCTTCCTCTTGATCATGATATTTCAATTTTCTGATTTCTGTTATGCCAAAGGTTATAGTGTTAAGTGCATCTGCAAACAAGCTCACCAATCTTAAACAGCACGCGGCAGTCTATGCAGCTCTAATCATGGAAGAACTTGATCCTGATCAACGCGGATACATAGGGGTTAGTATTTACGCAAACACTCTGGTTTAAAATTTTGAGATAATCTGGCAATTAGAAACTCTACTTGTTCTAGTTTTGCAGCTATGGCAGCTAGAAACTCTACTAAGAGGAATGGTGAATAATGAAGATCAAATTCCCCCGGAGCTCAATAGAAGAACACAGACTCTCACAAGAGCCATGATCCCAAGAAAATATCGGACTCCTGCCACCAAATTCTTGTCCCTGTCATTAGAATTTATTTATGAGAACTGGAGGAGAATATGGGTTATCACGTTGTGGTTAGCTGTAAACTTGGCACTTTTTATTTGGAAATTTCAGGAATTCGAGAAATCATCCCTATTCAAAATCTCAGGTTATTGTGTCTGTCTTGCCAAGGCTTCCGCAGAGACTCTCAAGTTGAATATGGCTCTCATTCTTCTTCCTGTTTGCAGAAGGACACTCACTAGGCTTAGATCAACGTTTCTCGGCACCTTTATCCCTTTCGATGACAACATAAAATTTCACACCTACATGGCATTTGCCATAGTCGTTGGGACTGTAGTTCATACTCTGGCACATGTGCTTTGTAATATTCCATTGTTGACTTCATGCCCAAGAGACAAATTCATGGCATATGCTGGACCATTGTTCCATTACCAACAGCCAGATTATTGGTTCTTCATAGGAAGCAACGTCGGCGTAACTGGAATTCTGATTATCCTCATAATGGGTTTCTCATTTACGTTGGCCACACATTATTTCCGAAAGAATGTCGTTAGGTTACCGGGAACATTTCACAAATTGGCAGGGTTTAATGCCTTTTGGTATGCACATCATTTGCTGGCCTTGGCATATGTTCTATGCTTTCTGCATGGCCACTTCTTAATCTTTGAAAAGCCTTGGTATGCCAAAACGGTATGTGCAATCCTCAGCTTGCTACTTCAATAAGCACAACCTTCTCTACCATTTGCAATAATTTAAGACAACAAAACTCCTCTTCTGAACATAGGTTGATGCGGCTGCTGAAACTAATTGTAGTATCTAACTTTTCACAGACATGGATGTATCTCATTGGCCCAGTATTGTTCTATGCCACTGAGAGAGTCTTGACAAAATATCAGGAACACCAGCATCAGGTTGATGTCATGAAGGTCTGTATTAGTGAGATTTCTTCTCCTCAATCACTTGCTCTCCCCATCCATGACATTAATTCTTAAAACTCTTCATGTACTTTGGACATTACAGGCAATTATATATGCAGGGAATGTTCTAGCTCTATACTTGAGCAAACCTCCAGGATTTAAGTACGAAAGTGGAATGTACCTCTTCATCAAGTGCCCGAATTTGTCAAGTTTTGAATGGTAACAAATTGACCTTCAATGCTTCAATTTAGAATGCTTCCTGTTCCATTTAATAAAAAAATTCAGTTCTTGTTTGTTATAGGCATCCCTTTTCCATCACTTCTGCACCAGGAGATAACAATCTGAGTGTCCACATAAGAACCGTGGGTGATTGGACTACAGAACTCAAAAATTTATTTGCAAAGGTCATGGTTTAATTGGTGTTTCACTATATTCTTGCAAATTAACCCGATTTACTGACATCTTCTTCTGCAAATTATATACTTAAAGAAAATGTTAAATTTTGCAGGTCTGCGAGGCCCCCCGGCTGTGAAACAAAAAAAGGAAAGGCTGCAGAGATTGGAAACAAAAGCAATGTCCAACGCAAACTTTGATGAGATACAAGCAACGTGAGCAAATCAAGTCTTTACTAATCTAATTGACATTTTCTAAAAACTAGAAATATGATAGCCCGTTTTTCCTTATGGCAGGTTTCCAAAGATCCTGATCAAAGGACCATTTGGAGCCCCAGCACAGAATTACAAAAAGTTTGACATACTATTGCTCATAGGT
The DNA here is from genome assembly GCA_963924115.1 of Dovyalis caffra. Classification (NCBI taxonomy): domain Eukaryota; kingdom Viridiplantae; phylum Streptophyta; class Magnoliopsida; order Malpighiales; family Salicaceae; genus Dovyalis; species Dovyalis caffra. Next base: position 384,463 of record CAWUPB010000797.1, on the reverse strand, counting down.
CTAGGAATCGGAGCGACTCCATTTATCAGCATTTTGAAGGATCTCCTTAATAACATCAAACCAAATGCAGCAGAGTCGACGAGGGTACGTTACGAAGAACCAAACATATATCAGTTTCATAAGATTGCTAGACTAATAAGTTGAAAATCAATTCGGCTAACACCATCTCAACTCAAAAAATTAAACGGTTAGGTGACGTTCAGGATATGATTTATATTATTTTCTAATATATCTTTTCAAGTGAAAACACTAATTGTTTGGTCATTAAAACTTTAATACTATGTTAAAAAACTATTTCAATCCTAAAATTTAAGCTGTCACGTGAAGTCTAAGATATAAGATATGATTTATATTATTTTCTAACACATAATTGCTCACAGAACCAACGAATGGGGTCACTTAATAAAAAGGGTCCAGGAAGAGCATACTTTTACTGGGTCACAAGAGAACAAAGCTCTTTCGATTGGTTTAAGGGTGTCATGGACGATATCGCAGACTATGATGATGGGGTAAACTTGGCAGCTCAAAAATCCTCATATATTTTACATATTTTCATCCTCATTAATGTTAGTCTAATCTAACCAGTAATTTTATGGACACTTTTGAATGTATCAGAATATAATAGAAATGCACAACTTCTTGACTAGTGTATATGAAGAAGGAGATGCAAGGTCTGCACTTATTGCCATGGTACAAAAACTGCAGCATGCAAAGAATGGACTTGATGTTGTCTCCCAAAGTCGGGTGTGGATCACTTTGATTGGCCACTGCATCATTAAACTATATAATACTACGTTGTCTCTTAAATTTTTTTCCTAACATGTAATAGAATGTGACAGATAAGAACGCATTTTGCAAGGCCCAACTGGAGAAAGGTGTTTACTCAAATGGCAGACAAACATAAGTCTTCTCGAATAGGTGAGTGTAGAGCTATAATGAATCTTTTAGGCTTTTTCAGCTATACGATTTGCTTTCTGCTATGGTCTTTTGTTAATTTATTTCTTGATGTTTTGGTTTGCAGGTGTCTTCTACTGTGGAAGTGCTCTACTTGTCAAGCCTCTGAGGGAGCTTTGCCAAGAATTTACTCTAAATTCAACAACCCGTTTCCAATTTCACAAAGAGAACTTCTAAATTAACAATTCTATACTTCTTGCAAAATGGTTGCAGATACTGAAATTTTATCGTGGAAAAGAAATTTTATAGTACTTACTCTATAGTTATTTATGAAGTATTATAAAATTTCTCATAGTTAAGCACTGCCCTATATTCATAAAAGCAAATTATCTTTTGTGAATGTTAGAACTATATATATGAGACAGAATTATATATGGATCTATTAAAAATGATAAAACGATTTTCATATAAGCTCAAATTTAAAAAAAAAAATTATTTTTTTCTACTCTTTGTGTTTGTTTCTCTCTTATGAAGTAAGTATTAATAGTTAAGTTTTTCTTCATATTAGTAATTCTCAAAGTGATATAAAATTTCTCGTACAGACAAAAATAAATTTTATGTTAGAATTTCTATTTAATTTTGGATGTTGAGCTATCATGTGAAGCTGTAACACCATACTACATCGATATTATGAAATAAAAAAATATATTATATAATGTATGTTGAGTCCTATTTTTGCTTCATACATATCATTATTTTTTATGCTTGAATTACACGAAACAAATCTTGATTGATGAAATAAAAATTATATACTAGATATTTTGGCATGTGCACGTTCGACATTTGATTTAGAAAACTTCTTTTACTATATATATTTTAGTGGGAAAAAAATACTTAAAACATGATACAAATTAGAAGGAGAAAGAAAATTAAGATGGATTGAGAATATGCCATCATGTTTTTTTATTATTATTATTTGTTAAAGAAGTTTCTTTTTTCGGTCCTTTTATTTTTATTTTTAGCTAGCTAGAGATAGGAATAAAAATATTAACAGATAAAAAGATTTTAAGTTATGAGTGATTTATTATTATCAAGATTATTATTTTCTAATGTGGCCAAATATGAAGAAATCTAATAGTTTGTTTGTTAATTAACGAGTTGGTATGTTCATTTTAAAGATTTTTTTCAAATAATATAAACTATTTGCAATATGATATGTTTATAATTGAAAAAAAAATGATATCTTTAATATTCTTCATAGAAGTTTCTTTAAAATTATTTACATTAAGTTTTTTTTTTTTAAGATTGTTTTTTCAACCACTTGAACAATGAACATACCAAAATATCTAGTATAAGTAAATGTCAAATAATATTTCAGATAACATATATGTGTGTGTATTATTTTCATATGCAATATTATTTGTTATCGTATAATTTTTTTAATCTAAACTCATTGTTTATATATAATATAGGTAAACATATGTGAGGAGGATTTTTAGAACAGATTCAATGACTGATCGACAAACCAATCAAAATACAAAAAGTTAAGTGTTGTAATTTATAAAAAACAACGTGATTCATCAACCGAGTAAAACGGTTTTAAGTAATAAGAGGCATAAAAGGAGAAACAAATAATGCTAGTAAGACACAAGTTAAGTGATGGATATGTGGATGCTATCTAATGTGTGAGTATGAGGGTTTTAAGAGAGTGAGAGTTCGGATGTTTTCTTAAAAATGAGAAAGTTAAAATTCTTATCACAATGATGTGAAGATGGTATTTATAGTAAATTAAAAATGGATATGACCGCTAGAAGTGTATTACATCATCTATAATTGGACTATTAGATTTGAGTTGAAAAGAATTAGATTCTTTTATGCTAAACAACTTAAACTTGCAAGTAAAGATTAAAAAAAAATAACAATTGAGTTTTCTTTTAGTAGATCCTACCTCGAACTTACTAAATAAATCTTTTTAATGCATCTCAAAAATAAGTCATAGACACTAATTTGACTAAAATATTCGTGTTTATTCTCACAACCTAAGGCCATGCAATAAGGAAGGTACATCATCAATCCAATTTATTCATTTTGTAGCTTTAACTCACGTCAAAACTAATATATATATATATATATATAATTAGCTAAATTACTAAATTAATTTTTTAAAAAAATTGAGTATATACAATGTGATTAAGAAAATATTTTGTATGCACTTTTTAATATACCGATTGCTTCATGTTTTTCTTTTATTTTCAATATAAATCAACTAATCCTTTTCAATTTGTCTTTTTAATTAGTCTTGTTTCTAATACATCTTATTCTCAATCGAGTGAGTACTAGTTAGATACTCGCGCTACGCTCGTGGTTAGAAAATCATTATATACATAGAGTTAATGATTTATATGATGTGATACGAGTAGATGTTTTGTTTCTAAATATTAATGTAAATCAAATTTATATATTAAGCAAACTTGTTTGATTTATATATAATTATTAACAAAATAATTTATAATATTAGTATAAAGATTTATATTTGAATAATTAAGAGTTTCTTTCAAACATTAATTAAATTATTTTATCTAAAAATACAGATTTTAAAACATGAAAAATAAATAACAAATAATTGATATTATGTGTGCGGATATAATTAATTTCTAATATATATATATATATATAATTTGACTTATTTTTAAAAAATAATTTGGCTCAATTTTTTTTTAAATAATAACTAGTTAAAAAAAATTTACATATTTTATTTGGTTATATATATATAACTTTTGTATAATATAAATTGATAGAAGTTAATCACTGCAACATTGGGCTAAATCTTCAATAATTAATATTAAACTTTTGTATCGACGAACATTTCTTATCATGTAAAATGCATGTCCTTTTTTATTATAATTTTAAGGATCTATCTCTTTTTTTCAAAAAAAAAAAAAAAAAGTTTGAGGGATTTGTTTCTTAAAAAAAAATTCTGATCATTTATCTTGATGTTAGTGTTACCACAAATTAATATGTAATTTTTTTTAATGTTTTTGACTTAATAATCACCCATCATGTATAGGCAAAGTTACAAATAATTAACAACTTAAAATAATATGAAAATAAACAAAAACTAAATATAATTTTTGATAATGAAAACTAAGTCTAAATTGAATATAAACAACATAATATTTATTTTGTAATTAACTTTAATTTATTGTGTATTGTTATTTATTTTTTAATTTAATAATCGTTATTAAAGGACTATTTGTAAAACTAAGAAAAAATGAAGAGAAAGTATTAAAATAATAACGTAGCGGTTAGGTTTAAGCTTCTGATCAAGAATTGATGGTCATTTAGTATTCAACAACAATTCTCGATCCTGAAATGAGGAAATAAACGGAAGGGACACATAGGAAAATAAAAAATTGATACATGAGCTCAAGTTTAGGCCCCAATACTTAGGCTTGACATGCCCATGCATGTCCGATTTGGGCCTGGCCTTCCTTGATATATTCCAATGTGTTTTCCTTCTTTCTTTTTTTTTTTTCTCTTTTTCTTTTTAAGAAATATTAAAATGTATTTTTATCAAAAAAAATAAAAATAAAACGTAAATTAAAAAATACATGATATTATTAAATATAAATTCAGAAAATCATTTTATATGTTTTTTTTTTCAAAAATGCTCTCAAAGTCAAACATGCCTATTAAATACCAGAAATTATTTATTCAACAAATTCACGAAAACAAATAGTAACAAGCAGCACAAGAAGTTATATTAATTACATTAGTGTCTTTGTTAAATATTCGTGATGTTTTTTTGGTTATTTATGGCATCACACTCGTTAAAAACTCACAAAATTTTACGATCTAAATTTTTAAAGTTTAATGTGCTCGGAAATAATATGTGTTGGAGTTGATTTCTCATTAAATTTAAGTACATTTTTTTATGGAAAAGAAGTAAATTCATAAAACTTATACTATCAAACTTGTGCTAAAATGCCTGCAATGTATAAACAAATTCGCACAAACTTATACCTTAATTCCATAAAAACTGTTTTATTCTAGTAAAAGGGAGTAAATTATAAATTAGTTTTACTATTTTTTAGAAACAAATGAATTAATCCTTTTTAAAAACTAATTATTTATTCATTTAATCAATGTTAATCACATTTAACTTGATATTATTTTATTTTATAAAATTAGATTCTTTTCTCATCAATCTTTTCATATTTTTTATTTTTTATGTTTTAAAAAAATTTAAAAAAAAATTAAAAAGAACAAAAATGTAAGCTATAAGAAAAAATAAAAATTAGAGATAGATAATTAATTTTTGAAACAAGAAGGAATTCATTTTTCGAAATTTAAGGAGACTAATTTGTAATTTACTCAATAAGAGGATATAAGATAGCTTTAAAATAAAATTAGTATCTTCTTCTTCTTTTGTCAACAAAAAAAAAAAAAAAAAAAAAAAAAAAGAAAAAGCCAAGACTAGATCTATCCCGGCGACAACGTGGGGAACCGGCCTAGCATTCTGTGCAGGTATTTTCAGCTGGTCAAGACTGCCTAACCATGCTCCTGCTGGTTGGATTAATTATTAGTACTAATTAATTAATTAATTAATCGAAACAAGAACCTTTCTATTTATGGAAACAATGCCTCCTTTTTGAAGAAGTCCTAGTCGTTCCAGCAACAGTCTACTAAAAACTCTTTGAAAAAATTAAGGGGGTGTTTGGTATAGGGATGAAAGTTGTTTGATAAATCAAGTAATTTTTGTGTTTGGTGAAGCAATGTAGCAATATGTCTCAAATTCTAAAAAATCTCAAATGTCTTAATACATTAAATTACTTTAAAACATAGGTATTTAATTTCCTTCCAAAATGAGGGAAATTTGAGGTGCCGAGGATTTTAACATTGCATGCTTTTTTAACTTCAATGCCCCCATTTTTTTATACTAAGTTATCTAATATATCCTTATTTTTACTAATAATTACACAAATATTTTAAGAGACGTAGAATATAAATTCAAATAATTAATATGTGTTTCGGTGACTTTAATTTAGTTCTAGAATAATTAATATATTATGTACCATATGTAATTTGTTGATGTATATTATTTTACTCGATAATAATAATTTTGTAAAATTAAATTTATTTTTGATACATTTCAAGTATATTATTTTTAACCGCAAATTAATGCAAGTGTTTATATATATATATATATATATATCAAACTAGATACTTTAAATTTTAAAGATAAAATGGTAAATTTATTTGCATTCCTCATGAATTTTCAAATATGAACCAAACACATTACTAAGATTTTTCATTTTTCAAACAAATAGAAAAATCAAATTTCCATCAATCACATTCCCAACTATCATATTCCAAGAAAACATTTAATAATGCTTATACCAAACATTTCCTAAAAACAAAGAGTGATTAGTGGAATAAATAATGAAATGTTCGAGAGTCAAAGGTTAAATATGGGGATTGAGATTTAATAATAAGAATTCCTAGAAAATTCAACATTGTTATATTTTTAATAATATACTTTGTTGAACACTTTCTTACGTACGAAGAAGAGAGAGAGAGAGATCACCTGCCCATAGGTTGGTTACACGTGGAAGCAGCTAAAATTACTTCAAATTTTCTAGAACAGTGTTGAACTATGAACTGAAAGCAATTTTGTTAATTCTTTTAAAAGAGTAAGAAGAACATGAGACGTAAAATAACATCATTAGTTGATCCTTTTAAAAATTTATTTTCTAACGTTATATCTGTTGAAATTCATACTTTTGAAAATATAAATTATTTTTTTATTTAATTATAGAAATATCTTGCAGTCAATTTACACATCAATTTTGACTAAAATTCTTTTTTAAAAAATATGTATATATATATTTTTGGAATTGAGGTTTAAGTTTGTAATCTTGTATAGTTAATTTTATAATCAAACGGTAGCTTATGGTAAAATTTAATATCTTCTATTTAAAAAATCTTACGTTTATATTATTTAATGATATTAAATTTGAGCTCTTTTGGTCTTAGAACAAGTTTAGTTCTCGATTAATAAATAAATATATTTTAGTATTATTTCAGTCTAAAAAATAATAAAATTAATTTCGATTGATGCAAAAATATACCTCACTACTTATATATATATAATCTTACATTCAATTGTTTTTCATTACTCAAAGTATGAAAGTTATACATGGAGATTTAAATTCACAATATGTGCACTAAAAATGATTAAAATTAAAATTTATTCTTTAATAAAAAATATTAAAAAAAACAGTTATTCTTTTTCCTAAGTGTTTATCACGAATGAAACGGCAAATACTAACATAGGGTATTAATTTTGGATAGGGTGAAAAGAAAATCTAATAGACTAATTCATTGGTTGAAAAAGAAAAGGAAAAAAAAAAAAAAGGACAAATTAATGAAAGAACCTTTCAATGGGACCTTGAAAGCCCAAAAATTGGACTTATGTATTGGATTTTCAGTGAAGCCGTACACCTGCCTGTCACAAGCAAAGGTATTAATTTGCATTATTGATTGGTACGAAACAGTGAGCCCCACCCAAATTTCGATCGGCTCTGATTTTTCATTAATGTGATGCTGTTGATGCCCTAATGGTACCTACAACAAGACACCAAGAAGATACGCTTTTAAGAGAATTTTAGTCTTTGTTTTTTTTAACAGATCAAGATCTGTTTCTAAATTTTTAATTATCTTTTATCTTTTTTTTTAATATTTAATTTATTATTTTTATTAATTTTTTCGATAATAAATTTTTTTATCAAAATGCTTCCAAGTAAAAAAAAAAAGAAATCTGAAATTATGTAACTTTGAATGTTTTTTTTTTCATTTGAATAAAGGTTATTTTCACCAAAAAATTTGTCTATAATCGAAAAAATAATTAAAAATAAAATTGAATATTTTTTAAAATTTCAAAAACAAATAAAAAATAATTAAAAACTTAAAAACATATAAAAAATTCAAAATATTGTATAAAGATATAATGAGCTATTTATTTCTTTTTCTTCTATAGTTTCATTTTAGTTAAAATGATCCAACCTCTCGTGAATTTTAATTTATTTAAAAATTAGTTTTAAAATTTTTAATTTATGTTTTAGCCCTCTAAAACCTTATTTTTGTTTAGATGTAGAACCTCTAGTTTTAGTCTTCTTCTTCTAAAGTTTCATTTATTTTGCAATAAGACCTCAAGAAGAAACGATTTTCATTTATACACAATTACACTTTAAGTTTGTAACCACAAAATAAACACGGCTCACGATTTGCACATATACACGACATTCACGGCATTCTATTTTTTATTTTTATTTTTATTTTTATATTTTTGGTAATGCTAGGCGTTTTACATTTATTATTCAAAGTGACAATTATGCATGATCTTACTTTACAGGCCATGGAATAAAAAAAACCAAAAAAAAAAAAACCCTACGTGATATTAAAAAAGAAGAAGAAGCAATAAGCTTCGGTATAATAATAACAAGTTTTTGTACACTTATAAAAAATCACGAGTTGGTATTTGATTTTTTTTTAAAAAAAAAACTTCATTATAAAAGAAAGTCAGAATAGCTCCTTATCTTTGTAGCGGTGACTAATTCAATCTGTCATCGTAATACTACTTTCTCTATTTACTAACACTAACATTCAAACGTATTGATTTGAACTACATAATTCTAACTATAGAAAAAAATTTATGAAAAAAGAATAGTAATGTAATTTAAGAGAATATCTTTGGTTATGTTATTTTAAAAACATAAAGAATCTAAATTTAAATTGTTATTGAAATCATATGAACAAATTCAATTGCAAGATAATATCTAGTTTCCATAATTTTTCACTTGTTGATCTGCTCACAATTTTTTGGCATTGAATTGCTTTTCAGTTTTTTTTTGTTTAGATTGCTTTTTAGTTGTTCTTAATATATATATATATGAATTTGCTTTTTAGTTTTTTTTTTTAGATTGCTTTTTTTGGCATTGAATTGCTTTTTAGTTTTTTTTTTTTTTAGATTGCTTTTTAGTTGTTCTCAGTATATATATATATGTGTGAAGAAGAAAATGAATACTTTTTACTCCGGAGAACCATGAAATGCTTGAAATTCTTTCAAGCGAGAGATGAAATGCTTGAAATCACAAGGCAAATACGCAAGTCAACATATTTATATATATATAAAAAAGCCTACAAGTTAACATTTATATTTAGAGTACTCTATAAATAGTTATTATATTTTATAAAAACAAATTAATTAATTTCTCTAGTTTTAAAAACTAATCATTTAATATTATTTTATTTCAAAAAATATTTTTTTCTCATCAATCTTTTTATAATATCTATTTTTATTAAAAATAAAAAATATATAAAATAGACAAAAAGAATTAATAATTAGATTTTAAAATAGAAGTGACTGGATAGTTTTTCAAAACTAAAAGGACTAATTTATAATTTACTTATAAGATTTATTAGAAAGCTTCTCTTCAATTAAAGGATTTCTAAGGGTTCAAGTGCCAATGTTCTTGTTATTTTTTTAACCACCTCAAGTGCCGATATTCACTCAAACATATCTTATCCAACAAAAGGTTAATTGCCTTTTGTTTTTCCTCCATTCCATAAACTTTAATTCCACCCCATGCGTTGAAAAAAAAATTATGAATAAACTACAACACAATATCTTTGTTTGAAAGAATTAAATTTCATTAAAATATTTTTTCAATTTAAAATTCATTCGAGCAAAAAAAAAAAAGATAAGAAAAAAATTAAACAATTTAAAGTTAAACGGGTTTTGTAAACATAAAGTTTAATATAATAGTTGATTTACGATTTACCTACAGATCAAGTCAACTCATCCAAAGGGATTTACAATAGTTTTCCACATATATAATATATTTTTTTATTTAGAAAAAAATATATAGTAATTAAATAATAATATTGAATATGCTTGATATTTTAATTAATTAATTTAACAAAATTTTATTCTGTATTAATCATGTTATTTTTCTTGATTTTTTACATGAGTCTAAATTGTATGATAAATGGATTGAATTAAGAATGAACCTAATTCAACAAAAATTCTTGGATTATAAGGGTGGATACAAGCATTTTGACAAGAGCGAGTATACATTTCTTGTTTTTTAGATGTATTAAAGAGATTAATTTGACGGGCTCGGAGCAAGATCCGTTAAAAGGAGGCTCAATTGTTACTTCCTTAAGCCGTTGTTAGCAAGTTGAATGGATTGAATTAAGAATGAACCTAATTCAACACAAAGTCTTGAATTATAAGGGTGAACACAAGTATTTTGACAAGGGCGGTATACATGTCTTGTTTTTTAGATGCATTAAAGAGATTGATTTGGTAGACTCGGAGTAGGATCCGTTAAAAGGAGGCCTAATTGTTACTTCCTTTAGCCTTTTTCTAGCAAGTTGAAGCGAGTTAAGTCTAAAGAACCTAAATCTTCCAAACCAAACCTAATCATCCAAATTTGAATGACATGGCATGATTCTAACGGTCAAGTATCATATTCTTTCACTATAAATACCAATCTTATATTATTATAAAGGGATCGAACTTTTGTGTAAAAAAACTTTTAACTTCGTAACTTTCAATCTTTAGCAAAAAAAAAAAAATAAAAAATAATAATAATAAAATAAAATAAATAAATAAATATCTATCTTAAAACTCTTATACTCACACATGAGATAACACCCAAAACTCTAACTCGTTTATACTTTGACTACTTACATGTCGGCCATCCGATTTGTGCCTTGCTAGTATTCCCTGTCTCTCCTCTCACACCTCTCACTATTTGTATATTTTTTTATTTGATCGATTGATCATTGCTTTTATAAGTTATAACATTAACTCTTTGTATATTAATCGACTCTGCTGACTAGTCGTCTAATCAATTCTTAATAACCCTATCTATAAATATTTGTGGCCTCGAATCTGAAATATTCATATTAGTCTCATCTTATAATAAGTATTTCATTTGACATCCCAAACACAATGCATAAGTATGGTGGGTCTTTTGTGTACTTGTTCTTGACATCCAATAATCATGACCATCACCCAGTCCTCCTTCCAAATTGCTCAGTTTGGATGGGATAAAAGACTTTATGTCTTCACCGGATCGCAACCCAACACTCGATCCAATCCAAAGACTTTGTGTTGAAAACCACATAAAGTTTACATATAAAGGAATTACGGCATAAACATTAATCAATCTCTTCCACGAATCACTAGCACCATAAAATTACTTTGGTTTGTCAATGCCAATGCTCAATTTTCAATATTTACTAATAATTAATCAAAATTATCTATCAGTAGTATGAGATTTAAGCTGATTTAATTTAAGAGATAATCATAATTGTTCATTAATGATATGACACTTAAGTTGATTTACCTTAAAAGATATTTTAGTGATCGGTTAAAATCTAAACGTATTTAATATTAGCTTAGTTCAAAAAATAATGAATTTATTTTCAATTCATGTGAAAAATGATTTAAAAATACATTACTATCTGTAAATATCAAATAATAAAATAAAAATAATAAGTTTGTATTTTGACTTATATTGTTTGCTATTTCATTATCGAATTTGCTAGTTTTCTTTAAAATTAGTAAATTGTCTCATTTATTTCAAAGTTTGATTTGAATTGTGATTTGATGGAGCAAGAAAATAGATAAGAGTATTAAAAAAAGTACTCAAACCTTTCATACACTATTAAGCAATAGTATATGAAACAATTTCATTGTCGAGTAAGATTGATGGCGTGTTCAAAAAAGGTGCGTAAACCATGGAGGTTTTACGTTCTAAGCGAATCCCTATGCTTCAGTTGCCTGTGCTACATTACATTTAACTTATTTATTCTTTTAATTATGGAATAGTAAAAACAGAAAATTTGATTGGAAAAGAACAGCATTTAGTGAAGCAAAATAAGAAAATCACCGACAGTTTAAGGCTTTGATGATGGGAAAAAGATGAAGGGATTGTCTTATTGATGGTTACAAAACCATAGAAATTATTTTTCTCTATCCAAAAAAAAAAAAATTGTCTTGTTTTCTATTTTTTCTGTTTTAAAATATTTGTTTGATTAAAATTTTAAATAATATATTTTTTAAAAATACCTATAATTGATAAAAAAAATTATTTTTTAAAATTTTATTTTTCACTAACAAAAAATAAATATTTTTTTATATTTTTTCTTATGCATACAAACATCTTTAACATAAAAATTTTAAAGATTTTTTTTTGTTATATAAAAAATATTCATTCTTATAAAGATTTTACTTCATACTAAAATTTTGAGAATAAAATATTTTCGTTAATATATTTATTTTTTAATAATTATTTTAAATTTGATGGTCAATTAATTGAATATTTTTTTCTTTGATTTGCATTTAATTTTGAATATATTTGTAAAATTAAATTTGATAACTAATAAATTTTTTTTTTTTTAAGGCGGAAAAAGTATATCGATCCATTGAAAGAGAAGAAGTATTAAACTATTTCTCAATCTAAAGGAACTAATTATTCCTTTGGAACTCCACAGATTAATTAATGAACCAAGCAGGTTATTATGATTATGAATCAGAGAAGCCATATATTGTGTCTATTGACGGACATTTAAATTAACACCCTTCAGCTGAGTGTCAACATTGTCAAAGTGGGTCCTGCTTTGGTACTTTTTGTAAGGAATTTACTAGAAAACCCATAACTACCTTATTCCAGCACCTAGCCAATCACAGCTTGTCCTTGTCAATTCTCAACTTGATTGGGCCACTCTCTTTTCATTTCTGTTTTCTTTCTCTTCTAACATATTATTAAAGGGAAGAAACTTTTCTTTAGCTGCAACGCCCACAAACACCATATCCACCAATCACAACTCAACACCTTTGACTTCTCTCTCTCTCTTCTGTTCGTCATTTCTCTTTCCATAGATCCCTCTCTTGCAAGTAGCATTAGTAGGAAAGAACTGGCATATTTGTGTTCTCTGAGGCATCACTACTTTTTTTTTCCTCTTTCTTTTTTTTTTTTTTTTTTTTTTTTTTGGCCTTTTAGCTTATAGTGAAAGGCAAATGATAAAAAGCTAGCAAAGCACCAATTTTTTTGCCATTTTCTCCACTAATTCTAGAGGCCATCTTTCTTTTCTCTGTTTTTTTTTTCCCCTCAATTGGGTCTTTTTGCTTTTGCTGCTCTCTTTTAGTATCTTTTTAAGCAAAGTCTTAATCCCATTTTTTTTGGGTTTGAAGTTTGAACTTAGAGTTTCGAAATTTATGGTGGAGTATTGTTTTCTTTTTGAAATTTGAAAAGGGCTTTTTTTTCTGAAATTGTTTTGGTCTAGTACTAGGGTTTATTATTGGAATATAAATTAAGATCTGGTTGTTTTGTTATTGCTTCAAGAATTTTCCTTGGGTTTTGGAAAGTTGCAAACTTTTTAAGATTCCTCAATTTGTAAAAAGAAAGCTTCTCAAGATTCTAATCTAGTAACTTTTGATTTGATGGCTTTTTGATCATAAAATTCTCCACTTCTCTGCATTTCCCATTTGGTGATTCTCTCTCTTTGAATTCAAAGGGAGAGAAAAAACTAAGTGATAAAGTGCCTATCTTGTATGTTTATAAATCATCTTTGGCATGCTAGCTAGTTATTTGCTTTGATTATACAGTGTGACTATCTACAACTATGAATCGGGGTATTGGAATCCTGTATCCGGCCTCGTATTTTCAGAATTCAAACTGGCTGTTTCAAGAAAGCAGTGGAACGAAATGGACCACTGAGGAGAACAAGCAGTTCGAGAATGCTTTGGCTTTGTATGACAAGGATACGCCTGATCGGTGGCTGAAGGTGGCAGCCTTGATTCCAGGCAAGACTGTAGGCGATATCATCAAACAGTATAGGGAATTGGAGGAAGATGTTAGCGATATAGAAGCAGGACTGATCCCAATTCCTGGATATAATAGTGATTCTTTCACGTTAGAGTTGGTAAGTAATCAAGGGTATGATGGATTGAAACAATTCTATAGTCCTGGAGGCAAGAGGGGCACAACCACTCGGCCTTCTGAGCAGGAAAGGAAGAAAGGTGTGCCATGGACCGAGGAGGAGCACAGGTATATTAGATTTATTTGACTGTGAAGCTATCGTGTCATCATTTTATTTTCGCAATAGTGATAGTTAATGAAAACTGGCTGGGTATGCAAGTGTTCGAAATTGTGTTAATTGTCGCTTCTCTTGGTCTTTTTCTATGCTGGTTTTGCTTGAATTGAGTTGTCGTAGAATTTGCTGTCTTGCTGAGGTAATTGAGATGAGATCAATGACTAACTTGGCGTTTAGCTTATGATAGACCTAGGTATATTGTTCTTTATAAATCTTTTATAATAGAATTCAACAGCTTGAAATTGTCAATGTGCAGCAGAACTAGTTTAAACTTGCCTTCCTTAAAATGTCTCTTTCATTCACCTATGCGTGTAGTTTTTATGTTTTGGTGTCTTATCTGTTAATACTTGACATAAACTGCAGACAGTTTCTTTTGGGTCTTCAAAAGTATGGTAAAGGGGATTGGAGAAATATCTCCCGCAATTATGTGACCACTAGGACGCCGACTCAGGTGGCTAGCCATGCTCAAAAGTACTTTATCAGGCAAAGTACTGGAGGAAAGGATAAGAGGAGATCTAGTATCCATGATATCACGACTGTCAATCTTCAAGATGCCAAATCTCCTTCACCAGAAAACAAAAGGCCGTCATCTCCAGATCATTCAACCACAACCATGCAATCTCAGGCACAACCAAAATCGGCTGGTATGATTAACGGGTTATTTGACTGGAAATCACAAAATGAAGGAACATCCACGGCTTTCAATCCAGCAAATGGCAATTTGCTGATGACACCTTTCTGTGGGATATCCTCATATGGATCCAAGCTGCAGGAGCAAAATCTGCTTGGAGGAACACTTCCAGGATATCAGTTCGGTCCTTACAATTTGATTTTTCCGATGCAATCAATGCAGCATCAATAAGATCATAGATGAAGTTAAGCATTTAGGGTTCTGAAGGTATTTTTATCCTATATGTTATTCAGCTTGTTGGATAGCTTTGTCTATTCTCAATCTTGGTTTGTTGTGAATATGTCAATGAGGGCTCAAGTTAGTCCATATTTATTCGACTCGTACAGAACGATCGCTTAGCTTATGCCGTGATTTTGTATTCAAATCTGAATCATTGAACCAAAAGGAAGCTCATTTATGTGAAGCTTGACTTTTGATTGCATGTGAATGTCCTGGCGGTTGTGTTTGGAATTCAATTATAGTTGCAATGTTTGGAATTCAATTATGGTCGCAAGGCATATTCTGTTTGGACTTTTGTGTGTTTTGAATGTTGGAATTTCCATAAGAATCGTTCCAAATTGTCCTCGAGCATGAAAGGGTCATGAATAGATGGGGTACCTTTCAATTATTGAGTAGCTGGCCTGTAGTACACGATGCAGTTTCCTACTTCACGTAGTGGATGAAATACAACCATCAGAACAATGAAGAATGGAACTGAAATTTTTTTTTTGTAAAGAGAAGTTTGAGGCATTCACTTTAGACACCTGTAATGCTCATGTGATATTGCTTTGAGCGAAATAAGGCAGCAGTTTTCTTGTAAAAACATACCATGTCAAATCCTCAATCCAAATTTGCTTGGGTCACAATTCCGTAATATTTCTTTTCATTTTCAAAGGACATTTTGTGATCTCCTTTTTCTTGATTCCTTTATACAAATGGTTTATGCATTTGACTCGATGCCCGAATTTGGCAATGGAATCTTGACTGAAGCTTGAGAGTAAGGGCCACTAGTTGAAGCATCTAATGCTTCATTCTGCACTCTTCTCTCTTTGTTCTGTTCATGAGTATGACAGCGTTCGTTCTCTTATCACTTCGTTCTCTAATTTAAGAAGTAAAGTTAAGTGGAAGAAGATCCTGTAAGATGTTTTAGTGACTAAATTAATGTAACTGTGCCACTGAATTCCCTTTTTTTTTCTTTTTTTTTCTCCTCCTCCTTCCATATATGCAGATCCTCTAAACTAGTCATAAGTTGAATCAACAATCATGGGGTTGTTCTCTGATTCTTAAATATGAACTTTGATGTGACTCTGTTCATTAATTGAGAGATTCTATCTACGCACTAGATGGGTTTAGGAATTCAACCATTAATTAAATCATGTTAAGATTATATAAATGTTTTCCATGCTCAAAAGAGCTCTTGAAGATTCTCCTAATGGGTCGGTAATACTTTGCTACCATTTATTTTTGTGGAAGTAGCTCGTGGCTAGAAAGGATGATATAAGTAGTTGACATGTTGATTCCAAAGAATTTTGAATTATTAGTCAAAAAAGATAAAAAGTTTTTAATTTTTTTTAGATATGTAATTAAATTTTTTTATTTTGTTGACTAATTTCAGATGAAAAGAAACTCAAACACAGATGCCTATGAAGAGAGCATACTCTCATTCTTCATTTTACTAATTATTCAGTTGGCTTTCCATGGTCTCCTTCGCTAAGTTTGACATATTTTGATTGGGTTGTATTGCTTTATAAAAAAATAAAGGGGTAATTACTAGAAAAATCTTATAAAAAAGTCTTTCATCTAAAAAACTCATAAATTTATTTTTAAATCTCTCAAACCTAAAATAATATTTTTCTTATCAAAAACACTTAATAATTAACGTTAGTGTTAACTATTGGTTGCTTTGGTAAGAAAAATATTGTTTTAGGCTTGTGAGATTTAAAAATATTATTTTGTGTTTGGGAGATTTAAAAATAAAATAGCAAATTTTTTATATTGAAGATTTTTTAGAAGATATTTTGGTAATTATCCCTAGTTTAAATGAAACCATTATCTTTCAAGATATGTATTTCTATCATGGTTGATCATGTTTTATTTAATTAATGCACTAGAATATGTTATACATTCATCTTGTAATTTAATTTAATTGTTTGATAAAAAATGTTGAGTTTTGATTAATTAAAAACTATTATTACCGATGATGCTTTTTTTTCCTATCAATATATTAAGATTTAAGAAATCACTAATGTTCGTAATCATACATATTTTATTTTTCTTATTTGTATGATAACCCTTTGATTAAATTACTATCGAATGACAAGAGTCTCATTTCATCAATATTAATTAGTTAAATTATCTCGGTTGCTATAGTTAGTAGATGGTAAAATTAATCTCGTAATTAATGAAACAAACAGATCAATAAAAAAAACTCTAATATAAGGGATTTTTTAGTATACTAAAAGAAAAGTAGTCGAATGTTAGCTTTTAAAAGTCAAGGAAATCTCAAAAACGTTTTTTTTCTTTCAAATGCAATAAAAAAAAACTTGACTTGATCATGAAAAAATATATATATTGAACTCATTAAAAACTACGAAATGAGTTTATAATTAGATAAAAACTATAAGAAAAAACTCTAAAAAAATTTCTATCTAAAAAATTCATCAATTTATTTTTTAAATCTCTCAAAACTATATATATATATATATATATATATATATATAAAATCTTACCAAAAGACCCAATAGTTAACTAGTGTTAAGTTAGAGGTTAAATATTAAGTGTTTTTGTAAGAAAAATATTATTTTGGGTTTGAGAAATTTAAGAATAACTTGATGGGTTTCTTGGATATAAGATTTTTTTATAGAGTTTTTCTGGTAATTATCCCAAAAATAAAACTAAGGAAATTCTTATGTTTTCAATTCGGTCAAATTGAACACGTGTATTTTTAATTTTAATTAATTAAGTATAACTTTTGAAAAGATAATATTTATCTCAATCAATTAAGTATTTTTATTCACTACATAATTTATTATTATCCAGTTTTTTTTTTTTTTTCATTCTAATTAGCCTATCTCACACTTTTTATTGAGCAGTTCTTCTTTCAAATTATAAATGCTCAATTGACTAAACTGATAACATAAAGTTTTTGTTTTTGTTTGTTTGTTTGTTTGTTTTTTTTAACAAACTGATAAAAAACACAGCTTAAATAATGGGTTTAGCCAAAAATGTGATTTACAAACCAGTAAGGAAGCAACACCAGAAGTGACAGCATGGAAAAAGAAAATTTCAGTGAGAGTTGAACTTGATACCTCTTCCTGTTCTGTTCTGTTCTGTTCGTCTCCTTTCTTTTGTCGCTGCTGCTAATCGTTGGCACTAACATTGATGTTGTTTATGCAAAACCTTCATGAATAGCTAGCCTACTAGTGCCCCATCACATATTGCTTTGCACCTATTATTCATGGTCCCCCCACTACACAAACACTTCAAGGCAACATGAGCAATATATAAAGTCTGTTGACCCTTTTTCATAGGTTCATGACAAAACTGCCCTACTTTCTTTTCAAAAGCAGAAGCTTTTCTGCAAGTTGCATAAAGCAGCACTTCGAATATTTTCTTTTCTTTCCCATTTTCTAATCAAACCCACCCCAGTCTCTCACACTCCACATACTAAACAGCCCTTCTCTGTTTCAAACAACATTCTATTCTTCCCCTAAATGTTAGCATATATTAATGCAAAGACTCTACGATTGACGTATAAAATGATCCCATGATAATTTTTATTATTAAATAAGAAAAAGAAGACTTTTTTTTTATAAAAAAAAAATCATTTCTTAATAGCATATGATGGTACCTCAATAGAATAAAATAAGAACGATTCCACCATGGGGTCTTTTTATGTCTGTAATTAATTAAATTTGAAACATAAGAAACAAATTTCATATATACATTACAAATATACAGGGAAAATTATGAAACGTAAAAACATGGGCAATTGCATCATCAATTATACACTTTAATTAAAAGGTGGTTGCTGGTAAATGCGAATACATACCAAAGCCAATAATATAGATTAGGATATGTTTGATTAGAGTGGGCAATATGAGCATTAGATTCCTTCTCGTGCCTTCCCTTTGGGAACATTTGTCCAATACTATATTATACAACTAATTAGAGAGCTTTTAGCCTTTTTGGTATCAGATATGAGATCATTTGATCTAAAAAACTCAATAATCAACTAAAGACTAAACGTATTTTATTATTGGTTTGATTAAAAAAAAAAAATTAGTCTCAATTAAGATAAAAACTAATCTAAAAATATTTTATTATCACATACACATATATGTGTGTGTATTTTTCAACTATAAATAAATGCCAGATGAAGACCCTATAGGTCTATATTAGTGGTGTTCCCACATTGTATCTCCTTCTAGTTTAATATTTAAATCATGTAAAAATATGCTTCTTCTTATTTTTAATCATAGATAGAATCCTCTTATCTAAGATCAGTAATTAAACAGTCAAGAATTAGCATTAAACTAACTGAATTGACTACCATTATAAATAAAAAAATAAAAAATTATTCTGATATCTTTTTACAATGAATTTTTTTTTAAAAAAAAAACTCAAATATTCTAAAAAAAAAATTGAACTCATGATATTTTATAAGTATAAAATATTTACTATCATTAGACTAAAAACCTATTAGTATCATGCTAAAAATATGCAATTTGTAAGAAATAGGTTGTCTTCATATGTTAAATTTAGAACAAAGTTGGTCATTTTTTTTTCGAATTCCATTGAAAATTTTCATTAAAATCAAAATTAATAGCTGATAAATGCTACGTGATGTGACATATACCGACGCTTGACGTAAGATACAACGTAAATTGGCAAGAGAACCGAACAAAGGATTAAACTTCAAAGACCCAAATCATTAAAAAAAAAAAATTGTACGATTAGATGTAATTGAATCATTAAATTACAATTAATAGAATGTCAACTTTCAATTCAACCATTGAATTGAAAATTCTCAAAAGGCTTGACTAATAGAATAATGGGTATGCGTGTTTGCGCGTAGTGGATATCATGTAGCAAAATTTGCAATATGATTAGTAGTAGTTAATTTAGAGCTCGAAGTAGCACAATACAACAAAAGTCTAAATTCTCATAATTGCAACCCATGATTTACAGCTTAAAAATGCAAGCCCACCAAAAGACCAACGAAGTAGCCACTAATTAATTGTTTTATAGTCGAGCAGCCAATAAGACTTTCATTTCATCACATAAAAAGAAGGTGTTATGTGGAAAGCTATGAAAGCTACCATTTGTCATCCCTCTTTCCAGCCATCAATTATGTAACTAAAAAGAAGAGTGGGAAAAGACATAGTACTAACCACGAAAGTTGGCATTTTCATTGCATTTATTGGTTTGTCGTGTAATGTTTCTAGTTGAGTCACAGTGACAATCAGTTCATACGATGCCTCAATGACATGACATTATAATTTGGCATGTTAAGAAGTTATTTATCTTTAATTGTGCAGTCCAAAATTCACAAGAAATAAAAAAATAAAAATGAAAAATTTTTTTAGAAAAAAAATACTACAATTCTAGTAAGAAAGTGAGAGAAAAAGTGGATAGAAATTCATCCAAAATATAAATGTTATGCACAAAAACTTTTTTTTTCGATAATAAAAATATTTTAAAATTACTTCGGAGGTCAACCCAGAATAAATTTCTCTTTAAACAATCTTAAAGATACACACTCTCGGGATAGATTTAATGCATTAAAAAAATATTTAATTTTTTTTTAATGTTAGTCTCAGACATTTAAATCTAAAAAATTAAACTAGAAAATAAATATCTTTAACTACCATACCAACCATTTGTGATTAACTATCTTAATATCCACCAAGACATATGATTAGAAAAGAGGTTATTGGATCATAAAATAAGAATAGTGCTAAATTCATGAACTAAATTGTTATTTTCACCATTTTTTTTAAATCACTAATACACCTTTCACTAATACGTGTTATATAATAATTATTGGTTA
The DNA here is from genome assembly GCA_963924115.1 of Dovyalis caffra. Taxonomy (NCBI): domain Eukaryota; kingdom Viridiplantae; phylum Streptophyta; class Magnoliopsida; order Malpighiales; family Salicaceae; genus Dovyalis; species Dovyalis caffra. The sequence goes on along the minus strand of CAWUPB010000797.1, from coordinate 363,677 downwards.
TTAGCGAATGGTGTATTGATAATTGTATAAGAAAAAGTGACGAGAATAATAATTTAATAGATAAATTTAGCAAGTACCTTAAAAATAAATATCTTTTAAGTCTTATTTTTTTTATTTTACATTTTTGGTTTCTCATATGGATCTAGGTAGTAAAAAGAGTTAGTTAATCCATCTAGAGTATTCTTTTGTCTTTTAAAGAATTTTTTTCACTTACATATACAATTTTTATCGCTTTTTTGTAAAGGAAAATGCTTCTAGAGTCATTAATAAAAATTCAAAATTATTTTTCAAAAATTTAGAAAAACTTGAAAAGTTAAGAAAAACCCAAAAACATAAAAAAAAACAAAAATTAGGAAAATTGAAAAAAATGAAAAACTTGGAAAATAAAACTAACATGAAAATAAAATAATGAAAAACCATGTACATAAAGCCTCATAAATTGATTGTTATATGTCTACAGCAATGAAATAAGTCAAGACTCAAAATTTTCATCAGTTTCTTGTGCTTTTTATATTTTCTTATGAGCTATTCAATTATTTTAAGATGTTCCAAGTTTTTACTTTTCCAGGTTTTCCCATTTTCTGAGTTTTTCAAGTTTTGTCAAGTTTTTAAAAAATTAATTTCTTTTTTTAAAATTAATTTTTCTTCTAGTAGTCTAAGGGGATTTTTATCAGGAAAAAATAATAGTAAATGAAACATGAGGAAAAAAAAAAAAAAGAGTATTCAAGTATGTATACAAGTAAACAATTCTTGAAAAAACACATGAAAAAACATAATCATTATATAAAAATAGATTGACACATTATCTCAGAAATGAAAAAATGCTACTCATCCTAAAAACTTTTCGTAAGATTGAGATTTTTTTTTAGGTTGTGTTAGGATCAAGATTAAGGGGTTCTAGTAAAACTAAATACATAAATAAAACAATATTAAAATTAAAATTGTTGATATTTAACTCCTATATTTCGTGTGGAACTTTTTAGACGATTGGAAAAAAGTTCAAGAGGTTGACACTTAGCGGGGGCGGAGGAAAACTCACTAGTGGGAAAAATTTTCTAGATTTGTGCTATTTTGTTTTATCTTCAACTTATCATTCATGTTTTCCATCTCTTTTTCTTAAATCTAATCATTGCTTCCCAAATATATATATATTACATTGGTAATCTATAAAACTGATTTTAGAATTAATTGATTCATCTACTTTTTCCTATTTGAGAATACTTTTTCTTCTGTTCTTTTAAAAAATTTCACTCTTAATAGACCTTTATATATTCAAACTTTCTCTTTTATGTCCTTTAATTAATTTATTTATTGGGAATGAAAATTCCCCTAGAACTACTAAAAGAAAAATTAATTGTCAAATAATAAAAATAAAAAATTATTTAAAAAACATAAAAAAAATTAAAAAAGCCTATAAAAAAAAATTAACAAAAACTAACTTGTAAAATCTAAAAATAAAAAAAACCATGTCCATAAAATCTGGTAACAGAAATATACCTTTGACAATAAAATAAGTTTGGCAAGAGATGAATTTTTAAAATTTTCATTGGATTTCTATATATATGTGTGTGTGTGTGATTTCATTTTTTTTTTTTTTTAGTTTTTATGTTTCTAGATTTTATGTTTTTTTTTTCTGAGTTTTAAAATTATTCTGCTTTCTTGTTTTTTCAAATCTTGTTAAGTTTTCTAAAATTATTTTTTTATGTTTTAAAAATTAAATTTTATTTTCACATCCTTATGGACATCTTTATCCAAAAAATCACAAAAGAACATATGAGAGAAAATTACTATTTAAAGAAACATGATAATGAAAAATTCATAAAATAATATATGAACAAGTACATCTAATATATAATATATGAAAATAGATGAAACAATTACCTCATAAAATCATGATTTTATAATTTCAAAGTTGACAGGAAACCAATTTTTTTTTTTTTTTCACTTTCTTTGTATGCTTTCTTTTTATACTTCCTATGATTGTTTCCATCTCTCTTCTCATAGATTAAATAGCAGTAACTATCCTTAGAGGAATATACAATTGCTCCAAATATCTCTTAACACTTCATGCTTCATCCATTTTCTTACACCTTAATTTAGTACTTCACCTTTTATTCTTTAACTCTAAACTATACACCACTCTTTGAGTTCTTAGGTTTAAACATTTGGAGGGAAAGGTGTGGATTTAAGAATCAAGGGAAGACTACCTTTTAGATAGCCCAAAGCATATAAGATATCTAGTTTAGTAATAATTTACAAAAAAAAAAGAAAAAAAAAAGAAAGGAAAAGGATGATTAAAGAAAAGACATAATATATTTTTTAAAAAGATTGGCAACCTAAGAGGATTGGTGTGGACAGGAAAGACTCTAACTCGTTTAAATAAATGGTTTTATGTTCGAGTTTTTATATATAAAAAAACTCTTTAAATAGCTGTGCTCGCTTTATATATTTTACAAAACAATAAATAATAAGTCTGAATTTTTGAATTTGAAATATTTGAGGAATAAAAAAAATTGACAAAAAGCATTGTCTAGTGGTTGCATATTTGGTAGTATTTTTGAATGAAACAAATTCGAGTTTTAATAACTTTGCTTTATCTGATTATTATATAATAAAAAAATTACTTTTTATTGTATAATCTAAGACTCACAAGATTCACGGAAAAAATAATAATAATTGTGGATTGAACTCACATAGCATCGGAGGTCTCCTAATGCTTATGGGTTGTTAGTCCAAAATCATATTATTATAGCCCAAAGGTCATATTCTATCCCGTAACCAATATGCATGAGAGACAGTACGTCTACAAGTGGGCCTTTGGGAAAAGGACTTACCCGTTTCTAGGCCCATCCATGAAAGAAGAAGAAGAATAAGGGTAAATAGAGATAAACAGTCAATCTTTCCACACAGAAATGCAACGCAAAATTATGGTCTTGATTTCTATGGCAAACAAAACTAGTAAATAGTGAAAATGGAAGCAGTAGCTGCTGACTATAGGGGAAGAGAGAGAGAGAGAGGGAATCAATGAAATGAAATCTCTATGAAATTGTCTTGTTAATTGCAAAGTTATTTTATTTTAAAAGAAATCTTACAATTATGTGGTTGACTTTCTTTTTAAGAGAATTTCTAATAGAAAAATTTATTTATATATATATAAAAAAACAGGGGATTTGATAGTGGCAGGTCACTTCTTATTTAAAATTCTCACATTAAGCAAATAAATAAATAAATAAAATAAAAGAGAACGTGAAAATAGAATCCATCAAAAGTTTATACCTAAGCTTATAAATAATTTTTTTAAGACTTTTTTTTTTTTTTTTTTTTTTTTTAATTTGTACGTTTATCTCTCCTACTTAGTGACAAGCTTATCATATATTTGGTGAGTGAACTTTTTTTTCTATTTAATTGTCTTTATTTTTATTTTTGCTTGTTGAGTGTGCGGATTTTAATTTTAATTTTAATTTTTTTCTAACTAAGTATTTATGTTAGACAACATGAACTATATAACGATATGATTATTAAATTCACACTTCAGTATGTTGATGTGTACACTAAACGTACATGAACATTTACTTAATTTATAATCGAATGTTTATATTTATATTTATTTTTTTATTTAAGTGTATGTACTTTTAAAAATTTATGAATTGAGTGCTTTTAATTTTAAAAGCTAACAAATGTCACTTTGCATTATTATGTGGGTTATTTTTTTATCAAGTTAAATACAATTAAAAATTAAAACAACAACAAACTGGTAGCAACAATTTAATTTAATTAAAATAAAATAAAATAAAAATAAAAAACGACTTGAACAAATGAAAAAAAGAAAAATCAAATTGGGTCGATTGCCTCCATTTTCTTCTATAGTCCCACACCAGAAAAATCTCTACCTCTGATTTTAAAAGGTTTTTTTTTTAAATAATAATTATATATACAAATTTAAGATACAAAAAACATAACTTTTTCGAACAATTTTATATAATTACCAACTTCTTGGCAAAATCTTTGATTTCATTTAACAAGCTATATATACCAAGCTTCATCAAAACCGTACATTTTTTCGTATCTTTTGTTGCTTTTTTATTTTTTATTTTCTTACCTAGTTAATTATCGCTATTCGATAAATAGGACTTCTAAACTAAAAATAAACAGGAGTTCTAAACTAAAAAAGGAAGTCACCGCTTAGTTCATGGAGGAGACAAAGAATCCTGAAAAAGATGAGAAATGGGTAAAAAATTGATTACGATGAAAAATTACCCTATTTGCTTCTATTTGTCAATTTATTTTAAGACAGTCTCTGTTGTGAATTTGGAATTAATCTGGAACATTAATTCTCTACATTTATTTTGTTTGGGTTTTTGGATATCAAAATTGGCAAAGTTTAAAGAGTTAAGGTTAAAGCTCTCTTTTCATTTATCTTGGGATCAAGTCTAAAAAGTCGGCTTTTTGGAGTTTCAGTGTGATCCAGCCCAATCCCAATCTAGTAAATAAAAAGGTTGATAGATACATAAAATTTATATAATTATTTATGGAATCAGTTTGGATAGATGCCAGATTCGAAATCGAATATCTTATCCATTTAAAGTCGATCCAATAATCTCTCGTGTAAACCATATATGTGTGAGAAAAAAAAATGACAATAATAATAAAATATATGTGCTATAGAAGACAACTCATAATATTAAAAAGCTTCCTAATAGACTACAATCATCCATTGAAAATAATTATTATAAAAGACTTTAAAATAGATAAATGGTTTTGACTGTTCATTCCATTGTTCACCACACTCGTTCATATTTTTTTTTCTTTCAACTATCGCTCTGTCTTTCTCCTAAGTCCCACAACTTTCCTTGTGCTTTACTATAGCTCCAGTAGCACAAGCTCACCCTACACAACCTCCCTCTACTCCCATAACCAACCTCACATCATATCTATAATAAAAAATCTCACACCATCATGGTAGAAAATCAATATAATTACATGTATAAATAACGAGCAACAAACATAAACGAGAGGAGTTAGTTAGTCTTAGAGGAAAGGATTTTCAAAATTGAAAGTGGCTAAAAAATAATAAGAAAAACCAAAACAAAAAAAGGGGGGGGGGGGAGAGATCGAATTTACTTGAACTAAAGTTGCAATCTATATCAATCAATTCTACTAGGTAATTTCCTTAATTTTGAATTTTACTATCAATTTAGGTTTTGTTTCGAAATTTGAAGATTTTTTGAAATTAGGTTAGGGAATGGAAATTAAGACCAATTGAAAGAAACTTTTGAAGAATCCAATAGTTAGAGTTCGACCAAAATTGATTTGGGTTAGGGTTTTGAAAAATTGATTTGAGGATTTTTTATTGAAGAAGGAAGAGAAGGAAGGGAAGAGAAAAGAATGAAAGAAAAGGAAGAGTATGGACGAACCAATTCTGGTTTATCCATGATAGGTATGGGAGGAGCGAGAAAGCAAGAATAAAAAAAAAGAAGAGGGAGAGGATTCGACAAAGAGGAAGAAGAAGAAAGGAAGAACAAAAAAAAAGAGTGGGGGAGAGGAAGGGAGAAGGTTGGTTCGTCCATGGTGAGAGAGAAATTCAGGAGATGAGGAAGAAAAAGAAAAAGAAAGAGAAAGAAGAGAAGAAAGAACGGCTAAAGAAGGAGAGAAAGAAAAAAAGGGTTTGATACAAAATTTATTTTAAAAAGGAGTTGGATTGTGTTTTTGGGTTTGGATTTAATAAAATGATGTGGGTTGGGCTTAGCCCAATCCATGTATAATTGGGGTGGATTGATTTTAGTCCAGACTTCATTTCAAAAAAAGAAAAAACTTTTGGGCTAGATTACTGTAGCTTGAACAAAAAAAAAAAAAGTATCTTAGTTTTAATTTTTAATTTCATGCATGTTTGTTATTTCATACTTAATTTAGATTTTAAATTATCTTTAATTATTTTAATCTTGAATTTATTTTAAGCATGTTTGTTAGTTTTATATTTAGGTTTTAATATTTTTAATATTTTTTATTATTTTAATTAATTTAATTTTAACCTTGAATTTATTTTATGCATGTTTGTTATTAATTTCGATTTTAGTATTTGATTTTTCTCTAATGTACTTAATTAATTAATTTAAATTTAATTAATTTATTTAGTAATTAAACTCGATAATTAAAAGGTGGAAGGTTGTCAAGTCTTCTAATTTTTTAAGGGCTAATGAAGACCTTCCACCAAGTGTAGAGAGAGAGAGAGAGAGAGAGAGAGAGAGAGAGAGAGAGAGAAGGAAAAAAAAATCCTAAAATATTTAACAAACTCTCATATCCGATAGAAACCGTTGGTAGTCAAAATAAATCATTTTTAGCAATTATGTCGTTCTCCAAAACACTAGTTGTGTTGAGACTTAAAGTGGATTCGATATTTAAAAAATTGATTATAAAAAGAAAATAAAGATTCAATTTGACATAACCTATAAAAAAATATAATTTTAAGTTATAATTAAAAAAAATCATAAACAAGAATAAAAAAAATTATTTGTTACTTTTTATTTAGGTTTTCATGTTACTTTATTTTTTCAATACAATGTTATGAAAAAAATATTTAAAAAATTAAAATATATATTTTTTAAAATTTTATAGTTAGATTATTATGGATTTTTAAGAATAAATGCATAAAAAAATAAATCATATTTTTTTTAACTACAAAAATTATTACAAAGTAAAGAAAAAAAGATGCAAAAATTTGACTAAAAATTATAAAATTAGATAAAATTTTATCTTTAATTTAATATATTTTTGTGAACCGATAGTATAAATATGTTTAACTCGGCTCGTAGAGTAGTGTGGGAAGCCAACTAGTTATTGTCTAAAGTAGATTGACATAAAAAAAAAAAAATTGATAAACATACTCATTTCAAAGAATTCATTTTTCAAATAGCTTTAACATTATGCTTCTTCTTCGCATTATTCATAAAATTATGTTTTTTATATAGTTATTGATAATAATTTTTCAAATAGCTTTAACATTATGCTAACTAGTTATTGTCTAAAGTAGATTGACATAAAAAAAAAAAAATTTGATAAACATACTCATTTCAAAGAATTCATTTTTCAAATAGCTTTAACATTATGCTTCTTCTTACGCATTGTTATTGTTCGTAAAATTATGTTTTTTATATAGTTATAGATAATAATTTTTTTAATTAATTCAACATAATTATTTTTCAATAATACTTTGATTAATTTCAACAAAGCACAATACCAAAAATGATTAGTACAATTAAATAAATAAAGCAACAGTTCTTTTGATCTTTTTGAAAAAAATTCAGTTTGATTAATTTAATTAGTTACATTTCCTCATTGCTTGTTCATGAAAGATTTTCTTTTAAAATTAAAATTTATCAATTTATAAATGATCTAATTTTTTCTGACTAATTACTTGCGAGTCCTTTATCATTATATGCTTACTTTTAAAAAGAAAATAATTATTTAACAGAATTTTTAAGAAATATTTGAACCAATTTCGACTGAGTTAGTACTTAGCTGGATCGTTACAGTTTAGGCCAGGACAGCTGGGTTTGCATGGACCAATTGCTTGGCCCTTTAGTTTATGAACTGGGCTCGACCTAACGTCTAGGTCGTTGAGTTTTTCTTCGACCGATAGGCCTGGATTGCCTTGGACCACAATTCAATAAATATTCTTTTCATGTTTTTTTTAATAACTTTGAGAGCATATGGAAGGCACAAAACGGAATCCTCTCTCTCTTTTGATTTTTCACATTTTTTTTTAAAAAAACTATTAATTTTTTTCTAATATGAGCATTTTTTATTTATAATTTTTTAAAATATCTTTTTAGTTTAAATTGTTAGTTATGAAATTTAATCTAGCATTATATGAAATTAATATTATTTTTTTAAAAAAATCTATCCAAAATTAAGTGGTAAATCAAAGCAAAAATAGTTAAGTTAATTAATAATCAAATTTATAAAAATTATGAAAAATGAACATATTAATAAAATTATTTTACTCTCAAAATTTCAAATTGAAGTAAAGTCTTTACAATAATGATAATAATAAAAAAATTGAAATTTTTATGTTGAAGAAGATATTTGCATGTATAAAGAATATTGATTCTTATATGTGAAGTAAAAAAAAAAACAAAAGAAATAATTGATTTTCTTTATCGGTTAGCATTTTATGACATATAAATAAAAAAGAGAATAATCTTTTTGAAACAAAGAGAGTAGTAAGATATCACTTTAACTGATGTGCATTGAACTAGATGCATAGGTTCGTTAGGATTTTTAATACACTCAGTTATCCAAGTTATAAATATAGACATTATCTTTTATATTGACAACCGATTGCAAAATCCAATAATATTTTTTAGTGCAACTATAAAACGGACATACTTATCGAATTACGTAAATTTTGTATTGTTTGATTATTTTATTTATTTATTTTTTATCTTCTTACTTGATTTGTTTTCTAATACAATTTTCAAATCGTTAACTAAAATTTCTCATCTTAATTTGTTTAGTTACTTTTATCTAAAAGCTAAAAACTTGATCTCATCTAGGTTATAAATGATGATTTTTCTAGATTAATTAGTTGGACTGAAATTGATTTGACAACCATTCTCTTTGGTGTACTTTTAAGTAAGATAATCTTGCAACCCATTATTTTCAATTGATTAGAGAAAGAACTAATTTGTTTGTAAAACATAGGTATTCAGTATTAACTTCTACTGTTCCAGTACATCAGGATTCAATATTCACACATTGAGATTTCAATTACAATATTCTAGTTCTTGTAGTTTACATCAATTGCCGCTGCAATCGGTTGCTCGTTATGTCAAAATACAGCGGTATATGTATTCTTCACAACCATTGAACAGTAAACAGATGTTGGGTGTATCTTTTGTTGTTTTATTTTATCTTGTGTTTAGCTAACACATGCAATTGTCAAAGAGAGCAGTTAAAAAGAAGAAAGAAAAGAAAGATGATTTCTCTCATTATCCAGGTTTTCTTTAGCATTGATTTTTTAAGAATCATTGAGAATTACAGTGTTTAGGTGCTGATATCAAACAATATTGAATTTTAGATAAAAACAAAAGAATTTTTGATTTTTTATGATGAAACGAGTTTCATTAAAAAATAATTTGTATTGTTGTGAATATTATTACTTTTTAAGTTCATCAAAAAACGTAAATGATTATATTATTTTCTTAATTATAGTCGATTATTATGAAATTGGTCTACTGATTTTTTTCTTTACAATATAACAATTTTTTTTTTAACATAAATTTGATGTTTTTATAATTATATTTTTAAGATTAATTTATTTTATATTTTTAATTATTATGTGTGTTTACTTAAATTATTTTATTAAAAAATAATTTTATTACAAAATCTAATTTATACGAAAAGATATTAAAATCTCAATAGCAGAGTGCCGTGACGTTAGTGCTCTTATCAATTTGCAGTGAACTTTTATTGACCACGAGCCTGGCAGTGGGCATAATGAAATGCAACTAGCTAGGATTTAGACATAGATCAAGAAAGATTTCTTTTATGTTGTCCCGTGTACACTACATTTTTAGGTATGCAAACAATTACAACCCTTTATACATATTTATAGCTTGATTACCAAAATTATTGATTTGTCCTCCCCATCATCCATGTAATTTGTAATTAATTAATTTAGTGGACTTCTAGTTTGAGTTTGAAGTTTATATGAAAAAAGCGAGAGGTTTTTTTTTTTTTGGATCTTGTATCTCGATAAGTTTCTTGTATGGAATTTATCAAAAGGATAAGATCTGCAGCAGCATAAAATTTGATGTTTTCAGTTTTTTCAATTTTTTTTTTTTTTTTTATGATTTTGACATTAAGATATTATAACTATCCAAAAATATTAGAAAATTTATTACTTTGATGTTTTAAAAATATATATTTAAAAAGGACTTTTGAACACCATCTAAACATATTATCAAATAGAGCATCAAAATATTAATTGTAATACGAAAACCAATTAAAACTTTAATTTTGTAGCGTCAAAGAACTATCTTAATTCAAAAGTTTAAGCTATTAAGTGAGGTCTTAGATATAATTTTATATTATTTTTTTAAGACATCTCTTCAAGCGAAAGCTTTTTGGATTTGAAACTTGCATAGATATATAATATTTTGTGCTTAATTAACTAGAAGAGAAATGAAGGTCATGCCATTCGAACTTGTGACCGTTTACTCATTAAGGTTCTTATATTATGTCAAAGAATTATCTTAATCCAAAATCTTAACCTCTTATGTAAGGCCCCGGGATATGATTTATGTCGACTTGGGCTTGTTGAGAGTGCGTTGAAAAACAAGAGTCGTCACCTAGCTAATTGAGGAGAACTAGGAAACTTTAAACATATCGGTTTGCATACGTATCTAGATAAGGGGTTGGTTATGTATATAAAAGATATAATAGCATCGCTATCACATTCTACCCGAGGTAGATCTGTATTGAATGCATGTGAAAAATAAATATATGGTTTTTGTTATGGCATGCTTCTATGTTTATTTAAGCGAGTTTATTCTTTTGGGATTGAATGATAGAGTAATTTAGGATTTGAGCCCATTTGAGGTCAATAACTATACTCGGAGGGAAAAGGTAGGAGAGATTATAATTTTGGCTAACCTTTAGCAAGCACAACCTATATCGATAAATATGTGAGTTTCTAAAGATTGAAAGCTTTTATTGACATGAACATGAAGTCACCGACAACTTCGCTCATACGGGTGGGAAGCCATTGACAACTTCAAGTCATGAATTTATGAAGCTATAGATAATTTTGTCACATAATTGAAAGCTATCGATAAATTCATTTCGCTTGAGCAAGAAACAAATAACCGATTTGGAAGCCACTAATGACTTCATTACATAAGTGAGAAGCTTCCAATAGCTTCATTTCAAATGAATAGAAAGCAAATAAATTGATTTAGGAGCCATTGATGGCTTTGTCCATATAAATGGAAAGTTATTGGTAACTTTATTTCAAGTAGACAAGAAGCAAATAAAATGGCTTCAAAACTATTGGCGGGTTTGTCACTTAAGCGAGAAGCCACCGACGACTTCATTACGGATAAACAAAAAAGCATGTAAATTGATTTGGAAGCCACTAATGGCTTTATCCACATAGATAGAAAGTCGTTGGAAGCTTCATTTTAGGCGGATCGGGAGTAAGTACAATTGACTTTAAAACCACTAACGGCTTCATCACATAAATGAGAAATCATCCACAACAAATTTTTTTATATCATTTATATATCATTTTAAACAATCCAGATTAGTTCAAAAGTTACCAAAATATCGTAGTTCAAAAGTTACCAAAATATCGTAAAAATGTTACAAGTCCTTTTATCGGATTAGTTTTTCCTTCAATCTCGATAAAGACTCATTATTTTAGTTAGTCGAGAAGGAGGAAGCAACTATTTATTAGTGTTAAAAAACTATTGGATGGTGATTGAAATGACCACGGCCGGTTGTTAAATGATCAAACTACGCTTGCACATAAAATTACAAAAATACCCCTAAAACGTGTTAGACACGTTACCATTATCTAGCCACCATCGATTACTACTCTAGCCAAATCCAAGCATGTGGAAAGGTCTACATAGTGGATGGAGGCCTACTTTACTAGTTTATGGTGGTGGCATGAGTCGTCATTGATGGAGGAGGGAGATCGATAACCTTGAAGTTTCAACCAAGTCTCCCTCTTCTAATTTTTTTTATTATGGTAAGGATGATCGATTTTAAGGCTCTATATCTACTTAGAGATGTTTTTAGGACAATTTAAAAGGCTCTTTCAGCCTTTAATCGAGTAATTTGGTTGAAAAATGAAGGTAGGAATGGGTCGGGGTAAATAGGCTAAATGTGGTGGGCCAAATCTTTTCTCCTCCAATTCGGTAAATTTCGATGAGATATTAGGATTTTAAAGGGAAAATGCTCATGGGATGGTAAGGGACATTTCTTTATTGGTGATGGCTTCGATTTGGCTGAAAAATGGCCAAACCCAAGATAAAAGAAAACGGGTTGGCCAAACTTCTTACCTTTTATCGTTGGCTATTTTGAGTGTTTTTTAGTTTAAGGGGTTTTTGGTTAAATTTAAGTGGGAAAAAATTCTAGGTTGTTTTGAAATTTTGATTTAGCCTTGATTAGTCGATTGATTGGGTTGTGTCAAATAGGTCGGGATGGATGTTCACTTGTCAATTGGACTTATTTTTATGATATTAAGCCATGATTTTATGGAGAAACACCTTCTAAAAGAATGTAGAATATTTCTATGGTAGTGGAAGTTGGTGATTTTGTTGGAATTAAAAGATTTAGCCAGGTACCTAAATAGGTAAGGCCATTGACCTTCTCTCCTCAATTCCGACCAACTTTGGTGTCTTCTCATTCTTTAACTGGTTAGGAACAATGGATCTAAGTGTGAGGTATTGATTAGTGGTGGTTTTTAGAGGAGATATCGAGCTGGAGGGTGGCTGATTTCGAAAGAAAAACGTTGGTGAGTTAACCCACGAGTATCCATGTCGATTGCTTCTCGGGGCTATTTGGCTTTTTTTTTTTGTTTTTAGGTTTTTCTTGATTTTGGTTTTAGAATCCGTTTCTAGCTTTAATTTATAAAGGAGTTGGATATTTATGTTGAAAATTTATGGTTTTAGGCAAATACTATTTTTGGTCCTTGGTTTTTCTAATTTTGAATTTCAATGTTGATATGTTTGGTTCTTTTCTCAATAATACCCTTTCCTTCTTTCAATTAAAATCTTGAGTTTTAATTTTTTTATTTGCATCTTCAATTAGGTTTTCTTTGGTCACTACACCTCATAATTTTTTAACTGAACTCTCAATTTATTTATTTTTTTGAACAATTCTCTTTATTTTTTTGTTATTTTCTTCTAACACATATTTAATTAAATTACGTAGGGTAGAAATTATGTGCTAATAGTTGCTTATTCTTTACAATACTTACGACACAAAGTCATTGAAAAGCACTTCTCTTTAGCTTTACATAGTGAGCTTGTAAAGAAAAATAAAATGAAAATGAAATAAGTAAAGCACAAACAACAATCAAGCAAAAGAGATAATCGTTAGATTTGAATGAAAACTAACTATTTGATCATAGAAGTTGAAAAAAAAACATATGACTAGGTGAAAAAAATAAGCATGCTGACATGACTTGAAATGAATGCATGCTGAAATGGCTTGAATTGGATGCATACTAATATGGCTTGAAATGGGTGCATACCGACATGCCTTGAATTGGATGCTACATACATGGCTTGAAGCCTTGAAGTAGATGCATACCGACATAGCTTGAAATAGTTACATGCCGACATGACTTGAAATAGATGCATATTGACATGTTTTGAAATGAGTATATACTAACATGACTTAAATTAAATGCATACCAACATGGCTTAAAATGGACGAGATAGACGATATTGATTTAAAAGGATATGATAGATCATGTTTTTTAAGAAGACATGATAAATCATTTTGACCTATAAATATGTGATAGACCACGATGATTTGGCAAGAAGTGATAGATCACTCTAACCTTATGAGATATGACGGACTATATTGATTTAGAAAGGCTTGACAAACCACTTTAACCTTGTAAAAAGTGATAAATCATATTGATTTAACAAGACGTGATAGACTACGTTGATTTAATAAAATATGATGGACCACTCTAACCTAGAAAGAAGTGATAGACCACATTGATTTAACAAGACATGATAAATCATATTAATTTGGCAAGACATAATAGTCCACATTGATTTTTTAAGATGTGATAGACTAATTTGAACTAGTAGGATATGATAGACCATGTTCATTTGATAAGGTATGATGACATACCGCTCTAACCTTACGAGACATGACGGATGATAATGCTTAAAACATGTATTTAAATTGCTAAATTTCTCTACATTTTAATATTTTGAGATGTCCAAATGATAAACCTTAACTTTCTTTTGTATTCTATGTGCTAGGTGTGGAACCGATTGAAAAATAGCGCTAAAAGAAGCATATAAAGAGAATTTACGATCGAACCAATTCAGCCACTATAAAGCACAAGAAGCGTGAGCACGTTATGGAAAGTAGCATGGGCACGCTAATACATCAAATGTGGACACATAAGCATAAGAAGCGTGGGCACGTTAAGAATAATAGCGTGCGCACACGGATTCAGCAGACATAGACGCACGAGGACATGAAGGCGCGGGCATGTTGTAACTTGATGCGGGCACGCCGAAATCTACAAAAACAAACAACGAGACTTCGAAAAGAAAAAAATTGCTATGATTTACCAAAAAAGACGTCGACCTACCAAAAGAGGAGAGAATATTGTGTACCCTTTTTCTAAAATAGACAACCCGTATAAATAGTAACCTAGCGGACTAGGGCAGCAACTTTTTGATTATTCTTATAGAGAGACAACTTTATTTCTCTCTCTCTCTCTCATGTTATGGTGGTCGCCATGAGCGCACTAAACCCTTCTCCTTGGTGAAGGTAATCGAAGCTTTTGGAAATCAAAGATTTTGAGGTGCTTAAACATTAATATAAATCGGTTTGTTTATTTCAAGTATTGAACTTTCTTCTATGCTTATTTTCATTATTATTTAGGTTGATTTCTAATGTGTACGAGTTGGTTTATTAACTTAGATAATCTATAGCTAGGTCAAATATTGAATCCGTAATTGTTCAATCCCTTTGATTTGTGTAGCAACTAGGAGTGTATGGTTTGCTACGTCGAAACTAATGACTCTTAGAAGGATTGTTCAACTAGATTAAATACAACTACATGTGTTGTGTTGTCTTGCTTTATTGATCTTTCTAATACATAAAGTCATTATTTGATTAAATCTTAGATCGTATCTAGGGTTGTTAAATAATGAGGGTTGATTAGAATACATGTTTCTAGTTGGCTAATCGTAAGGAAAGATTGATTTCAATATCACAACAAATATTTGAATGGGAATATGATATTTCGTGCACCAAGGATAAATCTCAAGTTCCAAAAATGGATGTGACCCGAACCAAGGTTTGTTTACTTGAATATTTATTTTAAACTCATTTTTTGAATTTAATTTATTTAGTTTCATTTATATCTCAATCAAATCAAAACTCATTTTTTTATTTATTTCATGTTTCTCTAGACTTGGGATGCTAACACGATTGAATTCCTCGTGGGATCGATCCCTACTCTTCCTTACTACATTTGTGTTGTAGGAGTTTAGGATTTTAATTTGTGTGCACATGACAAGCACATACCAAATTTTAGCACCGTTGTCGGGGAGTTAACGAGTTGTTTATGTACGTTGTAAGGTCTAGCGAGCTCTAAAAACCCGTTGTTTGACCCGGAAATAGACACATACAACAAAAAGTCTTAGGAAAGCCACACGAGCAAGAGCATGCCCACGCCATTACTCGATAAACGAGCAACAAACAAAGCAGCCAGCACCTGCTACAATCATGGAGAACGAACCTATAAACGAACACTAAGAGAGCTTGCCGCCCATGATTTGGATCGGCAGCCTTACCGCATCAACTTTCCCAACTTTACCGCCAACACTACTTTTGAATTGAAATGCGGGTCGATACATCTTTTGCCCGGCTTTCGAGGATCGACGGGTGAAGATCCTCACAAACACTTGAAAGAGTTCCATGTGGTGTGCTCGTGTATGAAATCGAATGAATTCTATCGAAGAGCAAATCAAACCGAGGGCATTTCCTTTCTCTTTGAAGGATGATGCTCAAGATTGGCTCTATTACTTATTTGTTGGGAGCATAACTACTTGGCATGAGATGAAGAGGTTGTTCTTGAAAAAATTCTTTCCAGACCTCGAGAGCGACCAGCGATAAGAAAAGAAATTTGTGGCATTAGGAAATAGAATGGAGAATCGTTATATGAATATTAGGAGCGCTTTAAAAAGCTTTGTACAAGCTACCCACACCACCAAATCATAAATCAGCATGCTCATCCAATAGTTATATGAAGGACTTTTGCCATCCGATCAAAACATGATTGATGCGAGCAAGTGGTGGTGCTTTAGTCGACAAAACACTTGAAGAAGCTAGAACTTTGATAGCAAATATGACATTAAACACATAGTAATTTAGAACCGGATTCGACTATGCCACTCGACGAGTAAATGAGGTAAGTACTTCTTCTCTTGAAAAGAGTTTTGATGACCTTACTCGCTCTTGTGCGTCAATTGGCAACGTAAAAAATAGAAACAACAAAGACTTGTGGAATTTGTTCAACGGTGGGACATGTAATGGACATGTGCTCAACTCTCCAAGATGATAACCTTGAATAAGCGAATGCTCGCAGGAGGGTTCCCGGGATCTGCCATAGCAAAATTATAACCCTTTTCCCAACACATACAACTTAGGTTGGAGGGATCACCCCAACCTTCTCTATGGCAATGCCCCAATGAATCAACCCGTCAATGATTTTCAGCCATTCAAGCAACGAGTACTGTCTTAGACAGCGACCACATGCTTAAACTTTCGATTCGGGTATGTCTCTAGAAGATATTGTCAAAACCTTAGTTACTAATACTCGTGAAATTTCAGCAAGAGGTAAAGAATAACATTCAAAACTTGGAGCATTAAGTGGGCCAATTGGCTAATGTCGTCAGCAGAATCGAAGCTCAAAATTCGAACAAGTTACCCTCATAAACGAGTGGTAAATCCAAAAGAAAATGCAAGTGCGATAGTCTTGCGAAGTGAAAAAGAGTTAGAACTACCAAAGAAGGTACCAACCGTACCGATACAACGAGACATTGAAGAAGAAGAAGAGGTGACGAACAAAACCTCTCAAAAGAAAGAAGAAACGACATGTAAGTCTTCACCATCACCAAAAGGTAGAGTCTCCCCTCCTTTCCCTAATGCTTTAGTTTGCACTCGTAATTTTAAAAGCAATACCGATTTATATAAAACATTTAAAAATTACGTGGTGAACATTCCACTGTTGGATGCAATCAAGTAAGTCCTCGCTATGCCAAATTCTTGAAAGAATTATGTACAAGTGAAGAGGAAGCAAAGGCTTATAAGAGGGGAGAAAATTAAGGTAGGTGAAAATGTTTCGACAATCATACAAAGAAACCTTTTCGAGAAATACAAGGATCCAGGTATGTTTTGTATTCCATGCACAATAGGTGATGCTAACATTAAAAAGGCCATGCTAGAATTAAGAGCTTCCATCAATGTTATGTCATACTCTATATACATCATTCTTAACCTTGGACCTTTAGAGGAAACAAATATTGTCATTCAATTAGTCGATAGGTCCACTGTTCATCCTAAGGGAGTAGTTGAGGATGTACTTGTGCAAGTTAATGAAAAAATGATTTTTCCCGCTGATTTTTATGTCCTTGATGTGAAAAATGATGATAATGTAGCACTAATTTTGCTAGGTAGGCCTTTCTTGAAAACTACTCGAACAAAGATTGATGTCTACAATGGTACCTTGATCATGGAGTTTAATGGTGAAATCATAAGATTTAATATCTATGATGTCATGAAATATCTTGATGTTAATTATCCTTTGTATTCAGTTGATGTAATTGATTTTCTAGCATGGATGTATTCGAAATTAATGGCGAGAGATGAGTTAGAGGTAGTCAATCATGAGCACCTTTTAGAAGCAAGCACCGAGTTGCAACTCAAGTCCGAAACGAAGAGGCCATGACCGAGATGAACAAATTTGAGGAGCCGAAAGGCTCCAACAACGTGTCTTATATTGAGCTTTCGGTACCTACCGAGCAACTTCGACCATCTATGTTTGTAAGCCTCGATTCTGAAGCTAAAACCTCTTCCCGACAATCTCGAGTGTATGTATCTCGGAGAGGAGAGACACTACCCGCCATCATCTCAAGCAAGCTTCAAAAGCAACAAGAGGATAGACTTGTACAACCGTTGAAACAACACAAGACAAGCAATAGGTTGGACCATTGCTGATATGAAAGGAATCAATCCTTCTACATGCATGTATCAAATTTTGTTAGAAGAGGGAGTCAAGCCAATTCGTTAACCACAATGGAGATTAAATCCTCCCATGATGGAAGTGATGAAGAAAGAAATTCTAAAACTACTTCAAGCGAGGGTAATTTACCTAATTTCGGATAGTGTATGGGTGAGTCCAGTGCAAGTTGTCCCCAAAAGACTGGTATCACGGTGGTAAAGAATCAAAATGGAGACTTGGTCCCCACCGGGATTCAAAACGGGTGGTAGGTGTGCATAGATTACGGAAAATTGAATGCGGTAACCCGCAAGGATCGTTTTCCCTTACCCTTCATTGATCAAATGCTTGAAAGACTTGCTGGTCATGCCTACTACTGCTTCCTAGATGGTTATTCTAGGTATTTTCAGATTGCTATAGCTTCGAAAGACCAAGAGAAAACCATATTTACATGTTCTTTCGGAACCTTTGCTTATAGACGGATGCCATTTGGAGCATGCAATGGACCAACCACCTTCTAAAGATGCATGGTAAGCATATTTTCGGATTATGTAGAGCATATCATAGAGGTCCTTATGGATGACTTTACGATCCATGGAGACTTATTTGATAAATATTTATATAATTTAACTTTAGTGTTGCAAAGATGCATTGATGCAAATCTTGTTCTAAATTATGAAAAATGTCATTTTATGGTAGAGAAGGCATTGTATTAGGACACATTGTTTCAGCTAGAGGGATAGAGGTAGATAAGGCAAAAATTGATGTTATTGAATCCTTACCCTACCCCACTAGTGTGTGGGAAGTCCATTCTTTTCTTGGTCATGCGAGTTTCTATCGACGTTTCATGAAAGACTTCTCTAAAATTACATAACCATTATGCAAGCTTCGCAGAAAGACGTGAGTTTTGAGTTCAATGAAGACCGTAAGATCGCCTTCGACAAGTCGAAACAGATGCTCATCTTAACACTAATTATCCAACCACCAGATTGGAGCCTTCATTTCGAAATAATGTGTGATGCAAGTGACAATACCTTAGGAGTCGTTTTAGGCCAAAGAGTGGGCGAACACCCCACATCATTTACTATGCATCCATGACATTGAATGAGGTGTAGAGGAATTACTTGGCCATTAAAAAAGAACTCCCGGTAGTTGTGTTTTGCTTTGGAGAAGTTTTGCTCCTACTTGCTAGGCACCAAATTCGTGGTGTATTTTGATCATACAGACCCTTCAATACTTGATGACGAAGCAAGATGTAAAACCAAGGCCGATGAGATGGATCCCGCTCCCGAGTGAGTTCAACTTGGAAATCAAAGACAAGAACAAGTGCGAGAAAATCGCATGATCGACCACTTGAGTCGTTTGAATCATGTGAAAATAGAGAAAAAGTTAAAAGAGGAATTTCCTAATGAACAATTGTTCTCTCGCCAGTGGACGGCTCCTATGGTATGCAAATATTATGAATTATTTAGCCTCTAACATTTTTCTTATAGGTATTTGTAAAGCTCAAAAGGATAAATTTAAGAGTGATGCCAAATACTATGTATGAGACGACCCATACCCGTGGAAACACTATGCAAATCGAGTAATCGAAGGTTTATACACGAAACCGAAATTTCCTCCGTCCTTACTTTTTACCACTCATATGCATGTAGAGGACATTTTAGGGCCAATAGAACAACAAGGAAATTCTTAGAATGTGGTTTCTATTGGTCAAATTTATTTCGAGATGCCAACTTTTTTTGCAAGTCTTGTGAACATTATCAAAAGACAGGTAATATTTTATAGAAACATAAGATGCCTCAAACTCGATTTTAGTATGTGAAATTTTTGATGTCTCGGGGTATCTATTTTATGGGGTCATTTTTTATTTCTTTTAGCTATACTTACATTCTATTAGCTGTTGATTATTTTTCTAAATGGGTGAAAGCAAAAGCCACCAGGATCGATGATTCTAAGGTTATTGCAGATTTTGTTAAAACTAATATATTCTATAAATTTGGTATTCCTAGAGCTATAATCGGTGATCGAGGCACTCACTTCTACAATAGAACCATTGGAGCATTGATGAAAAAGTATTATGTGACTCATAGGATTAGCACTTCGTACCACCCTCAAACTAATGGACAAGCGAAGTTTCAAACGGAGAATTCAAGTCTATCCTTGAGAAGACTCGTTGGTCCAAATCGTAAGGATTGGAGTCCGTGTTTGGATGATGCATTATGGGCATACCGAACAGCCTATAAAACACTCATTGGTATGTCCCCATATAGGTTGTTGTATGGTAAGCCATGTCATCTACCCGTCGAGATATAACACAAAGCATTCGGGCTATCAAGTAATGCAACATGAACTAGAATGAGAACATTACCCATAGAAAGTTATAGGTCCAAGAGTTGGAAGAAATTCGGAATGATGCTTATGAAAACTCTAAAATCTATAAGGAGAAAACTAAGGTTTTCCATGACAAGATGATTTCAAGAAAGGAGTTCTCCATTGGTCGGAAGGTTCTCTTATATCATTCCAAACTCAAAATGTTTCCGGAAAAATTATGATCTCGTTGGCTTGGACTATTTATCATAACCAACGTATTCCTACATGGAGCAGCTTAAAATCCAAAGCTTAGCAACTTCAAAATTATTCAAAGTGAATGGCCATAGACTGAAGCTCTTCCATGAAGGAGTGCCATTTAAAGATGAGGATGAGGTAGAATTGACAAATCCTCGTTTATGGAGAGCCATAAATAGCAATCACATCGAGCTTTCGACGTTAAACTTAACGCTTACTGGGAGGCAATCCATGTTTATCTCTTTTAATGTTCATTTTTTTTAGTTATTTCAACTTTATATTTTTTTTTAAATTTAGGAGTTCGTGTGGCCACGTTAAACTTAGAGTGCCCACGCTGTCTGGGTTATGTCTGCAGCATTTACGTGCGATTGTAGCATGTTTTTAATTTTTTTTGTGAAGTCTTCTCCTTTAGTTTTTTTGTAGGTTGTAGGTCAAATTAATACTTGTAGAAGATGGGCATGGCATTTTTGCCATGCAAAACTCATTAAAAAAGACTATTTGGGCCAATAGCAATGCAAGTTATAATTTTAAATGGGGGTAGAATGGACAAACCACCATCCCCTATCCGTATTTAAATGAAATGCAACACTTCAACCTCCACTCCCTTCCTTTACTTAAACAAAATGCAGCACCCCAACATCACTTACACCTTAAATCACACCTACATTCTCGTTCCCCAAATTCAACCCTAAATGGGTCTCTTCCTTCACCAACTCGTCACCCATTTCGGTTAGATCAACACCACAACGACCTTCATCTTCTCCCTCATCCATGAACACCACCCACGGATCTACTACAACCTTCCTTTCTTCCTTAATCAATTTCCTTAACCCCAAACTCCTTCCAAATACCCAACAAAATTTTCAATTTCTCAAAACCCAACCCGTGACTCCCTCCCCTCACTCATCTCTTACGATCGCCACCATGAGAACAAGGACCCGAGCAAAAGGGGGTATGCTAGCTGGGTTTCACGTATAAGATCTACTTGCATATTCGGAGAAATTTTCTTTCCATTTCTTTTTATTTTTATTTTTGTTTGTTTGTTGTTTCCATTATTTTGTTTTTCTTTTAACTCTGGTTGCACCTCAATTAATCTTTGTTTCGATTGTGTTGTTGAATGGAGTCCACATTGAGGATAATGTGTTGCTTAAGTGTGGGGGAGGGTTTGTCTTGCATATGTGTATGCTTGTTGCTGTAAATGTTTGCTAACTTATGGTCATGCTGCCCTTAATTTTGTTGAAATTCTGCTAGTTAAACCCCCTTTGAAATTCTTAATTCTATTGAAACTTGTCTTGAAATAGATTAGAATTATTTGAATAATTGAGTTGGATAAAAATGAGATAGGAATGGGCATAAAAATGTGGATACTCTTGCTTGACATCTTTGTGTAGAACAACCCCCAATAGTCGGTTTAAATGAGAAATGTGTCGATTTCACACAAAACATATATATGTGAGCCTTTGAGCCTTTGAGGATGCATCTATATAAGCTCTATTTATTTCTTGATTGTGTGTTTGTCTTTGTAAGTTGAATTCTTTTAGAACTTGCCTTGCTATATATTTTAAGACTAAATCTTTGGACTAAATGCATTAAAGTGATAAGGGCACCTAGGATTAGCCAATTTTAAACCTCTTAAAAGCCTACCCCGATTTTCACCCATAGGAACCAAGTTGAGCCTTAGCCTTTTCTTGATTGAATAACCATAATATAAACCAATCAACCTCTTTATTTGATATATAACCCCTGTTTGAAACCTAAGTCAAGAATTTTATTCATGTCTAATTAAGTGAGATTCTGATTTTATTGAAGAAATTACCAAAAATGGTTGCTGTCCCGATGCTTGTAATTTACTAATGCATGTTTCTGCTGTGATCGGTTTGAAAAAAAAAAGAAAAAAGAAAAAGAAGAGAAAGAAACAAAAAGCAAGCAGTATAAAGGAAAAGAAAGAAAGAAATAATAGATGAAACATATTGGGATTAGAAACTTAGGAAAAATAAAAAGTGAGCATGTATTACTTGAGGAATCAGATTTTAAAGATGAAACTTATGTAGGATTCTTGACTTGTTTAGACTAAATCAACCTTCATCAAACCCTAACTATAGCCCCATTTCACCCTATCATAAGACCCTTTGATTTTTGCATTTGATTCAATAATTAGTAGTTGAGATATGATAGTTTGGCAAGTTTATGGTTAGGATTCTTCCGTTCATTGACTTGAGAGTGATAAATACATTCACCCTAAACACTATGAGCACTTTTGAGAGAATTCTTGGTAATGGTGATGAATTTGGTTGCATTTCTAATCTAAACTCGATGGTTGGGGGTTCATTATGCATGATTTTGGAAAGTATGGATTTTTTATATCAATTGCTTTGTTTTTGACTTGTTTTTGGTTCAACTCCTTAAAGATTTATGTTTTGATGTATGGATAGACTGGTTGATACGGAATGAGGGGTTCAAAGGGTTGGTTTGATAAATTTGGATTCTTGCATGCTTAAGGGCAAGCATGAGCTAAGTGTAGGAGATTTGATAATGCTTAAAACATGTGTTTAAATGACTAAATTTCCATGCATTTTAATGTTTTGAGATGTCCAAATGATAAACCTTAGTCGTCTTTTGTATTCTATGTGCTAGGTGTGGAACTAATTGAAAAATGACGCTAAAAGACGGATATAAAAAGAATTTACGATCGAACCAATTCAGCCATCTGGAAAGCACAGAAGTGTGGGCATATTACGAAAAGTAGCATGAGCACGCTAATATAGGAAATATGGACACACAAGCATAAGAAGCATGGGCAAGTTAAGAATAGTAGCATGGGCATGCGATTCAGCGGACATAGACGCACGAGGACATGAAGGCGTGGGTATGTTGTAACTTAATGTGGGCACGCCGAAATCCACGAAACAGTACAATAGACTTTAGAAAGAAACAAAATTACTATGATTTGCTAGAAAAAGATGCCAGCCTACCAAAAGAGGAGAGAATATTATGTACCCTTTTTTGAGAAATAGACAACTCTGTATAAATAGTAACCTAGCGAGACTAGGATAGCGACTTTTTGATTATTCTCATAGAGAGGTAGCTTTATTTCTCTCTCTCTCTCATGTTACGGCGGTTACCATGAGCGACTAAACCTTCTCCTTGGTGAAGGTAACCGAAGCTTTTGGAAATTAAAGATTTTGAGGTGCTTAAACATTAATATAAATCGGTTTGTTTATTTCAAGTATTGAACTTTCTTATATGCTTATTTTCATGATTATTTAGGTTGATTTCTAATATGTACAATTGGTTTATTAACTTAGATAATCTATAGCTAGGTCAAATATTAAATCCGTAATTGTTCAATCCCTTTGATTTGTGTAGCAACTAGGAGTGTATGGTTTGTCTGTGTCGAAACTAATGACTCTTAGGAGAATTGTTCAACTAGATTAAATACAACTACATGTGTTATGTTGTCTTGCTTTGTTGATCTTTCTAATACATAAAGCCATTGTTTGATTAAATCTTAGATCGTATCTAGGGTTGTTAAATAATGAGAGTTGATTAGAATACATGTTTTTAGTTGGTTAATCGTAAAAAAATATTGATTTCAATATCACAACAAATATTTGAATGGGAATCGATATTTCATGCACCAAGGATAAATCTCAAGTTCCAAAAGTGGATATGACCCGAACCAAGGTTTGTTTACTTGAATATTTATTTTAAACTCATTTTTTGAATTTAATTTGTTTAGTTTCGGTTATATCTCAATCAAATCAAAACCCTCTTTTTTTATTTATTTCATGTTTCTCTAGACTTGTGACGACTAACACGATTGAATTCCTCGTGGGATCGATCCCTACTCTCCCTTACTACATTTGTGTTGTAGGAGTTTAGTTTGGATGCACACGATAGCACACACCAACGGACCATATTGATTTGATAAGATGTGACAAGCTACATTGATTTAGCAAGATATGATAGACCATGTGGCAAGACATGACAAACCACGTTGATTTAGCAAGACATGACAAATCATGTTGATCCGTAAAGACGTGATGGACCATGGTAACTTAAAAGGATTTGATAAACCATAATGATTTAGTAAGACGTGACAAATCATATTGATTTGGCAAGATATGACAAACTACTTTGACTTAGAAGAACATGACATACCATGTTGATTTGATAAAGTATGACAAACCATGTTGATTTGATGATGTGATAGACCACTCTAACCTAAAAGGATATGATAGACCATGTTGATTTGGTAAGATGTGACAAATTACTCTAACCTTGTGAGATATGATAGACCATATTGATTTTATTAGATGTGATAGATCATATTAATTTAGCAAGATGTGATAAACTATATTAATTTTAAAAAAGATGATAGATCACATTGATTTAGCAAGATGTGAAAACTACTATGACCTAGAAAGACATGATAGATCATATTGATTTAGTAATACGTGACATACCATGTTGATTTGAAAAGACGTGATAAATCACTTTAACCTAGAAGGACATGAAAGACCACATATATTTAAAAAGATGTGATAGCATACATGGATTTAGAAAGATGTGATAGGCCATGTTAATTTGAAAGGATGTAACGAGATCATTCCAATTTAGAGGAGCATGATAGACTACGTCAACTTGAAGAGATGTGACAAACGATATCAATTTGGAAGGATGTAGCATACTATATCGATTTGGAAAGATGTGATAGACCATGTCAATTTATAGGGATACGATAGACCACGTTGACTTAGAAGGATATGACAAACCATATTGATTTAGAAGGACATGATGGACCATTTCGATTTGAAATGACATGATAAACCACATCGACTTAACGAGATGTGATAGATCACGTTGATTTAGAGAGACGTGATGAGCCACGTTGATATAGAAAGATATGATAGACCACGGCGATTTAAAAAGACATGGTAAGTCTTGTCGATTTAGGAAAACAAGCAAAACAAAAGTAGTAAACTTAGATTTTTTAGAGAAACATAAGTCATCACTATTAAGACATAGGTTTTCCTCTTTTTTTCTCTTCATTTGTGTGTCCTCTAGCTTGAATATATTCAAAGTTCTAGGCCAACTGCTTTTATTGAGCTTATCTGATTGCGGTTCTATTTATGTGCTATATTTTTATATTCATTGGGATGAATATTTAGACCATTACCTATGTCTTTTGGGTGGTGTTCATTTCTTTAAGCTGAATGGTAGATTTCTATTCTTTTGTGCCCTTCATTTGGTATTGTCCCCAAATGCTTAGACTTTTACCAACATGTATCAAGAATCTAGCTCAAAATAGTTGAGATGGCTTTTTGTGTCAACTGTCGGTAATTCATCATGAGGAAGCTTGTAACAAATTTTATAGAGGTAGACCTCTTGTAGACTAAGTCCAAATAAGATTATTATCATATTTCATATGCCAATTTGATCCATTATTATATTTTATGAATAACATCAATTACAAGATTGTGTATGAGACCCAAAAAGAATTGTTTTTTAGGAATCGATCATACTTGTGAAAACAAGGGTTTTTTAGAGATAGAAGATCATAAATCACATTATGTTAAGCGAGTCAAGAATAGAAGAAGCAAAGTCAAAAGATCGCGCTAATGAATATTTGGCCATAATTCAGATTATCTCCTTGTTGGTTTAGATAGGAGGACGAGTTGAGTTGCTTGATCTTTTATTGCTAACATAGTTTTATAGCTAGTTTGATCATAACGTGTTTCGAAGCATTAGTAATGATCATCCATTCATCATCTACCTTTCATTTTTATTGTTCATGTCATTCTTTTTTTCTTTTTCTTTTTCTATGTTTGCATTGATTATATTAACTTGTCTTTGAGAGATTTTGTTTTTTAAATTTCCAAAAATCCTTTTCAATTGTTTTGAATTTTATAGATTAGGCAGTCCGTTTGAAAATTTTCCATTAAGACAAGTTAAATTATTCAAGAGAAATCATTGAGATGTTCAAAAGAACATAATCCCATTTAGAAATATGTTTGATTCACTAAGTCAAATATCAAGACATATCATGTAAATGCAACAATGCAATATTGAAAGTGATCTTTCTTTGGGCTAGATGACCAAAATGTATTTGGGTCATATAAAATATTTGAAAAGAAGTCGTCTCTTTTAAAAAGTGATTTGTTAGAAATTAGCTCATAGAGATAGACATGTTTAAATGGATTTCATGAACTCAAATAGTTTTGAAGAAAATTTGGCTCAAATAGGTATTTTTACTTAGAAAAACTTGGTTAATTTCTTTCATGCCCCCAGTTACTTGATGAAAATTCATGATTCAATGTGGTAAATAATGGTTTGTAAAGCACAAACAAGTCAAGTTTTATTAAAAAATATTTTTTTCCCCTTATTTGAAGTTAGAACTCATCAACATGAACACTTCATTTTTTATCAAAAAGGGCTTTCATAGGTATGTAACGTAGGCTAAGGTTTCGGCTTATGAATAAAAAGATTTTAAAAAGCTTAAAAGGTGTTTGAGGGTGTAAAAACTTAGGATCACTTAATTGTTCATCGGGATCACTTTAGGCAATGCCGCTTTATCTTTGTCATCTCGCCAACTAATCTCATTTTCTAGTCTCAACTCTTCTTTTATGTTCATTCTTGTCTTTTTACTTTATATCATGAGAGGGACCAGTCTATATAGCACTTTCTTTTTGTATTAGTGCTTTCACTTTTGTTTTTCATCTTTTTTTTTTAAAAATTTTTTCAAGGATTTTCTCGATAAGTTTTTGTTTTATGGACCATCATCATCATATCTCTTTTTTTTTCCTAAGAAAAAATCCTTGATTATTTATAAACTTCAAAATGACTGCCCGTATGGGGAGTAATTCAGTCTAGGTCATTATAAAAAAATCCTTAAAGCTCAAAGTTGGATAGCAAGCGGTAAGTTTTTGTTTATGGAAAAATTTACCAAAAATAGCCTTTTTTCATTTCAAATTTGATCTTGTTTAAACTGATAAGTTCTAGTTTTACTTAAAAACTATGATTAGTTATAGAGAAGAAGGTGGATAATGTGAGCATTTAAGACATGAAATCAATGTTTTTTTTGGTGTAGATGTATTATATTGGGCAAGACTATCTTGGAAGAATTTGTTAGGAATAGAAGATGAATGTTTTTTTATTTTTATTTTAAAAAGGATTGCCCCATAGCATTTGCATTACATGTTTTGAAAGTTGATTAATATTGAAAGATTTTGAATGAGTTTGTCGTTTTATTTATTTTGATTTAGATGATATAAAATGACAATGATATTTTGAAATAAACATCTTTTGATTTCAAATTGATAATAAAATCATTTCAAGATAATGGAAATTTCTTTTTAAAGAAATGATTCAATCCATGAAAATCACAACACTTTTGCAAATGAAATCTAAAAATTCGATATATGATAATATTTAATTTATAAAATCAAGATACATTCATGTTTATGTGATAAGTTTCGGGTATTCTCCTCACATTCATTTTCACGCATATTATAATTAGAGTTATGCCGACCTTTTTTTTAGCACAATCACTTGGTGTTTTTATTTTTGAGATATAATCATATTGAACATCCTAAAGAGAGAGTGAAAATAAGGATAAAATATAATAGAAAAAAAGAAAGCAAAAGTTATAGTTTGAGAAAAAAATTCACACAATCTTATAAATTAACATAATATGACGACATGACAAAAATTCGAGTGCAATACATTATGAGCTATAATGGCAGAAAGGAAAAGGTAAATATAATAAGAAAACTACTTGACATTGAAAAAAAGGCATTTCTTGATTAGACCAATCATCCAGACTCCTCCCCTTCATTGATTTTATAAAAAATGCGGTCAACATCGAAACATTCCTAAGCATACTCGAAAGAAAGCATCATTATTTTTGAGCTATCAAATACTAACCTAGATTGTATGAATTTGCTTTTAGCATCTACCTTTTCTACCTTTAGAGTGTTCACTACCATAACATGAGATGGATGACTCAAACCCGGATCATTATGGTATGGATTGACAATATATAAAGGCTTATTTGACTTATTTTCCTCTCTTTCTATCCTCAATATACCTAGAGCTAGCATGGTTTGTATCTCTTGTTAAAATTCATGGAAATCATCAATATTGTATTCAATTTCTTTGTGAAACTTGTAAAAGTACTTGGCATGAATGAAAGCTAGAGACTTAATTGGTTTCTTGTTAACACCGATAATAGATAACTTGTTAAACAAATAAGATATGAAAATTTTTAGAATTGTCTTTTTATTGTCATACCCAATATCATTCAATGATAACATATTCACACAACTGATAAGAACATGATTGAAAAGATGATTAATGTTCATATTTGAAGCTCATAAATTATCATCGAAGGATTGACTATTCATCCCGCTTTGATTGCTTGCTCAATCTTATTAGCCACGAAACAATCTTAATGCGGTTATTTGATCAATTACTCAATAAGTAATCATAGTATGGTGCTTTGAAGGTATTCATACAAAGAGTAATGAGCTCCTTCTTAAGTAGAGGTAGACAAACTCGAGGAGCCATTTCGCACAATTGCTTAGTATATCTTTCACGGATTCTTTCAAGCCTTTTTTTTTTTATATATATATATATTACGAGTTTAGCCTATCGAGAGCTACTTTTGTATTAAATTTATACTTGCTTCATGAATGCTTCAACTAAATCCTTTCATTTCTTAATTTTTTTTATTAAGATCGATGAACCAATTTAGAGTGGAACCATCGAGATTTTTAATAAAAAAGTGAATCGAAGCTTTTCATCATAAGTAACCTTTTTCATTTTGTTTAAGTAAATCCTAAGATGAGTTCTTGAACATTGACTCCTAGTGTATTTAAAATTATGGCACTTTAAACTTCCTTGGAATCATAATATTTGGAATCCAACATCTATCTATTGTTAAAAAAGGATCGTACATGTCTATACCCTCGATGGCTCTAAAACGTCCCCTAATGGCACTAAGCTTCTCGGTTTTAGTCTTTAAGCTTATTTTTTCTTTCATCTTTTTATTAGCAACTAGATTAACAATAAGATCTACTTGAGTTCACAAAATATATGGCCACCATGGCATCGGATCAAAGACTTTAGAAAGAGTTGGCTCATACTTGTCCCTAGGTGTAGTATGTTTGGTTGGGTTCATAATGCTAACTCTTAGTGGGAAGCAGAGAAAGGTGACACATTAATCACCACTCAAGTAATGGGTATTACTATAATAGTGAGCACCCTAGGGACGATAGATGACTAACCCATTCTTTGATTCGGAGGAACTTCGGTAGGTGTGTAGACTTATGACTTTGCTTAATTGAAACAATTAGCCTAGACATTTCGCTTTAAAAGCACTTAACTCCTTTTGATGGTTTTGCTCGAGTTGAGCTTTTTCTTTGTTGTCCATTTTTATTTGGGCTTGAGTTGTCAACTTTTAGAGGGAAAATGCAGTTTTGATGGGAAGACTTATGCTTTTTCGGGTAAAATAACAAAACACAACAACATAAATAATATTGACATAAAATAAGACATGTGTGATCTGGATATGGAGTAGTCATCTATGAAAGGTGATAAAAACGTTCTCTCTTTTTTATTTCTTCAACGATGAAATCACTTGCGATAGGTTTAAAAATATGATTATTCGCATTAGTAACCTTTCGATACTTTGAATGATGCTTTCTTGAGTTGAGTTCAAACTTTTTTGTCCCCCATATTGAAACATCATGATCAAGATATCTTAATCAATTTATTAAACAAGTTCGACTTGTCTATTACATTTAATCGAAAAAGATAGTCCTATGGTTCAGTTTTAACCACTATATAAATAGGTAGGCTCTATCCAAGTCTTAAAAAAATACCTTCTAGCCTAATGAATCTTTAGTAGAATCATTAGGGTTATCCACAAAAATATTAGCAATTATAAAAATCATCAATTATCAATCATCAATGGTACCTAGTAAGAAGGCTTAAGGTTTCATAAGTGTTTACCTAGGATAAAATTCTTCGGGGCACCACTATAAACTCCTTAGCTCCCGAAGAAAATAAAAATGATAGTTATAGTTATGTAGTAATATATATGGGGCATAACTCCATATCTAGTTTCAAAATATAAAATAAAAGCTTAAGCATTAAATAACTAAAGGTATAAGTGAAAATAACACAAACATCACACATATATACGGATACATTTTCACAACATAAAAAAAACAAATAATTAAAATTCAATTACATATTTAAAACATATAGACATAGAATTATAATAGAAAATTAGAGATTCATTACTATAAACATTTAAAACTTGACCCTAGCATGATATATCCCTAGTAGATTCATCATTCTATCAACGTGGGCCTACGAAAAGTGCATGGAAAACATGAGTCGAGCACCTACCTAATTGGGAAAAACTAAGAAATCCTAAACATACTAGTCTACATAGATATTTGTGTAAGAGATTAGTTATTTATGGATAAGATATAACACAACCGTCATTCCGTTCTACCCGAGGTAGATCGCATAGAGTGCATGTAAAAATAAATATTTAATTTTTATTATGCTATGCTTTTTTATCTATTTAAGTGTGTTTATTTTATTGGGATAGAATGATGGAGTAATTTGAGATTTAGGTCGGTTTGAGGCCAATACCTATACTTAGAAGGAAAAGGTAGGGGAGATTGGAATTTTAGCTAACCTTTAGTGAATACAGTTTATATCGACAAATATATGAGTTTTTAAATATTGATATTCTTTATTGAAATGAATATGAAGTCACCGATAACTTTGCTCACATAAGTGAGAAGCCACCAATGACTTCAAGTCATGAATTTAGAAAGCTATCGACAATTTCATTATATAAGTGGAAAGCCACCGATAAATTCATTTTTCTCGAGCAAGGAATATATAATTGGTTTAAAAGCCTTTAACGACTTCATCACATAAGTGAAAAGCTACCGATAGCTTCATTTCAAAAGAACAAAAAGCAACTAAATTGATTTAAAAGCCATTGACAACTTCATTTATACAAGTGAGAAGCCATAGGTAGCTTTATTTTAAACGAGAGAAAAAAGCAAATAAAATGGCTTCGATACCATTAGTAGCTTCATCACATAACCTGGAAAACCACCGAGCAACTTCATTTTAGATAAGTAGAAAAGCACATAAATGGATTTGGAAGCAATTAACGACTTCGTCCACACTCGGTGAGAAGCCATTAGAAGCTTCATTTCAAACGGACATAAAGCAAGTAAAATGACTCTAAAACCATTATTGGCTTTGTTACATGAGTGAAAAACCATTAATAGTTATATTTTAGGTAAACGAGAAAAGCATATAAATTGATTTGGAAGCTATAAACGGCTTCAATCACATAAGTAGAAAGCCATTGCCAACTACATTTCAACAAATAGACAATAGGTAAAAATCTCAAGCATAATTAGACAAAGTATTTGATAGCTCAATCATCCATAACATAAAATTTTTATTATTCATTTATCATTTTAAACAATTTAGACAAGTTTAAAAGTTGTCCAAATGTTATGAAAGTGCCCCAATACATAAAAATTATAAAAACACCCTTAATGTGTGTGTTACACACACTCGTCACTATTCGACCATTGTCAATTTCTACTCTAGCTAGATTCGGATGTGTGGAAGTGCTCGTATGATAAATGGAGGTCTTCTTTACCCGTCTATGATGGTGGCACGAGTTGTCGTTGACTAAGGAGGGAGATCGGTGACCTTCAAGTTTTAACGAAGTCTTCATGTTCTAGTTTTTTTTGATTTCGGTAAGAATGCTTAGTTTTGAGATTTCAAATCTATCTA
The DNA here is from genome assembly GCA_963924115.1 of Dovyalis caffra. Taxonomy (NCBI): domain Eukaryota; kingdom Viridiplantae; phylum Streptophyta; class Magnoliopsida; order Malpighiales; family Salicaceae; genus Dovyalis; species Dovyalis caffra. The sequence goes on along the minus strand of CAWUPB010000797.1, from coordinate 331,279 downwards.
AAGATGTTCCTAGGACTAGTGAGAAGATTTCTTTAACCTTCAATCAAAGTAATTTAGCTAAAAAATGAAGGTAAGAATGGGTTAGGGTAAACGACACGAACGGGTTGGAGTAAACGAGTTTAAACGGGTTGGTCAAATCTTCTTTCCTCTAATTCAATCAATTTTGGCAAGATTACTTTGGGATTTCATAAGGGAAATGCTCTTGGGATAGTGAAGGACATTTTTCTAGTGGTGATGGCTCCTAATTTAGTAAGAAAATGGCCAAATCCGAAAGAAAGAAAACAAGTGAGTCAAACTTCTCACCTTTAATTGTAGTAATTTTGTGTGTTTTCTCGGTTATAATTTTTAGGGGTTTTGGTAGGATTCAAATGGAGAATAGTTTTGGGTTGTTATGGGAGGTCGATTTGGTCTTGATTAGCCGATTTGATAGATTATGTCAATCGAGTCAAGATAGATGTTTGCCAATGGTTGGACTTATTCCGGTGAGATTGAGCCATGATTTTGGGAGAAACACCTTCTAAAAGTATGACGAATAGTTCTATGTTAGTGAAGGTCGGTGGTTTGGTCGAATTAGGAGATTTGGCTAGGTAGCTAAACACGTCGGGTCGTTGATCTTCTCTCCTCAATTTTTGCCAACCTCGATGTCTCTCGCCTTTGCCTTTTCTAACTAGTTAAGAATGGTGGATTTGTGTGTGGGTCGTCGATTACCGATGGTGTTTACTCGGAGATATTAGCTAGAGGGTGGCTAATTTAGGAAGAGAAGCGTTGACGGGTCCGGCGAGTCAACATACGGGTATTCGGCTCAACTACTTAGGAATTGTTTGGCTTGATTTTTTTGTTTCTCAATTTTTTTTTTGCTTTTTTTGGAATTGGTGTCCAATTTTAATGGTCGAAAGGGTTGGGTGTTTATAGAAAAAAAAATAGGATTTTAAACAAAATTTTTTTTATCCTTGTTTTTTTTAAAATTTTTTTTTTAAATTTAGTTGATTTGTTTGGTTCTTTCCTCAATAATACCCTTTCCTTCTTTCAATGAAAATCTTGGGTTTTAATATTTTCGATTACACTTTTAATGGGGTTTTCTTTGATCCCCACCCTTCGTATTTTTTAATTGAAGTCTCAATCTATTTTTTTTTTTAATAATTCTCTTTTCTTCTTTCTTTTTCTTTTAAACTCACATATTTAATTAAATTACTTGGAGTAGAAATTGGATACTAACAATTTATATTATTATCCAACATAGTCCTTCAAGTGAAAGCCATTTGGATTTGAAACTTACATTACTCATACTATCTTGTGTTTAATTAATTAGAAGAGAAAGTGAAGGTATTAGAATTTAAACTTTTGATTTCGTATAGAGTTAGATAGTTGAGATTATGTTTCATCAAAAAGACTTAAGTTTTATGATGGAGTGACTCATTTTTAACTTTATCTATTAGTCATCTTACATATAATCTTTTTGGAGTTTGTCAAGTGGCTTAGGCTTCAAAATCTTTGTTAGGTTATTGGATCTTTTTGAGATTCTAATACCATATAGAGTTAGATAATTAAGATTGAATTTTTTTTAAAAAAACTTAAATTTTATGGTTAGACTCATTCTCAACTTTATATAATAGTTATATTTTGATTAAATTATTTACTGTGGGGTACGTTCTTTAACATGTAAAATGTATAATGAGCAATTGCGAATTACGCATCAAAATTGACGTAAGCAGTACCATGACCACAACCATGGTGCACGCTTGACATCTGGTCAAGGTGATATGTCCATAAACACCGTGCCATGCCAAACACGAACCATGACCAGCCGCCAAGCTTTCTTGGTTTACCACTTGTTTCTCACTTAGCTAAGAGTACGTAGGAGACATCTCTGGTTTTCTCCCGAGGAATCTTTACCTCCCATGGATTGACCACAATTCCCTATCAAGATGCACGTGTAAAAAATTGACTAAAATAAGATGTAATAAAATGATTTGAAAGAAAAGAAAAGAAAAGAAAAGAAACGTAAAAGAACTTCTATATATAAAAAACAATGTGGAAAATAAAGTGGCATAAGATCTTATCCAAATAATTTGCCACCTTGAAGAATATGCATGACGACAAAGTTTATGCGGACTAAATCCGATGGAGAATATGCATGACGACAAAGTTTGTGGAGACCAAATCTGAAGACAAAAGTGGCGCGGATGTTGAGTTTTCCTGTAAGCCCACCTGGATGTGTCGGATTTATTTGACGTTTTAACAGTTTTTTCCACGAGAATGTACCTCACTTTGGACATGGAGTCCTAGGACACAAGTGTTGGGAGCAACTTGCTTGATATAATATTTGCCAAAACTTTGGCCCCTTTGCCAGACTTGCTTTCAACTTTCAAGGGATGGACCAAAGACTCGGTGCTGAAAATGTTAGCAGAAGACGTGGCCTGATTTCAAGCCAAAAAAATTCAAGAAATTGGTGGCATACCATACAATTCACTCGTGCTTCCAATCAAAAGCTAGTCAGTGATGGAATCTAATTATAGACAAGCTAGGTGCACATGGATGATGCACATAGCTAGCTAAAGAGCGTGAGGGAAAGAGAGGATGTGCCAGCTTGTCAATTATGGTTAGATAACAGGGAGTGGAGGAGCATGTGGTTGCCTCAAGTCACGACCAAAATGATGAATTGTATGTACTCAGTTTTGGCTGAAGACTTTGAATCTTAATATAACGAAGTGGGAGAGGGAATAGGTAGAGAGAGGGAGTGAGAGCGCTTGCATTTTGTGACTATGCTCAATGGACTATAACGGAAAACAGACATCATGTCCCACGTTTCCCTTCTCATTAAATTAATGTTGGACAGCGACAAATGTGACTTTAGGTGAGGGAAGTAAGACCCATTGTCGTCTCCTGCTTAATAATGTTTGTCACTTTTTACATATCTTCTATAATGTACACATGATCTTTGGGCAAAATCTGTTTGTCTTCTCGTTCCACTCTCATTATAATGACAGATAATAATAATAATGTCATGTAACTAACCACACTAATTGGATTCTAATAATTGTTAGTTATCGCATGCATTCAAATTAAAGACTCCAATAAAGTTGAGCATGAGGAATAATTAGGCTAATATAAGCTTTTCGGTTCACCAAGATATGTGTTGGAGCTTAAACTATATAATAGAATATTTTTTTCTTCATTATTTAATAACTAAATAAATCAGAGTCATTGGAACTCCAACATGCTTCATAGACAAATAATTAATATAACTTTTTATTTTATTTTTTGTTAATAAAATTACCGAATACACAATCGATATATTATATTTGTTTTGAGTAATTGGGTTAAAAAAGTTAATAAAGTCATTTTATAGCATCTCAAATGATTTCTCGCATTTCATACACGAGGGAGATGGTCTGTATCTTATACTCTAAATTTTGGAGAACCAAGTTTCAATAAAAATTAAGATAGAACAAGTTAGTTCATAAAAACAAATTAACCAACTTGGTCTATGAACATTACTAATACAATATGACATGGTTTGAACTTGGAATAATACAAATGATAAGGTTGGAACCTACAATGATGAGGTGGCATTTTACAAGAATGATATGGTATAACACTCCCAATCTAGGATCTAAATAGGTTGATAATATTATTGTCATTGACCTACATTCGAAGTGCAATGAATGTAAGCCAACAAGACATTGTGTCCTTCCTATAACGTTATCGGGGGTTACGCTATAGAAGCCTATAAATGATGGATTGGTTCTAGAGTTCAACTCAAAATGCCCCACCAAGTTTTTTCATTTTATTTAAATAGTTTGGACTCGAATTGATTAGATTCGTGATGCTTGGTTTCGTTAAATTCTTTTTCTTTAAGCTTATAAAATTTATTTAGTTATTACCCATTATTTGATAATTAATCCTTTTTAGGTTCATTAATTGTCATTTATTATGGTTATTGCCTTATAAATTTTATGTCCACATTTTGTTATTAATGATAGCACGTATTTTGTTATTAATGATAGCACGTAAGTCATGGATTAAAAGAAAACTACACAACTTATTGCTATGCTATTACATCATCATTATTGATATGTCCAAAATTTTGGTGAACTTACAAGCTATTCTTATCTTACATAAACCTATTCGGTGCAACATTACTATAACAATAGCTTATTTCTTTAAATCCATGTTCTCATTTCTAACTAGCTATTTACCCCTTCATAGCTTTAACTATCATATAAAATAGTGATGTCATACCCAATGCATAAATAAAAATACCGAGCACTAGTAGCACTATAGTGTGAAGCGAGTCCAACTTACATCCGCACACAAGATACACTCGGTGGAGAGATCTTCGATAGCCAGTTCATAAGCGAACATTGCCATTATTCTTACCTTTGTCCCTACATCACGAACTCGAGCGATTACCTAGTAAGTTAATCATGCATGACGTGTGTAACAACCGGTACCCGTCGAAACCGAAATTAAATAAAAATTTATTATTAAACACAAGGGAAACATATTTTAAGGGTATGAAATAATCCTTACGAACTTCAACGAATATATATAATAGTTAAAATAATTTTTCTATACTTAAGGGATATTTTATTAATTTTACGATGCATGAATAGTAGTTTTTGCATGAAATAATTAATTAAAGAATGTTATTTATGAATGAAAAATAGTTTGTGTTCTTAGAATAATTTTTAGAGGGGTGTTGGATTATTTTATATGCTTGTGTGAATTTTATTATGTGCTATGAATATTTTATTTGAATTTTTATGTGTTGGAATAGTATTTTTAAAGGTAAAGAATTTACTTAAGCACCTTATGAGTATGAGGAATTTTTTTAGAGCATATAATAATCATATAGGATGTGTGAGAGTGCCTAGAAAATTTAAATTAATTTTATTAAGTACGAGGAATATTTTTAATAAGAAATAATATAATTTTTACACAAAATAATTAATTTAGAGGCTCAAATGGGGTCCAAAAATTATGAAAATTTAAAATAAACTCCCTTAATAAATATTTGAATTTATTATGGAAATAAATTGGATTTTTAAAGAGTATGGGATGGAATTTAAAAATTAGGGACTAAATTGTATAAAATTAAGGACTCGATTGCTTAAAATTAAAAGTCTAATAATCCAAATTAAATTATTTAAGGATGTTAAGGGTAAAAATTCAGTCCTACATATTGAAAAGAAAACGTTCAAAAATGATTATTTGAATAAAAGGAGGGTTTAGGAAAGCATAAGCCCTAGAAAACTCTAAAACTTGGAGGACCAAAATTTATCATTTTCCTCCCAACTTTGGCCAACCTAAAAACTTAATTAATTCTGAATTTCAGTAAATTTTATGGATAGAATTAAGATAAATAGAAGTCTTAAAAAGAAGAAGAACAAATGGCCAAAAATTTAGCCAAATAAAAAGAATTGATTGGATATTGAATTAAGGGCTGAGATTTACCCAAATTAAGGGTGAGATGGGTTCAACAAGTTCACAAAATTTTCCTATAAATAGGAGTTCTAGAAAAATTAAAAAGGAAAGGAAAATTGAAAAACATAAAGGAAACTCTTGTAAAATTTCCACTCGAAAAACTACCCAAAATAATTTTAACCAATTATAGACCCTTTAAATAAGTGGATTAAGCTTTAATTTCAAGTTAGGGGCTGAATATCTTCAAGGAGAAAATTAAAAGAGCTAATTCAAATTTAGGGGGAGAAAGAAGAGGAAGAGAATTTTCAAGCAACCTACCTTTCCAAGGTTAATTTGGAGCTTAATCATGTAATTTAACCTCACCTACACCATAAACATACTTAATTTCAAGTCAATTTCATGTTTAATTGCTTGATTTTGATTTAATTGCTTAATTAAGAAAAATTAGGGTTAGGGTTCTTCATGAATCAAATTTGGGGGAAATGATTTTAAGCTTATCATTCATAAAATTTAGATGGAAATAGGTTTATTTTCCTTGAAATTTAAGTTTAAAACTCAAAAATTTCTAGAATTATTCAAGGTATTCTATTCGGCCTAAACCTTCAATTTGAGGGGTTTTTAATTCTTTCATTTAATTGATGTTTTGACACTTGATTTTGACTTATTTGAGCATGAATTAGTATTTAGGAATGAAAAATTATACTTTAATTGAAGAAAAATCCACTAATTTGTAAGAATTATATTCGACCTAAACTAAGCAAATTAGGGTTTGAGTTAAAAGCAATTTGATTCTAGTTTTATGGGTCATTCACACTTTAATAAGAATTTTTTGATGAGTAGAAATGAAAAATTTACTAAAAATTGACTAAAATGAGTTATATGGGATTGAGCCCAATTTTGGCCCATTAGGGCCCAATATGGGTTAGGCGAGAATTAGGGTTCTAAATTTTAATTAAGTTGATTATTATAATGAGTACATATTTAGGCTACTTGGTATTAAAATAGTAAGACAAAATGAGAAGAAAATCTTAGGAATTTAAATGGTGAAATATTTGGCCTAAATGAGAAATTTTGGGGATTAAGTTTAAATTAAATTCCAAACCCTAAATTAGTTCATTAAAGCTCAAAATAATGTAAAAGGATGGTTTAGAATAAAATTTTTCATGAAAATCTAAAGAAAAATTGATTTAGGAAAAATTGGACCTTAGGCCCATTAAGGCCCAAATCGAAATTGGACTACATAATCAATGAAATAATCCCTAATTAAGTTAGGAAATCGATTAGTACCTAATTTGATAAATATGAGATGTAAAAAGGTAGTTAGAAACCTAAGGAAAATAGCTTAGAAATGTTAAAATGTAGAGTAAGTTAATGAAACTAAAATGAAATGTAATTGTTTACTTACTCTTATGTTATGATTGTGTTTTCTTTCCAATAATATATGTGATGTAATGAATAATGAATGGTGGTTATGCTTGAGTTGTGATTGGTGATGAGAATTATGGTTATGGTAACTAATGCGCTAATGATGGTTGTCATTGCGTGGTATAGATTAATATTATTTATACTCGTTATGCCGCCCAAGTTTATACTTGTTTTTATGACATGGTTACATGACCATTTAGGACATGCATTTGGGTATCATTGTTAGCATGCATTGTCATTCAAAATGCATATGCATGCCAAAGCTCATGAATAATGTTTTAAGTCATGAAAACGTATTTTATGCTATGAGCTTTCGATAGTGTTCGGAATTATTTTAAAGAAAAGGATTTTCATGACTTTGAGGTTTTATGAGGATGGGCTTCGTGCGTTTTTCATATGATAATGGTAATGGTTCGGGACCGGACAAGTGTAGATGTGCACTTTTAGAGGCTCGATATGGCGCGTACGTGGACAAGTCCGATTCGCCGGACATATATTATGGAAACCCCGAAGTTCCTAAGTGGGACATGTCCAAAGACAAAACAAAAAGGATTTCGGATCGTTTATGAAATGTTTTATGACATGAGAAAAAAATTTATTATGTATATATCAATATTTTATACATGCACTATATGCATATGTTAACTTATCGAGTTATTACTCACGTATATGTTTATTGTGTAGCTATCCCGGATAAAAATGGTGTTCATAACCTTTAAGCCGACTACTAAAGAGGGCATTCGTTGTGCGTATATTGGCTATGGTTGTCGTATAGACTCGATACATATAGTAGCTCTTGTTGTATTGGGTATTTTAGTTTACTTTATAGCCACTAGTTGTGTTCGTTATGCGTTTCTTAAAGCTATGATACGATAGATAAAATGGGATAGGAAACTAGATATAAATAGAAAATAAGTCATTTTTGTAGTAGATGGCAATGAACTGATAACCTAGTTTTTGATGTAAATATTTATGCATGTGTAAGTCAAGTACCATTAATGAACTGCTAACGTAGTAATGGTTTAAATCAATTATCGACACAATAATTAGTATAACTAAATTATATTAATAAATTAGTATAACTAATAAATCAGGTATAACTAAATGAAGAAATGAATTTAAGAAAAACGAGTATCACAATTTTAGATAGTTTGATTTAAAGAACATAAATATGATTGTGAAATACGAAAATTTTTATAGGACATTTGGGACTAGGTGTAGGACCTAACCGTAATTAGTAAACTTTAACAACGTAGGTGTACCATCTAGATCTATAGATAAGTCACGGTGCCTTGGTAACTTACGTTCATTGCACTCTAAATGTAAGTTGTCGGTGATAATATTCTCGACCTATTACGTCCTAGGTTGAGTCATTACAACGTGTATATATGCATGTGAAATGCATGACATGTATGTATGTACGTGAAATGCACATGATAAATCATTTTCATATCTTTTTTAAAATCCTTTCCATGCCATGAAATCTTTGCCATGATCATTCTGAAAAATTCTTTCCATGCTTGGACGTATCCGATCGAGTATTTGCAAGTACTTATTTATATCTATCTAGCCATTATTGAGCATCCGAAGGTACATGTCTATACTCGGTTCGATGTTGAGTATCTAAAAGTACATGTTTGTATTTGCTCGAACTTGTTGAGTATCTAAAAGTGCACGTCTACACCCACTCGACTCATGAAAACTATGAAATCCATGAACCATAAAAAAGTCATAAAAAACCATACAAACCATGAAATATTTTCCAATTGCCTTTGGAAAAACCATGAAAGAAATCCTTTTAATGGATTTAAATGTTCTCATGAATTGGCATGCTCTTGCATTTAATGTAAATGCATAATTCTCGTGAATCATGTAATGCATGCCATACATAATGTATATTTATATCGTTGCATAACATGTCAAAACATAATGATAGACACCATAATCACATTACCTTGCAATTCATATCAACTCATTTAGGGTGCACAATTCAATCATAAACCATCAACACATGTCACTACGAAATGCCATATTTCACATCATCGATCAAATAATAGTACATGGCACCGAACATTTAACCACTTCACAGTTTCCATAAACATTCACCATGATGTCACAAACATCAAATCTCACACTTTGAACACAAACATTACAATTAATTCATCATAAAATTATCAATTAAACATTCAAACACAAAAGGTGTCTAACAACTTTAGTTTTTTTCATTTAAGTCGAAATCTCACCCAAGTTAAACTACATGATTTTTTTTATTTTAATTCAATTTTCATGTTAGAACATCTTTTTATACTTCACTAACAAGTAATTAGTTGATTAAACATTAAATAAACAAAAGCATCAAAAACTCCTAAATTCACCATTATGGCCAAAACTTTCATCAAGAAGAGGCCAAGGAATTTTTTATTTTTCTTGCTCAATTTCATGTCCAATTAACATATTCTAACATCAATTGCATGAATTTTCATGTCAAAATCACTTTTCTTAATTTTTCCTAACTAAGAACTCTAACCCTAATTTATGCAATTAATTCAGTTAAACATAAATTAAGGGCACAAAATCAATAACTAAAATCAATTAGCATGTTCTTGTGATGCAAGTGAGTGATGAGTGCATAATTAAGATGATTTTTAGACTCTATTCTATTGAATGTTTTAGTACTTATTGCATTATATTATGTTGTTTAAGAACAAGATGATGGTTTAGGATTTTATAGGAAAGAATGTACATCGAAGTAAGAAAACCTAAAAACATGAGCAAGAAAGAGAGAAACTTTAAATAGGCTTTAAAAAGTCACATGGTTGTGTGACTTAAGAGAACTGTGAATTTTCAGAAACATAGCCATACGGTGAAAGTGAATTTTCAAGAAACATAAGCCATACGGGTGAAAGTATTCCACATGGCCCAAGGAAGAAATCCCACATGGCTATATGGGTGACTCAATCGAGCAAAACTCAAGGAAAGAAGGGAGTCACACAAGTAGTAGACATTTCATATGATTTGTAGTGCAAAGTCACACGTTCATATCTCCAAGGAAAAACATGTCTACATAGGCGAGAGGAGATTCAAATCGGGATAAAGAACGAAGGCACATGGTTATGTGCCCTAATTAACAAACCATGTAACACTTATTCTCCAAGGCTCTAAATTGTGTATTATCAAGCAACAAATTGTGTAACTCTATATATTAAATCATATGGTCAAATGGGGGCTAACACTTATGTGATGTAACCCTAATTTTAGGTATAAATAGTAAAGCTAGGATATTATTTTGCTATTCTCACTTTTTCAGCAGCCACCATTGATAGAAAACTCTCTCTTTGTATCCATTATGTGCCATTAAAATCTATTTTTGATTGAATCAAGTTGAAGCTTTTGGTTAATCGTTGTAAGATTACTAGTTTTATTTCTTAACTTACTTTGAATAATATTTTATGTTTTTCCGAATGATTAAGTTATAGTTATATGATTGGATGAATTAGAATACATGCTATTTATTTGATCATATTAACTTATTACTAGTTAAGTATTCAAATCCATGTAATTATTTGTCTAAACTTGCTTATGGTAATAACTAAGGGTTGATGATTATATGGTCTTTTCATTCAATTTCTTAAAAAACATAGAACTAGGTTACATCTTCTTTAACACCTAGGAAGGTGGCTTAGCTTCACATATCTTTCCTATCTTAATGTAGTTATTGGATTAAATATATCTAACGCTTAATAGGTTGTTTAATAACTAAAGAGTTAATTGGGTATCATATATTTAGTTGATGACTAGATAAGGAAAGACTAGGGTCCGAAGGATAATGCCTGCTATGAAATAAATTTTTTTCTCCATCTAACAGGGCTCAAGATAATACTATTGAATCAACTAACTATATATACATAAATTGAAGTGATGAATAGAGAATTACCTCTTATAGCATAGATCTAAATTCTTTAGCAAAAAAGCCATCCAAATATTTGACCTTTATTGATGATTCACGTAGTCTAAGCATACATAAAGAAGCACTCAAAATTGATAGAGTGCTAGCTCCATCTTCTTTTTTTTATTTATGTTGTTTTTCCTATAGAAAGCTAATCCAGAAAAGTTTACGACAACCTTAAAGGAAGAGGAAAAGTGGTGTGTATTCGGGTTTTAGGAGAAAACTATTTTCTCTTTTTATTATGTTTTTTATCGCGTACCCTGAGAGATTTTCTTATTTGTCAAATTTCTTCCCTCTTTTTTCTTACGTGTGTCGTACCTCTCTCTCCTATATATTTATAGGAGAGACTTCCTTATCCTTTAAGGATAAAGAGGGGAGACAATGAGTCCCTTAAGGACTTTAGGTTGATGCTTCCTAATCCTCAAAGGATTAGGAGTTATTTTGCATGTGGTCTTTTTGGTTTTTATCTTTAAAACATTCATCCTTATCCAATAAGGTTGAAGTTTATCCTCCCATCAAAATATCTTAAGGATTTTAATTAAACCTATTAGGTCAAAATCATTCTGGCCTAATTAATTTATTTAGACTATCCAAATAAATAATTTTAGATAATTTTAGGTAGCCCACATTAAGTAATAATTTTCCAAAATTTCTTTTAACCAAAATTAGGAAACTCGTTTCCATTTTAGATTACTTCCAAATTTAGAACTAACTTCCAAATCGGGAAATTGATTTCTAAAATAGGAAACTTTCTATTTTAGAAAACTTTCATTTTAGGAAACTTTTCATTTTTGGAAACTTTTCATTTTTGGAAACCTTTTCTAAAATAAGAAACTTTCAAAATTGAAAAGCTTTTTTTTCTAATATCTTCGCTTCTTTTTAATTATGTGAATACTTAAACTTACACATGTGACTCAATATGCTCTTAGATATGTTAGCAATGTATCAAGAACGAAAGACTCCTTTTTTATCTCTTGATATATAAATCAAGATTAGCCTTTAGCAAGGCATCATGACTACCCAATTATCTAAGAGGATTAATTAATCCATTATTATCTTTCATGAGCATGGTTACCATACAATTCAGTCTTTATATCAACTTATTGCAATATAATCTCAAACTTGGTTATAAGTCTTATTCGATTATGATCACATAAATTTTCTTCGATTCCCAAATGTCTTAGCTCTTAGAGTAAACCAACTATGCTTTTTTAGTGTACTCCTATTGTGGCCATAAATTTCTTGAGCAAATATTCATTGAAGTGCATTGTGATAACTCCTTTAGCATATAAGGAATGACATATCCTATCTTAGTCATACACTTACCTCGATTAGATTTCTAATGCACCTAACGAATCGCCCATATGCAACCCTTTATTGGGTTCATCGAAATAAGTGTTTGTTCATATATCCTCTAATGAGATAACCATGATGATTTCAAGTCTAAGGACTAGTTGTATCTATCTCATATGAGATTTTCATAGACTAAATGAAATGGGTTCTCATTGCGAGTTAAGTTCGGTGATATGTTTTCTAACATAAATCACCTAAGTACTTGCTTTGACATCATCATATAAATAGGTGTGAGGTCTCTTACTACTATGATATAGCATGAGTATAGTACTCATAATTCTATCTACATATAGTTAACGTTCATTCTTGACAATGCTATGACTTGGAACGTTTAATGATATCATTTATATGCATTAGTGTTTGTCTCACATCTTTTGATAAATTACTATTGCAAATGTATATCATAAGAACTTCTATCTAATTCTACTGAATTAATAAACATAAAACATAAGAATTAATATAAAAATTTCTTTATTATTATTAAAATAAATGATACAATGATATAATAACTCAAACCCATCTAAACATGATTGGAGCTTGGGCACCTACACTAACAATCCTTCACTTGCACTAGAGCCAACCAACCATGTCCCTTAAGCCCAACAATTGAGTAAGGGCCTTATGTTTTAGCTCGTGATAAAGGCCTAGTCAAAAGGTCGGATAAATTATCGTCGGTATGGACCTTTTCTATCCTTATATTGCCATGACTCGATAATCTCTCTAATCGGATAGTAGCGTCATAATACATATTTAGATCATTGATGAGACCTTAGTTCCTTAGCTTATGTTATAACTCTATCGTTGTTGCGAGTACAATACCACTTGTAATCTAGGAAAAAAAATTTGAATCCAAACAGACCTCTTAGATATTTCTATGGCCGTAATATATTCTGCCTCGATTGTTGAGTCGATCATTGTTTCTTGTTTGAAACCTTTTCAACTAATAACTCCATCGTTTAGTTAAAAAATAAATCCGAGCTTATGACTTAAAGTAGTCATGATCGGATTGAAAACTAGCATCCGTAAACCCTTTCACTACTAGTTCATCTCCTCTATAGACTAAGAAAGCATCCTTAGTTCTTTATAAGTACTTTAGAATGCTCTTCATAACAATGTAGTGTTTTTCACCCGGATCGACTTGATATCTACTACATATACCCAAAGCATATGAGACATCAAACCGTGTATATAACATGACATACATGATAGATCCTATGATCGACTCATAGGGAATGTAACTCATCCTTTCCTTTGTTTTACGTGTTAGGACACTCGACCTTGAAAAGTTTTATACCATGTGACATTGGAATAAGTCCTTTTTGGATTCTTCCATACTAAACCTCTTTGGTATTTTATCAATGTACATTCTTTGGGAGAGAGCTAATATTCTTTATGATCTATCTTTATAGATCTTGATTCCTAGATTATAAGTTACCTTTTCCATGTCTTTCATGGAGAAATTCTTATATAACCAATCTTTTATAGATTGCAACATGGTGGTATTGTTGCCAATAAGTAGTATATTATCTATATATAGCATAACAAAAACAATTGAGCTCCCATTAACCTTCTTGTATACACAAGGTTCGTCTTCGTTTTGTGAAAAATTAAGCTTTTGATTATTTCATTAAAACATTGATTCCAACACCTAGATGTTTGCTTAAGTCCATAAATGGACTTTTACAATTTATAAATCTTATTTACATGTCCTTCGATGATAAAACCATCGGGTTGTATCATGTACACATCCTCATTCAATTTTTCATTAAGGAAAGTAGTTTTGACATCCATCTACCATATCTTATAATCGTGATATATGAAAATTGCAAGCATAATCCAAATGAATTTAACCATTGTTTCTAGTGAAAAAGTTTCATCATAATCAATACCTTATTTTGACGATGCCCTTTTGCCATTAGTTTGACTTTGTATGTATATACATATCTATCTATGTCGATCTTTCTTTTAAAGATCCACTTACACCCAATAAGTTTAATACCTTCGAGGGGATTAAAAAAGTCCATACTTGGTTAATGAACATGGATTCCATTTTGGATTTTATGGCCTCATGCGATTTTTTGAATTCAATGTCTAATAGTGCTTCTTCATAGGTATTAGGTTCGTTGTCTATTATAACGGACACATCTACATGTGCTTGAGACTAGAAGGCCATATTTTTCTAGCTTTTGATGACTAATTTTAGACCTACGAACTTCTTATGTATCGGTTTATCAGATATTTATAACATTTTATATATTTTCTACTTGGTGTTCCTCTAGTGGATATCAATTTGTTAGTCTTCTCGAATCTCATTGAGTTTACCCTTCCTTCCACTTGGTTCTAACATTTATAAATTCCTTCTCAAGGAATAAAACATGCCTAGCCATGAACACTTTTTGTTCTTATAGTTGGTAAAAGTAATATCCATTTGTTTCTTTTAGATATCACACAAATTTATATTTTGCTGATTTAGGCTCAAGTTTGTCTCTATCTAAACATTTGACATATGCTTCATAGTCTCAAATCTTAAGGAAAGATAAATTTGCTTTCTTTCCTTTTCATATCTCATATATGGAGTCCAATCAATAAACTTTGTTGGAACCCTATTCAAAATAAATGTACTCCTTATCATCTATCATATAGAGGATTTTTCCATGTTGGAGGACATTCCTCTTATTTGTTTTCCTATCAAGGAACTTTATGCCATTTAAGGCATTATTTCCATTAATCTTGATCTCATCGATGTATTGCTAGTCATATTGTATAACAACTTTGACAGGATAGAAAAGCATACGAATTGATTAATTAAATTGCATAAAATAAAACAAAGCATAAATCAAACAAGTAAAATCTATGTTCACTCCCACTATTTTTTTCAAGTTTTATAACCTTCAATTTAAGACTAAACAAAACTTTTCTATTCATTCTCTTAGTGTGTTTGGATCTCATCCTTTAACATGCACTAACCTTAAGTATCTCAACAAGTCATACATGAAGGGTTACGTAAGTAACTCCTTATCAATTACATCTAATGTAATTTATAATCTCATTGGCATGGCAACTACTTGTCAAATCATATCTTATGTGAATTCCAATCCTTATTTATAAGTTTATTAGATCTTAATTTATCTCAACAAAACAAATAACTCATTTAAGTTAGACTTAACATTTGAGGGCATTGTATGGCCCATGATTTGTTTTCCTTGAGGAAGAAGTGAACTTGAGTCATCTTAAAAAGCCAACAATGACCAAAAGAGTTCCTTCCTCATAATGTTGGAAGGCAATCAACTTAATATTTTATTTGAAGGATTTAATTTGGTTCGTCTCATCCTAAGATGCATACTAATAAATAATCATATTATTCCTAACATGCATTCTATATTAAATGCACAATATACATACATCTCATGTATGATACAAAGGACCAATGAATGATAATGGATCTCTAATACTAGCTCCCTCGAGCCAAAAAGAGACTAGTGGGTCAAATTCCTAGGTGAAAAATTATTAAAAATTATTTAAGAATGTCTTCATTTCTTGACATCTTCTCCTTGCATCTATTCTAAATCTATCTTTTACTTTTACATTTATTTGAATAAGGAAACTCAAGTTATGTTTAAGGGGAGTAAGATGAGAAGAGAAATACATTATAGTATAAGAGAAGGTAGAACACCCAGTGTCTTATTTATCCAAAAAAATTACAAACATTCATCCTACAAAACTAGGTCGACTCATCCATATAATTCACCCATGCTTCAATCACATCGATATATAACATACTAATAAAACATATTTCATTCATAAAATAATTATAAATCTATATTTTTGGTCATTTTATAAATTTATCAAAAAATTTTTAAATTTTAATTTTAAACTTTTCGAGCCTCGAGCTCACTTTGGGCTCACGGGCTTTAACACCTAAGCCCTTACTTGTATGCACTCGCCCACGGCTAGTAGGCTAGTAAGTGAGAGTCCGGCCGGTGGCCTCATACTCCTGGCCTACGATCCGGCACACCTTTCGCACGAGTGATTGGCCCGCGCGCCATGCATGCTTATGTTTGGCCTGCGGCCTCGCATGAGAGTGCTTGGCTTGTGGCCTTGCGTATGGCCCGGCATACGAGCTTGGCTAGTAGGCTCGGCTTATTCGGGCACCTAGCGCAAGATTAGCCTAGCTTGCTATGCGTTTAGCGCACGACCAACGACGGGCTACGGCATGCTCGGCATGCGACCGCCTCAATTTTTTATATGTGCGAACATCGACGTCCAATGTCGGTCTTGTGCATTATACTGGTTTTTAACTTAAATTTCAATTTTAAATTAATATAAAATACCAAAAATACTAGATTTTTAATCGGGCATAGTTAATTCATGCAATTCATCTTAATTAACATATCATACAATTAAAGATTCAACATAGGCTTTGATACCAATTGAAAGATCATGCATCCTATGAAGGTGCAAAATAAATAAAAAAACTTTCTCCATCTAAAAGGGCCCAAGATCATGTCGTTGAATAAACTAACTATATATATGTGAATTAAAGAGATAAATAGAGAATTACCTCTTGTAACGTGGATATAAATTCTTTAGAAAAAAAGCCATCCAAGTCTCCGATCTCTATTGATGATCCATGCAGTCCAAGCACCCATAAAAAAACACTCAAAATTGGTAGAGTACTAGCTCCACCTTTTCCGATTTATGTAGTGTTTTCTATAGAAATCTAATCCGGAAAAGTTTGTGACAACCTTAAAGGAAGAGGAAAAATGACGTGTATTAGGATTTTAGGAGAAAACTATTTTCTCTTATTTTTCCTTTTTCCATGTACCTTAAAGAGATTTTCTTATTTGTCGAATTTCTTCCCTCTTTTTTCCTCACTTGTGCTCGTATCTCCCTCTCCCATATATTTATAGGAGAGACTTCTTTGTCCTCCTAGGACAAAGAGAGGCAATAATGAGTCCCTTAAGGACGCGTAGGTTGTTGCTTCTTAATCCTCTAAGTATTATGCGTTATTTTACATGTAGGCTTTTTAGTCTTTATCTTTAAATCATTCATCCTTATCCAATAAGGTTGATGTTTTTCCTTTTTTCAAAATATCTTAAGGCTTTTAATTGAACCTATATGGCCAAAATCGTTATCTCCTAATTAATTTATTTGGACTATCCAAATAAATAATCTTAGATAATTTTAGACGACTTACATTAAGAAATAATTTTCTAAAATACCTTTTAACCCAAATTAGAAAACTCATTTATATTTTAGGTTATTTACTTTCAAATTTGGAACTAACTTCCAAATTAGGAAACTCATTCCTAAAATATGAAACTTTCCATTTTAGAAAACTTTCATTTAAGGAAACTTCTCATTTTAGAAAAATTTCTATTTTTGGAAACCTTTTCCAAAATACAAAACTTTTAAAATTGAAAACCATTTTCTCCAATATCTTTGTGTCTTTTTAATCATATGAATAATTAAATTTATGTGTGTAACTCAATAGATTCCTAGATATGTTGATAATATATTAAGAACAAAAGACTCCTATTTTATCTCTTGATACATAAATCAAGATTGGCTCTATCAAGACATCATGACTACCTAATTCTCTAGGAAGATTAATTAACCCATTATTACCTTTCAAGAGTATGGTTACCATACAATTCAATCCTCATGTCAACTTATGGTTACCATACAATTCAATCCTCATGTCAACTTATCATAGTGTGATCTTGAACTTGGTTATAAGTTTTGTTCGATTATGATCACATAAGTTTTTTTTAATTCCCAAATGCCTTAGCTCTTAAAGTAAACAAACTATGCTTTATTGATGTACTCCTACCATGGCCATAGATTTTTCGAGTAGACATTCATCGACATGCAATATGATAACTCTTGTATCATATAAGGAATAACATGTCCTATCTTAGTCATACATCCACCTCTATTAGATTCTTAGTGCACTCAACGAATCACCCATGGGCAACCCTTTATTGGGTCTATCCATATACATATTGTTTTCCTACGATGAATATTCATGTTTAGAATGAGTCAATTATTTAATAAATGATCAGCAATCAAGCTAAAAATGGATACTGAAATTCAACTAAAATCCCTTTAATATTGTTAGTTCAAATTATGTTATTTTCTTTCAAACTCTCTCAATACAAAACCCCTATTTTCACACCACAAGAACACTCCACCAAAAGAAACGGTTGATTGAGCCTCTTTCTTTATAGGTTCGACCCTTACTTTCCTTTATTGCATTATTGTAATTAAAAGATCTATGAGGATAATTATAAATTACTAATTTATTTATGATACTACACATCATCAAATTTTAGCATCGTTGTTAGAGAGAGATAGTATATATTAACTATTTTTTGGTGTTCTAATTGTTGTTTCCTTTAGTGATTGTGAAGAGGAATTATGACTCGCTCTAAGCATCAACCGCACTATTAAAGAATTAGCCACTCTAGATCCGAATATACGACCTCTATTTATTGATTATCCCGATATCAAGGTAGATTTTTAAATTAAAATCTAGTCTAATCCATCTCTTTCCTAGCTTTCATGGCTTATCTAGTGAAAACCCTCACAAGCATCTAAAGGAATTTCATATAGTCTACTTTAGCATGAAACTAGTAGGGGTATCCAAGGATAAGATCAAGTTGAGAGCTTTTTCCTTTTCATTAGCCGACTTAGCCAAGGTCCGGCTTTACTATTTACCATTCGGATCAATCAACACTTGGACTAAAATGAAGAGATTATTTCTAAAGAAATATTTTCCTACATCCGGAGTTATAAACATCCATAAAGAGATATGTGGGATTACGCAATACATAAATGAGAGATTGTATGGGTATTAGGAGAGATTCGGAAAATTATATGCCAATCGCTTATACCATCAAATCAATGAGTCGATCCTAATTCAATATTTCTATGAAGGACTCCTCCCACATTATAGAACCATGATAGATCAAGTAGTGGAGGCTCTCCGATAGATAAAACACCGGAGGAAGTAAGAATCTTGATTGTCAATTTGGTTGTCAACTCTTAACGAGTTCGGTGTTCAAATTGATCACCCACCTCAAGAAGTGGAGGGAAGTCGTATCGTCACACTTAAGCAATAAATAGCCGAATTGGCATCTTTAGTAAAACAAATGGTAGTAAACAATATGTAGATAGTGCAATCATGTGAGACTTGTTCAGCGAGTAGGGCACACCATTGATGGATGTCCCACCTTCATTGGATAAATAAGTTAAGACCGTAAGTGAATTCACAAGGTGGTCACAACAAAGAGGATATGATAACCATCTTGGATTGAGAGACAAACCTTACTATAATAATCTATATGGAGCATAAAAAGGCCTTATCAACCACTATTCCAAGAGTAACAATCTCTTATTTTGGGTCTTAATTCATCCTTGGAAGACATGATGAAGGTACTAATTTAGAATACCCTATAATTCCAACGACAAGCAATAACCGAGTATTCGAAGTAGCAAACTCAAGTGACTTAACTCACCACCATAAGAGATGGATTGAAAACCCAAAATTAAGGTACACTCCAGCCCCTCATAAATGTAAACCAGTAAAAAAATATGAGTGTTATAACATTATAAAGTAGGAGAGAGGTAGAAGCACAAGGGTTAAGCAATTTTTCCTCTAAAATAGAAATGAGTTTTGAAGAACATTCAAGTGCAACAAGTGAGGGAGAGGATATGCTTGAAAGAAGAGCAAGTTGTTGAATATTTCAAAATAGAGCTTACTTATAATGAAGATCTAAACCAGATTGTGGTTATTGATGAATTAGCCAAGCAAGTGAACTTGGATAATATTTTGATATGCCTACTCGTTGAATTTTTCCTTCTAAATGAGTTCAATAATGATGCTAACAAAATTAAGTTTTTCTTTTCATTATTGCTTCCTATTTTGTAGGTCTTATTCATGTCATTATCATTATTGATTCTCCATTATTTTAAGATTCGAGAAAGGATATTCTCAAATGATGTGAAAGTAAAATATCAATTAAGACTAAATGGTATCAACATTGAGCTAACGACGTTAAAAAAAGCACTTATTAGGAGGTAACCTAATGATTTATGTAAATTTCATTATTTTTAGTTAATGCTCATTTTAGTTGTTTAATTTTGCTTTGACTAACCTATGCTCGACTTGATTTAGAAGATTTTTGAAGAAATAAGTGACTTTTAAAAGTTAAAGGAAAGAAAGGGACATACACGGGCGGTAGTATCTTACAAAGTTTAAGGAAGAAAGAAACACGCTCGTATGGCAGCCTTGGTAGGAAGTTTATATAACAACAAAAGAGGTAAAAAGGTAGTAGGTATTCACATGGTTTATAGGAGGAATCTACATGTCTATGTGAGTATTCACTTTTTGCAATGACAAGAGAGAAAAAGGGTGACACGAACGAAACATTGAGACATAGTTTTTGCTCTAGATTGGGTATGTGGCGTGTGTCATAAGTTTCACCCCTCTCATTCATGCCACCTTCTACTACTAAAATTCTAGAATTTTTTATCTTAACCTTTACCTCTTAATTTTGTTTACCTTTCATCAAGATTGTTGAACATTGAGGATCATATCTAATTCAAGTATGGGGGTGTGTTTAGTATTTAGGTCTTATTATTTTTGTTTTGCTTTGTGTAATTGGTGTATTTATTTTTTTACCCCATATATATATATATATATATATATATATATATATATATAAATGATGAAACAAATGCATGTTTATTATGATGTTCTTCTTGATTGATGTTCAATATTAAACTTGATGAAATTTGATTAGATGAATGAAAATATTTGAGATATTATTATTTTAGAAGTGCATGCATGCTAGAAAGCTTTATGTATCTTTATGTTTGAACATAATTTAGGTAGTAATACTGATTTTGAAAGAAAAGAAAACCTTTTGGAAACTAGACCTAAGTATGGTTTAAATAAAAGAGATTTTCTAAGTTTTATAAAAATTTGAAAAGCATTCCATTAAAACAATTTGGCCTAAGTAAAAATTCTACTTCGGTGATTATAGTTCTTTAGTAACTAGGAGTATTCATCATAAATGCTTACTTTTATTTCAAACAACAATTCAAATTATGAGTATGCAAAGCACTTTAGGTTGGTGACTTGCTAAATAACCAGTTTTCTTCATCGTAAATATTGATAGTCGCATAAAAAGGCAAGTGATCACTTAGAAAAAAAGCTATAAAGGCCTTAAAACAAAAAATTAGGATGCTTAAAATGAAAACATGTTGCCTAAAAAAACTCTCTTTATTGCTTTGCTAGTAGTGATGGAAAAGGTGTAAAAGTAAAGTTGGTGTTGCATGCTTGAATGATGTTTCGTTATAAAGATCCATAAATTAATTTAGAGATATACATTGATATAATAATAATATCTTGATTATGATTGAGTTGACTATTAAATTTTATTGAATTTTGAATTGAGCATTAACGTTTGAAGAAAAATCACATTGGCATGACATTTGTTTGAACGACTTTGTGGGTGTATCGATTGAAAACCCTCATGAGATATAAATGATCCACTACGAGTAACCTAGGGGTTTTGTTGCATGTGCTAAATGTAACCGTGATTCATATGAAAGTGAGTATGGTTTTATTTTATTTTTTTTGCTTGAGGACTAGCAAAGTTTAAGTGTGAGGATATTTGATGGGGGCATCATTAGCATGATTTTATGCTCTATTACATCAAAATTTTTAGTATTTATTACATTATATTATGCTCGTTTAAGAACAAGATGGTGGTTTATGGTTTTATAGAAAAAATGATGGATCGAAGTAAAGAAACCTATAAACTCGAGCAAGAAAGAGAAAAACTTCAAACAAGCTTAAACGAGTCACATAGTCGTGTGACTTGAAAAAGGAAATTATGTGGATTCTCAAGCAACACAAACCACACGAGCATAAGCATTACACATGACTTGAGGAAGAAATCCCACACGACCGTGTAGGTAACTCAACCTAGCAAAACTTAAGAAAAGAAAGGAGCCACATAGGCGGTAGACATTTCACATGGTTTGTAGTGCAAAGTCACACGCGCTTGTCTCCAATGAAAAGCATGTCTATGGGGGTAGAGAACATTCAAGACGAGATGAAGAACAAATGCACTCGATCGTGTGTCCTAGTTAGTAAATCGTGTAACACTTATTTTTCAAGGCTCCACACTATGTATTATCAAGCAACAAACTCGTGTAACTCTATATATTAAACTATGCGGTCATGTGGGGGCTTACACCTAGGTGATGTAACCTTAGTTTTAGTTATAAATAGTAAAGCTACGTTATTATTTCAAGATTTTCACTTTTTCCGTAGCTATCATTGATAGAAAACTCTCTCTTTGTATCTATTATGAGTAATTAAACTTTATTCTTGAAAAATAGTAAACCGGATTGAAGCTTTTGGTTTTTGTTATGAGATTATAGGTTTTATTTCTAAACTTATCTTAAATGAGCATTATATATATATATATATTTTTTCATGATTGGGTTATAGTTATGTGATGGGATTGATTAGAATACATGCTAATTATTGGACCATATTAATTTATTGCTAGTTAAATATTCAAGTTTGTGTAATCATTGTGTTTTAATTTGATTCCTTGAAAAATATAGAACTAGTTTATATCTTCTCTAGCACTTAGGATAATGGCTTAACTTCACCTATCTTTCTCATTTTAATGTAGTTATTGGATAAAATCTGTCTAGCACTAAGTACGTTATTCAATAGCTAGAGAATTAATTGAGTATCGTACATTCGGTTGATGACTAGGTAAGGAAAGACTAGATTCAACATACATTTATTGCCTTATAGTAAATATTTATATTTAGGATGAGTTAGTTATATAATTAATGATTAGAGACTAAAATAAAAGTGAATACAAAAGTTTAACCAAGATCTCGTTTAATATTGTTAGTTCACTTTACTTCATTTGCTTTCAAACACTCTCAATACAAAACCCCTCTTTTCACACCACAAGAACACTCCACTAAAAGAAACAATCAATTTAGCCTCTTTTCCTATGGGTTCGATCCTTATTTTCCCTAATTGCATTGTTATGATTAAAAGCTCTGTGAGGACAAATATAAATTACAAATTTGTTAGCGATATAACACATCATTAAATTTTGACGTCGTTGTTAGAGAGAGATAGTTTAGATTAATTATTTCTTGGTGTTTTAATTGTTGTTTCCTTTAGTGATTATGAAGGTGAATCATGGTCGATCCAAGCATCAACCATACTCTTAAAGAATTAGTTGCTCCGGATCCGAATATGCAACCTCTATATATTAATTATTCCGATATTGAGATAGATTTTGAATTAAAATCGAGTCTAATCCATCTCTTACCCAGTTTTCATGGCTTATCGAGTGAAGACCCTCACAAACATCTTAAGGGATTTCACGTGGTCCGTTCTAGCATGAAACTAGCAAGGGTATCCAAGGATTATATCAAGTTAAGAGCTTTTCCCTTTCATTGGTCGACTTAGTTAAGGATTCGTTCTACTATTTACCATCCGGAATCAGCATATGGACTTAAATGAATATATTGTTTCTAGAGATATATTTTATCACATCTTAAGTTACAAACATTTACAAAAGAGATATATGGGATTAAACAATGTAAAGATGAGAGATTATATGGGTATTGAGAGAGATTTAGGAAACTATCCGTCGACTACCCACACTATCAAATTAGTGAGTAACTCCTAATTTAATATTTCTATGAAGGACTCCTCCCACATAAGTGAACCATGATAGATGTAGCTAGTGGAGGTAATCCGATATAAAACATTAGAAGAAGCAAGAATCTTGATTACCAAAATGGTCGTTAACTTCCAATAGTTCAGTGCTCAAATTAATTACCTACCTCACTAGGAAGTGGAGGGAAATCGTATTGCCACACTTGAGTAATAAATGGTATAATTGGCATCTTTAGTAAACTAATTGATAGTAAATAGTGTACAACAAGTACGAGCATGTGAGATTTTTTTAATAGTAGGACATACCACCGATGCATGTCCCACGTTACCGGAGGGTTGTACTAAACAAGTCAATGGCGTAAGTGAATTCCTAGGGTGGTCATAAAAAGAGCATATGATGGCCATCCTAGATAGAGAGACACCCACCTACTATAATAATCTATGTGGTGCACTATAAAGGCCTTATCAACCACCATTCCAAGAGCAACAAGCTCTCATTTTAGGTTCGAACTCATCCTTGAAAGATATAATGAAGGTACTAATTTAAAACACCCTATAATTCTAATAGTAAGCAATGATCGGTATTCGAAGTTAGAAACTAAAGTGAGTCAGCTCAACACCATGAGAGGTGGATTGAACCCAAAATTTAGGTACACTCCAACCCCTACGGATGTAAACCAATAAGAAAATCGAGTGTCGTAACATTGTGAAGTGGGAGAGAGGTAGAAGCATAAATGTCAAGCAACTTTTCTTCCAAAATAAAAATAAGTTCAGAAGAACATTCAAGTATAACAAGCGAGGGCGAGGATGTACTAGAAGAAGAGCAAGTTATTAAAGATTTTCAAATAGAGCCAACATATAATGAAGAGCTGAACAACATTGTGATTATTAATGAACCAAGCAAGTAAGAAAATGATTTTAAGTAAGTGGACTTGGACAATATTTTTGATGTTCCCACTATTGAATTTATCTTTCCAAATGAGTTCAAGAATAATGCTAACAAAATTGAATTTTTCTTATCATTATTGGTTCCTATTTTATAGGTTTTGTTCATGTTGTTATCATTATCAATTCTCAATTATTTTAAGATTTTAAGAAGGATTTTCTCAAATGATGTGAAAGTCATATGTCAATTAGGACTCGAAGTTGAGAAACCACATATGGGAAATGCTTGGAGGTGCATTTTGGGTGTCAAGCTTGACATGATCGGATCGCCATTATAAGGATCGAATGGTACGAACATCGAGCCAATGACATTAAACAAAAGTGCTTATTGGGAGGTAATCCAATGATTTGTGTAAATTTTATTATTTTTAGTTAATGCTGATTTTAGTTATTTATTTTTTCTTTGAATAACCCATGGTTGACTTGATTTGGAAAAGTTTTGAAGAAATAAGTGATTTTTAAAGAGTTAAAGGAAAGGAAGGGAGATATACAAGCGAGTGGCATCTTACACGATTTATGGAAGAAAGAAACATGCTCGTATGGCGGCCTTGGTAGAAAGCTCAAGTAACAATAAAAGAGGTAACATAGGCGATACGGTATTTACATGATTTATTAGAGGAATCTACACACTCGTTTGATTATTCACTTTATGTAATGGCAAGAGCAAAAAGGGTGACTCGGATAGAAACATTAAGACATGATTTGTGCTCTAGATTGGAATTTTAGGTTTGTCCTCCGAACCTTTACCTCTTAATTTTGTTTACCTTTCATCAAGATTGTTAAATATTGAGGGCAATATTTAATTCAAGTATGGTGGTACGCTTAGCATTTAGGTGTTATTGTTATTGTTTTGTTTTATGTAATTGATGTTTTTGTTTTGTACCCATATATATATATATATATATATATATAATAAAATGATGAAACAAATGCCACGTTTAATATGATTTTCTTCTTGATTGATGTTCAATATTGAGCTTGGTGAAATTTAATTAGATGAATGAAAATGTATAGGATATTATTATTTTAGAAGTGCATGCATGATAGAAGGCTTTATGCGTCTTTATGATTGAACATAATTTAAGTAGTAACACCGACTTTGAAAGGAAAAAAATCCTTTGAAAACTAGACCTTAGCATAGTTTAAATAATGAGATTTTCTAATTTTTATGAAAATTTGAAAAGAAATCGAAAAGCATTTCATTAGAAAAATTTGGCTTAAGTAAATAAAAATTCTACTCTAATGATTTGAGTTGCGTAGTAACTAGGAGTATTCATCACAAATGTTTACTTTTATGTCAAATAATGATTCAAATTATGAGTATGCAAAGCACCTTAGGTTGATAACTTGCTAAGTAATCGATTACTTTCATCACAAATGTTGATAGTCGCATAAAAAGGTAAGTGATCACTTAGGGAGAAAGCTATAAAGGCCTTAAAACAGAAATTTAGGAAGCTTAAAATGAAAAGTGTTGCCTAAAGAAAATCTCGATTTATTGGTTTACTTGTAGTAGTGGAAAAAAGGTAAAAGTAAAGTTGGTGTTGCATGTCCGAATTATGTTTGGTTATGAAGATGCACAAATCAATTTAGAAACATGCATTGTATTGAGAATAATATCTTAAACATGATCGATTTGATCTGTTGAATTTTGTTCAATTCTGAATTGAGCATCAATGTTTGAAGAACAATCATATTGGCATGATATTTGTTTGAACGATTTTATGGGCTGATTGAGTGAAAACCCTCACAAGACACAACTCATCCACTTGGAGGTAACCTAGGGATTTAAAGCCTCATTACATGTGCTAAATACAACCGTAATTCCTATAAAAATGAGTTAGGTTTCATTTTATTTTATTTTTTTCTCAAGAACTAGCAAATTTTAAGTATTAAGGTATTTGATGAGTGCATAATTTACATATTTTTATGCTCTATTCTATTAGACTTTTAAGTACTTATTGTATTATATTATGCTATTTAATAATAGGATGCTTGGTTTAGTGTTTTGCAAGAAAAATGATAAATCAAAGTAAGGAAAGCTAAAAACCCGAGTAATGAAGAGAAAAACTTCAAAGAGGCTTAAAGGAGTTACATGGTAGTATGACTTAAAGAAGGAAACCGTATGGATTCTCAAGCAACATAAGTCTGTATAGTAGAAGCATTCCACATGACCCTAGGAAGAATCCCACACAACCATATGAGTGACTTAACTTAAAAAACTTAAGAAAAGCGAGAGCCACACGGGCGAGTAGACATTTCACACAGTTTGTAGTGCAAAGTCCCATGCTAGTGTCTCTAAGGCAAAGCATGTCTACATGGGAAGAGGAGATTCAACACGGGATGAAGACAAAAGGCACACAACCGTGTGCCCTAGTTAGCAAACAATGTAACACTTATTCTCTAACACTCCAAACTATATATTATTCGAGTAACAAACGAGTGTAACTCTATGTATTAAACCATATGGCCATGTGGGGGTTGACACCTATGTGATGTTACCCTTATTTTAGGTATAAATAGTAAAGTTAGGATATTATTTCAAAATTCTCACTTTTTTAGTAGCCAACATTATTAGAAAACTCTCTCTTTGTTCCATTATGAGCAACTAAACTCTATTTTTTATTGAATCAAGTTGAAGCTTTTGTTTAATCGCTATGAGATTACGAGTTTTATTTCTAAACTTATCTTGAATGGATATTTTATGTTTTTTTTTGTATGATTGGATTGATTAGAAAATGTGTTAATTATTTGATCATATTCATATTAACTTATTGCTAACCAAGTATTCAAGTTTGTGTAATTGCTTGTTTACACTTACATATGGTAGTAACTAGGGTTGATGATTATATGGTGTTTTCATTGAATTTCTTAGAAAATATAGAACTAGATTACATCTTCTCTAGTGCTTAGAAAGATAGTTTAGCTTCACTCGTCTTCCTCATCTTAATGTAGTTATTAGATTAAATTTATCTAGCACTTAAAAGGTTGTTCAATAGCTAGAGAATTAATTATCATATATTTAATTGATGAACAAGTAAGAAAAGACTACGATCAACATATATGTTGTCGTACTATGGAGAATATTCATGTTTAGAATGAGTCAATTATTTAATCAATGATTAGCGACCAAACTAAAAGTGGATACTGAAGTTCAACCAAGATCTCTTTAATATTATTAGTCCACTTTACTTTATTTTCTTTTAAAAACTCTCAATACAAAGCCCCTCTTTTCATGCCATAAGAACACTCCACAAAAAAAAAGGTTGATTTAGCCTCTTTCCTTATAGGTTCGACCTTTACTTGCCTTGATTGCATTATTGAGATTAAAAGCTCTATAAGGATAATTATAAATTACTCATTTGTTGGTGAAACGACAAGTCATCAATGAGATTAACTTACCTCTAAAGCTTCAAATTAACCCTTGAAAGATTGGATTGCTTTGAAATTTTTCCTTCTCTCTTTTCCTCTTAACCTTTGGCCAAGAGTTCCTTTTTTCTTCTTTAGAAATTTTGATGTTCCAACTTAAATTCTAGGCTTAATAAGGTGTTTTAGGGTGAGTTTAAGTGTTTAGGTGAAAATTTGGGTGATTTTCTATATAAATTTTGCTAGAGTTTCCCTTGGATTTCTAATTTTTCAACATTTTTTTCCATCTATTCTACTCATATTTATTGGTGAACTTAGGTAGATTTTTTCTTGTTTGAGTTGATCTTTTCCTTCATTTGGTTTAATCTATACCCTTGATTTTGCTTTTAATCTTAGCCCTTCATTTGTTTTAATTTTAGTCTTCCATCTTTTTTTAATTTTCATCCTTTCATTTTATTTTATTTGAACCCTTCATTTAGCCTATAAGCCAAAGCTAATTAATGAACCCTAATCGTGGAGGGTGAGAGGTGGCAAAATGGGAGATAAATCTCTCCGAAAGATGTTTTATTTAACTCTCTCATTTTATTACTTTATCCAATTTTTAATCCTCTATAAGCCCTCTAAATATTTAATTGACCACTTTAAGTCCTTTCTTAAGGTCTATTCTAACTTTTCAACTTCCTTAAGTTTATTTACAATTTTATTTAAAAGCTTAAACTTTTAATTTTATGCAATTAGATCCCTATGTATGTATAATTTATTCCACACCTTTCCAAAAATTAATTTCTTTCCATAATAAATTCAAACACTTCCTATAATAACTTATTCATTATTCACGTAATTTTTTTATACACACATTTAACCTCGTCGGATTAATTATTTTGTATAAAAATACACTTATTCTTACATAAAATACTCCCCAAGCAAGAAAAATTTACTTAATCACATGGATTATTTATACACCTCCCTACCAACTTTTCTATGCCCATTGTATAATTTTCATGCCTATTTAAAATACTTAAAACAATTAATGTACATAAAATTACTATTGATGCATCGAAAAGTCAAATAAAATATTCATTGAACATAGAAAAATTCATCCAAATGCATAGAATATTGTAGTACCCCTCTAACAAATATTAACAAATATTCTATGCATACAAAATAATTTTCACACATATTTAAAACATATCAAGTTATTTATTCATAGGTTCTGGATATTACACTCTCCCTCCTCATTAAAATTTCTAAGTAAAAAACTTGAGATATCGAACTCACATTTACGCCTCGCTTTTACATGTTACCTTCTCAACATTATGGTTCCTTCATAATGTTTTCACTAAACCTCTTAGTCTAACACTTGTACTGACCTTTCCTCATAACTCATGTTATGCTAAAGGTCTAGTGGCTCATCATGCAACACATGGGTTGGGTCATGGATTAAGGAGAGAGAAGGTGGTAATGTTAGTTTGTATGCTTTATCATTAATTCTCTTAAGTATTTCTTACGGTCTAATATACCTCGGACTTAACTTCTCCTTCTTTCCAATCCTTATCACATCTTTCATTGGAGCCATTTTTAAAAATACTTTATCGTCAACCTTAAATTTCAATTCTCTCTTTCTCACATTTGCATAGCTTTTTGCCAGCTTTATGCTCGTTTTAATTCTTTCTCGCTTCGATGTACTATGTCATTTGTTTGCTAGATTAATTCCAGCTCTAGTAATTTTGTTTCACCCGCATCGTCCCAATGTATCAATGATTGACACTTCCTTTCGTATAAAGCTTTATAAGGTGTCATGTCAATACTTGGTCGCTAACTATTGTTGTAAGCGAATTCAGCTAAGGGTAGGTATTTTTTCTAACTTGTGGACCAATCTAGCACACATACCCATAACATATCCTTTAATATTTGGTTCACACTCTTAGTCCGTCTATCAATTTGTGGTTAAAAGGCAATGCTAAAGCTTAATTTAGTCCCATCATTTCATGTAATCTTTTTCAAAAGCATGATGTGAACCATGGATCTCGATCCGACATTATCCATATTGAAATTTCATGCAATCTCATAACCTCCTTTAGGTATAATTCCGCATATCGCTATATGAAATAAGTTGACTTGATTGTCAAGAAATCGACTAACTTGGTCAACCTATCCATAATGACACATATATCTTTAGTTTCACATTCTGATCTTAACAATCAAAGTATGAAATCTATCAATATATGTTTCCATTTCCATTCAAGAATGTCTAAGGGTCTTAACAATCCTAAGGGTCTTTAGTGTTCGTCTTTAACTTGTTGGCATATCAAACACCTCACCATAAAGTTTACGATATCATGCTTCATTCCTTTCCACCAATAGATCTTTTTAAGATCTCGATATAATTTTTAGACCACCAAGGTGCATGATGTAGGGTATGGCATGGGCTTTCTTTAAGATTTCCTCTCGAAACTCTCTTACTTTGAGAACACTCAATCTATCCCGGTAGTTTCGATAGAGCCGGATACCTTTGCTATCACTAAAAAAATCCATTGCCTTTCCCTCGCCTATCCTCTATTCAATCTTAAGCAACTTTGTATCATGCAATTGTCCCTCCTTAATTCTTTTCTTCATATCTAGTTACAAATTCATTGTACCCAATAGATTTCTTTTACTTCTTTTAGGCATTACTTTCAATAAAAGTTTTTCCATGTCTTACATAATTTGTACTTGCAAGGATGCTATCGATTTTCTACTCAAAGCATTGGCCATGACATTTGCTTTATTAAGATGGTAGTGAAAAATGATGTCATGATTGTTCGGGACTTCAAGCCATCTTCTTTGCCTCACATTCAATTCCTTTTGGGTGAAGACATACTTGAGGCTCTTGTGATCGGTATAGATGTTACATTGAACACCGTAAAAGTAATGCTTTCAAATTTTTAAGGCAAAGATAACCAAGCTAATTCCAAGTCATGAGTGAGGTAATTTTTTTCATAGTCTTTTAACTATCAACATGCATATATAATCATTTTTATATCTTACATTAAGACTATCCCTAATTTAATGTGAGAGGCATTTGTATAGACTATAAAGTCTTCATTATCCTTTAGAAGAGCTAACATGGGAGTTGTAATTAGCCCGAATCGTAGCTCTTGAAAACTCTTTTCGCATTCATCATCCTAATCATACTTAGTATTTTTCCTTGTTAGTCGAGCAAGAGGTACTACTATTTTGGAAAATCCCTCTATGAATATTTGGTAATAACTCGCCATCCCAAGGAAACTTCTTACTTTGAAAATGTTATTTGGTTGTTTCCATTCCGCACTCGCTTGTACTTTATTCGGATCTATTATGACCCCATCCTTAGATATAACATGTCCAAGGAATGCTACTTGCTCAAGCCAAAATGCACACTTTTTGAATTTAGCATACGGTTTATGCTCTTATAAGGTTTGTAATTCTTTCTTTATTGTTCCGTATGCTCCTCATGACTCCTTAAATATATCTAGATATCATCAATGAATACAATTATAAACTATCTAATTATTCATGGAACACCCTATTTATCAAATCCATGAATACTATCGATGCATTAGTTAACTCAAATAGCATCACTAGGAATTTGTAATGCTCCTATTAAGTTCTAAAGATTGTTTTCTTCACATTCTCCTCCTTCATCCTTAATTGATGATATTCTGATTGGAGATCGACCTTAGAGAACACTAAGCTCTCTCTTAACTAATGAAACCGAGTTATCAATCCATAAAAGTGGATACTTGTTCTTTATGGTCACTTGATTCAAATCTCGATAATCTATGCATAATCAAAGTTACCCATCCTTCTTCTTCATAAATAGTATTGGTGCTCTACATGGTGAACAACTAGGCCGAATATAGTCTTCATGTAGCAGACTCTTGTATCTACGTCTTAATTTTCTTTAATTATATTAGGGCCATTCAGTAGAGTGCCTTAGATATAGGTATTGTTCTCGATTCCAATTTGATCTCGAAATCAATTTCCTCCTTAGAGGTAATTCGGTTAAAATGTTTTTGAAAAAAACATCCAAGAATTCTCTAACCACTTTAATTTTTTCTAATTTTGGGCTCCCCTCCTTTTTAGTATCAACCATGTTTAATAGGTAACCCACACATCCATTTTTCATCATTTTCCAAACTCGTCATGGTTGAAACTAGGGTTATGGGTCTTACTTGAGTTTCAGCTTACAACTTAAAGGTTTGCTCACTTGGTGGATGAAATACCATTTTTTGAGCTAAACAATCAATCGATGCTATACTCTTAGATAGCTAGTCCATGCCCGGGATAACATCGAAATCTTGAATACTCAAGACTATAAGGTCAACATGTAAAGTATAATGTCTAGTTTTCAATTCAAATTCCTTAATTATGGCATTTGATTTTAATGACTTTTTAGATGGGAGCATTACTTCATAAACAATGTTTAATACTTCGAGTGTCATGTCTAATCGTCTTAGTAGTGAGCGTGTAATAAATGAATGCATGACACCTAAATCTACCAATGAATATGCAATAAGATTAGACATCGAGACATTACCATATATAACATTAGCATGCTCCTTATTCAACTCCTCCTACAACATTGCGTATATTTGTTCGGGGACCCATCGCCCTTCAAACACCTTCTTCTTCAAATAGTCGTTGGCCAAATGCCCTAGCTTCCAACAAAAGTAACACACACTTACGTCAATTAGGAAATCTGTAGTATGTGAATGATCGCATTTCGGATAATTTTACGTGCCTCATTCTCCCGCTCTTGACGGTCTTACCAATTCTTTTCCTTCTTTATTACCTTTTTACCAATTCCGGTTAAAAGATCTTTTCTTACTAAAGTTCTTACTAAATTGGTCTTTGAATTTACTCGGAGTACCTCATCCTTTACCAATACCATGGGGTACTCATATTTTTTCTTTTTGGTCTATTTCGATTCCAACTACATTCTCGACCACATTTTTATAGGTGTCCGGAGGAATTCAAACAAAATTCCTAATCTCCACCTTTAGCCCATGGAGAAGATTTTTCTTCTTATATCCCTCATCCTCAACAATAAAAATAGCATAACGACAACAATGTTTAAAGTTATGAACATACTCCATCACCGACATGTCTCTTTAGACTAGTTGTAGGCACTCTTGGATCTTTTAGGATCTCACCATGTTCAAAAAATATTTCTCGTTGAATATTTATTTAAATTGGTCCCATCTAAGTTATGCCACATCGAGGGAGGCTTTTATTGACTCCCACCAATTTTGATCATTCTAAACAACATGAAGGTTGCACATACTTTGCGATATGCATCACTCATGGATAAATGCTTAAAAATAACCTCTATGAATTCCATCCATTTCTCTAAAATGATGAGATTCAAGCTATATCTAAATTCCTTTATATTAAATCTTCGAAAGCGCTTTACCACTTTAGTCGGTTGTGGTCGTTGAGCCTTAATCGGCATAGGCCATTACACCTCCATTATCCTTTGTATATGCTCGTGATGCCTCACTTGTTATTGTTCTATCATTTCTTGTTGCCTTTTAAGCGGCTCTATTAATTCTCCTTCTTATTTTGTAGCTGCTCAGCTCAAATTTGAGTCATTATTGATATTATTATTACTAACCCTTTTCGAGTGGCATCCTTTCCCTCTCTAATTTATGCTCATAAATAACTTAAATTATGTTATTCAATTCGATCATGTCATTCACAATCATCATTTATAATATATTCACTTATAATATTTCATGCACATAATATTCTAGCATAATAATTTCTCATAATAAATTATCATACCATTCATATTCATCACATACATATACTAAGCAATCATAATTGTAAATCATTAAGTATACTTATCGATTACCGAAGGTCACCTACTATTTATCTTACTTGCGTCATTTGTTAATTTCTCGACAAACCATGCTTTGATACTATGTCCGTAACACCCCAACCTAGAGCCTAAATAGGTTAAGAATATTATGACGAGTTGACTTACATTCGAAGTGTAATGAATGCAACCTAACAAGGCACTAAGGATATTACTAGGTATGGATTATGCTACAAAAGCCTATAAATGATGGGTAGGTCCTAGATTTTAACCCAAAATGCCCTACTATTTTAAAAAAAAAACATTTTATTTTAATAGCTTGGACTAAATCGATTGGTTTCGTGACACTTGATTTTATCAAATTCTATAAGCCTATAAAAATTTATTTAGTTACTATCTATTATTCGGTATTTAATCTTTTTTAGGTTCATTAACATCCATTTGTTATAGTTATTACCCAATAAATTTGGTGTCCACATTTTTTTTATTAATGATAGCAAGCAAGTCATAAACTAAAAGAAAACTACACTACTTATTACTATGCAATTACATCATCATTACAAATATATCCAAATTTTCGTTAAATTTACAAGCTATTCTTATCTTACATGAACCCATTTAGTGCCAAATTACTAAAAAATGGCTTATTTATTTACATCCATTTCATTATTTCTAACTAACTATTTATCTCTTCATAGCTTTAACTATTATATTAAAAAGTGATACCATACCTACTATATAAGCAAAAAAAACCGAGCACTAGTAGTAATACGATGTGAAGCGAGTCTAACTTACATCAACACGCAAGAAACACTTGATGGAGAGATTTTTCAATAGTATGTTCAAAAGTGAACATCACAATTATTCTTTACCTTTTGTTCCTACATAATAAGAACTCGGTGAGCGATTGCCTAGTAAGTTAATCATGCTTGACGTGTATGTATGCACGTGAAATGCATATGATAAATCATTTTATGTCTTTTTTGAAATCCTTTCCATGCCATGATCATTCTGAAAAATCCTTTCCATGCTTAGGCACATCCGCCCAAGTATCCGAAAGTACACATCCGTACCAACCCGACCACTATTGAGCATCTAAAGGTACATGTCTATACTCATTCAAGCATCGAACATCTAAAAGTACATAGCCGTACTCGATCGGACTTGTTGAGTTTCTAAAAGTATACGTCTACATCCACTCGATCCATGAAATCCATGAACCATGAAAAGTCATAAAAAACCATGTAAACCAAGAAATATTTTCCAATTGCCTTTCAAAAAAATATGAAAGAAGTCCTTTTCATGATCTTAAATCTTCTCATGAATTGGCATGCACTTGCTTTTAATATAAATGCATAATGCTCGTGAACCATGTAATGTATGTCATATGTAATATATATTTATACTCGTGACATAACATGTTGTAACATAATGGAATGCACCATAATTACATTACCTAGCAATTCATAACAACTCATTTAGGATGCATAATTCAATCATAAACCATCCACACGAGTCATTAAGAAATGCCATATTTCACATCATCAATCAAATAACGATACATGGCACTAAGAATTCAACCATTTCATAACTTCTATAAATATTCACCATGATGCCACAAACATCAAATCTCACACATTGAACATAAAAATTACAATTAATTCACCATAAAATTATCGGTTAAATAGTCAAACACAAAAAGTGTTTAAAAATCCTAATTTTTTCAATTTAGATCAAAATCTCACCTAAGCTAAACTAGATTAACTTAGGTTTGATTGAAGTATAAATCACCTTGAAATCCTTTGAAATATCTTCTCTCTTTCTTATTCTTCTTCTTAACCAAAATTTTATAGATTTAACTAAAAGATCATGCATCTATGGAGATGCTAAATAAAATAAAAATTTCATCCATCTAAAGGGTCCAAGATCATGTTGTTGAATCAACTAATCATATATTCATGAATTAAAGTGATGAATAAAGAATTATCTCTTGTAGCGCATAATAAACCTTTACAAAAAAAGAGTCATCCAAGTGTTCGACCTCTATCGATAATCTATGCAGCCTAAGCACCTATAAAAGAAGCACTCAAAATTGTTAGAGTGCTAGCTCCACCTTTTTTTACTTCTTTAGTGTTTTCACGTAGAAATACGAGGTAATTTTATGACAACCCAATGATAAGAGAGAAATGGCATGTACTAAGGTTTTTAGGAAAAAAATATTTCTCCTTTTAATTTTCTCAATGTCGTGTACCCTAGAATATTTTCCCTTTTTTTCATTTTCTCTTCCATAAAATTATTTATTTTTATCGTACCTCTCTCCCATATATATAGGGAGAGGCTTCCTTGTCCTCCGAGGACAATGAGGGGTGACAATGAGTCCCTTAAGGACTCTAGATTTTTGCTTCCTAATTCTCCAAGGATCAAGAGTTATTTTACATGTGGGTTTTTGATCTTTATCTTTAAAATATTTATCCTTATCCAATAAGGTTCATGTTTATCTTTTAGTCTTTTAATTAACACTCGTTGGCCAAAAACCATTTTACGTTAATTAATTAATTTGGACCATATAAATAAATTAAGTTAGATAATTTTAGGAGGTTCATATTACGAAAAATTTTTCCAAATTATCTTTAAACCTAAATTAAAAAAAATAATTTTCATTTTAGGTTATTTACTTCCAAATTTGGAACTAACTTCCAAATTAAGAAACTAATTTCTAAAATAGAAAACTTTAATTTTAGGAAACTTTTTATGTTAGGAAACTTTTCATTTTTGAAAACCTTTTTCAAAATTGGAAACTTTAATAATTGAAAATTTTTCCTACATCTTTACTTCTATTTAATTATACGAATGCTTTAACTTAGACGTGTGACTCAATAAGCTCCTAGATGTGTTGAAAATGATCAAGAACAAAAGACATCTCTTTTATCTCTTGATACATAAGTCAAGATTGGCCTCTAGTAAGGCATCATGACCACCCAAATCTCTATGAGGATTAATTAATTTACAATAGCCTTTCATGAGCATAGTTATCATACAATTCAATCCTCATGTCAACTTATCACGAGTGTGATCTCAAACTAGGTTATGATTCTTATTCGATCATGACCACATAAGTTTTCTTTGATTTTTAAATATCGTAGCTCTTAGAGTAAACCAGCTATGCTCTATTTATATAATCCTACTATGGTCATAAATTTCTTGAGTAGACATTCATCGAAGTGCAAAGTGATAACTCCTTTAGCCTATAAGGAATAACATATCCTATCTTAGTCATTGAGATACCTCCATTAGATTCGTAGTGTATCTAATAAATCATCAATATGCAACCCTTTAATAAGTCCATCGAAATAAGTATCAAAAAACACAAATCCTCTAATAAGATAATCATAATGAATTTAAGTCTAAAGACCAGTTGTACCAATCTCATATGAGATTCCTAAAGACTAAAACAAATGAGTTCTCATAGTGAGTAAAGTCTAGTGATATGTTCTCTAATATAAATCACCTAAGAGCTTGTTTTGGCATCATCATACCAATAGGTGTGAGATCTCCTACTACTACCATATAGCATAAGCATAAGACTCACAAGTCTAGCCATATGTAGTCAATGTTCATTCTTGACCATGCTATGACTTGGGCTATTTAATGATATAATTTATGTGCATAAATGTTTATCTCATATCTTTTGATCAATCATTATGCAAATGCATATCGTGTGAACTTCCATCTAATTTTGTTCAATGAATAAATGTAAATCACAAGAATTAATAGAAAGACTTCTTTTATTATAAATAATGTAATAATATAATAAGTCAAACTCATCCAAATAAGGTTGGATCTTGGGCAATAGAGCCAATCGGTCATGTCCCTAGAGTCCGATGCTTGAGTAAAGGTCTTATGTTGTAAGCTGTCACAAAGGCTTAGTCAAATGGTCAGCCACATTATTATTAGTGTGGACCTTTTCAATTCTTATGTCATCATAACTCGTTTATCTCTATAATAAGTGGTAACGATGCGAGTACATACGTGGATCATTGTTGAGACCTTGATTCCTTAGTTTGCGCTATAAATTCTTTATAATTGGCCATCAATCTTTGTGACATTGAAAGAAGTCCTTTTTTTTACTCTTCCAAACTAAACCTTTTAGTATCATGTCAATGTATCTACCTTGGGAGACCTCTCACATTCTAAGTGATCTATCTCTATAGATTTATACTCTTAAAATGTAGGATGTCCTCTCATGTCATACTTGAAGAAATTCATTTCGGATATCTTAATCTTTTATAGTTTACAACATGACAATGTTATAGCTATGAAATAGTTTGTTTAAATTTTCATTTAGAATAACCATAACTAGTAGAGTCGCCACTAACCTCTTATAAACATAGGGTTCGTCTTTTTTTTTATGAAAAAATCAAACTTTTTGATTGTTTCATTAAAACATCAACTCTAATTCCTAGAGGCATGTTTAAGTTCATTAATAGAATTTTTTATTTTTTTAAATCTTATCTACATGTTCTTTAGAACCGTCAAGGTGTGTCATCTAAATATCCTTTCCATTTACCATTTCTAGAAGTCAATGTCTAACATTTTCTTTTTCATAAGTGTTAGGTTCGTCATCCCTTTTATGGCACACATCACTATGTGTTAAGATAAGAAGATCATATCCTTTTTCCCTTTGACGAATTCCTTTTAGACATATGAAGTTACGGTATTTTTGTTTATCGGTAGTTATAATATTTTATAACCTATCTACTTAGGGTTCCATTAACGAATAGTTAATTTATGAGTCTACTCTAATCTCATTGAGTTTTAATTTCCTTCTACTATTTCTAGCATACATAAATTCCTTCCTAAGGAGAATTGCATTCCTAGTTATGAACAACACTTTGTTCTAGTGTTAGGAAAACAATATTCATTTGTTTGTTTTGGATATTTCACTTATTTGTACTTCATTGATTTGAGCTTTTACTTTTCTTTGTGAAACCCTTTGACATATGTTTTATAGCCTCAAATCATCAAAGAAACATAAATTCATATTCTTTTCTTTATATGAGTAGTCTAATCAAATAGACTTAATTGGAACTCTATTTAAATTAAAGGTTACGAGTAAGGAGTGACTATTCAAAAATAATATAGGGATATTAATTTGACTCATTATAGACCAAATAATGTCTAACATGTGATGTCCATAGAGAATCTCATTCTCTTTTAGGTGATCTAAAATTCTAGTGTTTAAGTATTCGCCACCTTGATTTAATCATAATGCCTTGATACTTTTTCTAGTTCGTCACTTGACTTTAAGTCTAAACTCTTTAAACCTTTTAAATACTTTAAAATTGTGTAAAACATGATCTACTATCGAGTAACGGTTATATGATAAGCATGTCCGTTTCATGATTAGGTGAAAATTGGCCCAAATACATCTCCATGTGTAGGGCTTTATTAATTTGTAGCTTTTCTCCTTTTTATACTAAAAAGGGATTCATGTCTCTTTGCTAAGTAAACAAGATTCTTTAGACATCATCAAATGATTTTAGATATCTATTTATAAGTAGATTGGATATTAGCTTCTTGTTTATATGGCTAAGTTGACGATATCGCGAATGTATGTTATTTAGATCTTTTGAGTCTTTTAACATCTATGTTATATACGTTAGACTTATGTTCAAAGCATATAATTATTATCAAGATATTTCCATCGATAAAAACTCATCTTTAAAAATAACCATTATTCTTAAAATGAAAAAAAAATTGTTCAAAACAAGAATTAGAAATAACATCCTTAGTCTCCAATAAAATAATAATAATAATAATAATAATTGAGTCTTAGCACATACCCACATGGTAGTGCTAACTCATAAATGCCTATAATTAATGTTCTAACTCTTGATCCATTATTGTCATGCGAGTCATCTTTCTTGAAGCTATCTTCTTTTCTTTTCTAAGCTCCTATACATTTCAAAACTATGAGCACCACATGTAGTATTATAAACCATAAATAAGAAAATCACCTTTCATAATATAAATACATGAGGTAGTTGTAGAACTCTTAGTCCATACCTCTTTTAGGTACTCTTTACGGTTAGTGCTTCTAATGCTCTTTCTTGTTGCAATGAAAGTAGACCGAATCTTTTGGGCTATTCCGAGCCTCGACCTTTTTGCCCCTCCAGTAGGCACGGTTGAAGATTTTTCTTCTTTTTCTTTTTCTTTCCCTTTATCATTTCTTTTTCTTTATAAACAAGAAGTACAGAACTCTTGTTTTTCTTATTAATTTCGAGTTGAGCTTTAAGTATTGATGATAACTCTCTAAGAGTCTTTTTCATGTGCATCGTGTTTAATTTAATGATGAACTATTCAAAGCTATTTGGAAATGATTACAATACTAGTTCAATAGATAACCCAATATCCATTATAACTTCAAGCTCAACTAGCCTATCAATATAACATATCGACTTAGTGATGTGCTTTCAATATTGGATCCTTCATCCATTTAGTGCTCATACCTAGTATTCTCCTCAAATAAGTTTTTAAGCTTTTCTATAATATCAAAGGCTTATGCATCTTTATTTTAGTGTTCATGCTCCATGTCATAGAAGTAAGCATGATGCTCTGAGTAGTGATTGCTTTATATCCGTGTTTGATCCATACCATATGAGCTTCAACTTGATCCTAAAATGGCTTAGTTGAGAGAGGTTTCTCTATCATATAGAGAATTTTCTCATATTAGAGGACTATCCTCATATTCATTTCCCGGTCGAGGAATTCATGCCATTAAAGACATTACTTCCATCAATGATTGATCATATCAATGTGTTGCCGATCATACTTGTGTAATCAATAGGATAGAAAAATATACGATTTGGTTAATTAAATTGTATAAAGTAAAACAAAACATAAAGTAAAGAAGTAAAATCTATATTCACTTCCATAATTTTCTTCAAGTTCTATAACCTTTAAATATAAACCTCAGAAGACTTTTTGATTCGTCTTCCTTAGTGTATTTGGATCCCATCCTCCAACATGCATTAATCTTGATTTATCTCAACAAGTCATACATGAAGGATTAGGTAGGTAACTCTTTGCCAATTGCATCCAATACAATTCCTAATCTCATTAGCATGAAAACTCCTTGTCATATCATATCTTATTTGAATACCAATCTTTTCCTATAAGTTTATTGGATCCGGAGTTATCTCAATAAATCCAATAACTCATTTTAAGTTAGACTTAACATTCGAGGACATCGCATGGATCATGATTTATTTTTCTTGAGGAAGAAGTGACCTTGAGTTATCTCAACAAGCCAATAATGACCAAGAGAGTTCCCTCTTTACAACATTGGAAGATAATTAACTTAATATTTATTTTGAAGGATTTTAATTTAGTAGGCCTCATCCTAACATGCATACTAGTCAATCATATTAGTCTTAACATGTATACTAACATTAATCGCATGATATATAATACATACATTTCATGCATGATACAAGGATTGATGAATGGTAATGGATCTCTAATATTAGCCCCCTCAAGCCACAAGGAAACTAGTGGGTCAAATACCTAGGTGAAAAATTATTACAAATTCTTTGAGATTTGTCTTCACTTTTTAGCTTTTTCTCCTTGCATCTATTCTAATTCTTATCTTCTACTTTTACATTTATTTAAATAAGAAACCTCAAGTTACATTCGAGGAAAGTAATATGAAAAGAGAAATATAATAAAGTAATAGAGAAAGCAAGATGCGCAAGTCCTATTTTTTCAAAAAATTACAAACATTCATTCCTATAAACTAGGTCG
Organism: Dovyalis caffra; assembly: GCA_963924115.1. Classification (NCBI taxonomy): domain Eukaryota; kingdom Viridiplantae; phylum Streptophyta; class Magnoliopsida; order Malpighiales; family Salicaceae; genus Dovyalis; species Dovyalis caffra. The sequence goes on along the minus strand of CAWUPB010000797.1, from coordinate 289,444 downwards.
ACTCATCTATACCATTCACCCAAGCTTCAATCATAATGATACATGATATACTGATGAAACACATTTCATTCATATCGTAATTATAAATCCATATTTCAGTCATTTTATAAATTTATCAAAATTTCAATTTTAAAACTTGTTAGGCCTTTGGCCTATGGTATTTTTGGGCCTCGAGGATCCACAAGCTTTGATGCCCAAGACTTTGAATTGGTGCACTCGTGTGCACCTACCCATGGCCGATGACCTATTATGCAAGTGCCTTACACATGGCCTCACGCGCCTAGCTCGCGGCACTTGTGTGCATGCTTTGCCTATGGCTCGGCACGTAGGGGTGTTCATTCGATTATTCAATTAGATTTCAAAATATTTTGGATGGCTTTTGGTTAATCAAATTTTCAAAAATAATAACTGAAATCAAACAAAAATGTTATTCATTTTTTTGGTTCAGTTTCGAAATATTTTGGTTTTGGTATTCAATAATTCAGTTTTTACCCATTTTATTTTATTTTATTTTATTATAAATGGCTGATTCTATTAAAGTTTCAAAAATCTCTATTTAGAGTGAGTTTCTTTTTGTTTTATGAACTACTAGCTAAGAAACTACGTTGCATAAAAAAAATAGCAAATGTGTTAATATATAAACAAATAATAAATTATCTACTCAAGAAGGCTTGAATTGAAAATGATAGAAATCTACCAACAACTTTGTTATTTTATGTACATCTAAGCTTGTAGCAGAGACAAAGAAAACACATGTGAAGTCGTAGGTAAGAGTACATCTAAAAGAGAAGGATTTTTCAATTTAAGAGTGCGAGTGAGTGATATGACTATATATATATATATATATATATTTAAATAATTGATCTTTTCGTTAGCTGAATTTTTTTAAAAAATAATCGAACCCGAACTCGAAAATCAAAATTATTTTGGTTTTTTTTATATTTTAATTCATAAAAAAAGTACATCAAAATTGATATTTCTATGTAGTTTAGTTTGGTCATTCCGCTTTCATCGAATAGTGAACACCCTTACTAGTACGCAAGTTCTCGGCTTATACGTTTGGCTTGCTCATGGCCTAGCCTCGTGGAGCGATTACACGGTAAGTAGGCCCGGCTCGTCATGTACCCAACGTGCGACTAGTCTAACTCTGTTTTGTTCCTAGTGTGTGAGCAACTAGCGTTGTTGCGAGCCTAGTGCGCAACTAGCTAGGGGTGTTTGTGTGCGCGAACACCAACGTCCAACGTTGGCCTCGAGTACCGCCATTGACTTTTAACCCAAATTTCAGTTTTAAATTCATATAAAATATCAAAAACATAATATTTATAATCAAGAATAGCTAATTCATATAATTAATCATAATTAATAAAACATACAATCAAATATTCAACGGAAGCTATGATACCAACTAAATGATCATGCATCCTATGGTGTTAAATAAAATAAAAATTTTCTTCATCTAAAGGCCCAAGATCACACTTTGTTGAATCAACTAACCATATATTCATGACATAAAACAATGAATAGAGAATTATTTCTTGTAGCATAGATTTAAACATTTATAGAAAAAATTCATCTAAGTATCCGACCTCTATTGGTAATCCATGTAGTCCAAGCACCCACAAAAGAAGCACTCAAAATTGATAGAGTGCTAGCTTCACCTTTTCTAACTTTTTTATAGTTTCCTATTGTCCTATTGAAATCTAATTAGGGTAATTTTACAACAACCCAAAGAGAAGAGGAAAGTGACATGTGCTATGGTTTTTAGGAGAAAACTGTTTTCTCCTTTTAATTTTCTCAATGTCGTGCATCTTAGAATATTTTTCCCTTTTTATCGTTTTCTCTCCTCTAAAATTACTTATTTTTGCCACACCTCTCTCCCATATATATAGGACAAAGAGGGGCGATGATGAGTCCCTAAAAGGCTTTAGGTTGTAGCTTCCAAATCCTCCAAGGATTAGGAGTTATTTTGCATGTGGCCATTTGATCTTTATCTTTAAAACATTCATCCTTATCCAATAAGGTTCATATTTATCCTCCCATCAAAATATCTTTCAGGATTTTCATTAAACTTATTGGCCCAAAACCATTTTAACTCAATTAATCAATTTGGAGAATCTAAATAAATTAATTTAGATAATTTTAAGAGGGTCACATAGGAAATTTGTTTTTCAAATTATCCTTAAACCTAAATTAGGAGACTAATTTTCATTTTAGGTTATTTACTTCCAAATTTGGAATTAACTTTCAAATTAGAAAACCGATTTCTAAAATAGAAAATTTTTTATTTTAGAAAACTTCCATTTTAGAAAAATTTTCATTTTAGGAAACTTTTCATTTTCAAAAATCTTTTCCAAATTAAGAAACTTTCATAATTAAAATTTTTTTCCAACATCTTTGTTTTTCTTTAATCATGTGAATGCTTAAATTTATATTTGTGACTTAATAGGCTCCTATATATGTTAGGAATGTGTCAAGAATAAAAGATACCTCTTTTATCCCTTGATACATAAGTCAATATTGGCCTCTAGTAAGACATCATGACTACTCAATTCTTTAAGAGGATTAATTAATCCATAATTATCTTTCATGAGCATGGTTATCATACAATTCAATCCTCATGTTAACTCATCATAGTGTGATCTCAAACTTGATTATTAGTCTTGTTTGATCATGATCATAAATGGTTCCTTCGATTCCTAAATGTTTTAGCTCCTAGAGTAAATCAACTATATTCTATTAGTGTTCTCCTACTTTGGTCATAGATTTCTTGAGTTGACATTCATCAAAGTGCAATATGATCAGTTGTACCCATCTTGTATGAGATTCTCATAAACTAAACTAAATGGATTCTCATGGTATGTCAAGTCTAGTGATATGTTCTTTAACATAAATCACCTAAGCATTTTCTTTGGCATCATCATGCCAATGGGTATGAGACCTCTTACTACTATCATATAACATGAGCATAACACTCAAAAGTCTCACCACATGTACTTAATGTCCATTCTTGGTCATGGTACAACTTAGAATATTTAACGATATCATTGATGTGTATTAGTGTTTATCTCACATCTTTCGATCAATTACTAATGTAAATATATATCGTATAGACTTCGTTTAATTATGTTCAATGAATAAATATAAATGACAGGAATTAATAGAAAAACTTATTTTATTATAAATAATATAAATAATGCAACAACATAACAAATCAAATCCATCCAAATAAGATTGGATCTTAGGCACCTACCCTAATATTAACTCTCAACCAATTCTCTTTCTCTTAGTCATTCTCTCTTCATCTCAACCAATCTTCCTTCCTTAAGACAATTCCGATCCTCTCTTGTTATCTCTCTTGCTCTCTTTCCCTCTTAGGTGTTTTATCTTTCAAAGATATATGAAGGAAATTGAATAATCAAATGAAAACCCTAAGAAATTTTCCTCTTTTTATGTTCTTCTATTGGCCAAAATATATGGACCAAAATAGCCTTAATGAAGCATATGTCCTAAGTAGTTGTTTTATATGTCCTAGTTAGGAGATTATTTCCTATATTAATTCATGTTTAGCACACTAATTAAATTTTAATCCTAGGTTAGCACATGTTTGGGATTATTTAATTAAACTATATTTTCTAAGTTCTTTACTTGTCAATTAATTCAATATTCATGCAACATTTAACAACATTAATTTTGCAAAAAAAAAAAAAACACTTCTCAATATAAACTCAAGCATGACACACACATACTTAATAAATAAACAAACATAATGCATAACTAATAAATTTAGGTATTACATCCTCCCCTTCTTATAAAAATCTCATCCTTAAAATTTAACTTACTCAATACTTTCTCGATGTACACTTTTGAGGGGATATAAAAATCTCCCCTTTCTAAGTCCTTATTGACTTGTTCTAGCATTATCATATACAATTTTGAGTACCCTCGATGTTTTCTTGTTCTTATGAAAATCATTTTCCAAGTGCTTGACTTCTTTGTAAAAGTAATAAGCATTGGTTCTAATAAAATAATTCTCGATGTGTGCTCGACCAAACTTGACATAATTCGACTTGCCTTGTGCTTTTGTCCTCTACTCGTCCCTAAAAATTTTTAGCCTTCTAAGCACCGATCGAATATGTCTTCATGAAATGATTTTATTCAACAACCTATTCTCCGATGTTATTTGCAACATATGGCTTTTTCGCTTGCTGTAACCATACTAACTCTTTATGGTCTTCCTTTATCTCTAGTACTCTAATAACCATGTCATCATAATTATCCACTGATACTCATACTAAAGGTGTATTCATGGTTTCAAACCACTCGGAAAGTGGCATCTCTTCTATGCAGTAACTCCCGAAATGAAAGTTGCAAACTAGCAACCATGCTCAAACTTTTGGAACTACCATACCCCTTTGTTCTAGCTTTATAAACTCGGTATCTTTTTCAATTTTACATCATCAAAGAAGAATTTCTCATTGAAAACTTATTTGAATTATGCCCATGTAAGATTAGCCACATCTAAAGAAATTTTAGTCAATTCTCACCATGTCCTCTCATCACCGACCAACATAAAGATGGTACCGGATACTGATCCGCTCCCTCCATTTCTATATGATCAAAGATCATATCTAAGGACTCTATCCATTTCTCAACAATTATACGATCGGACTTTCCCATAAATTCGTTCATGTTAAACTTTACGAATTGTTTAACCAAGTCGACCCTCCGTGGTGGCCTTACTATCACTCTGGTTGCTATTGTATATCCATCAAGACTCTTATCTATTTATCATGCTTCGCTATTGCTACTGTAACAACCTGAATATTTACTATATTGAAACTTCGTTGTCCCTAAACCCATCATTTTCCTCTCAATTGGCGGCCCTCGTACCTAGTCTCGTGCCATCGTAATTTCTTAGTGGCATCTCACTCTTAGTCCTACACATTCATATGAATGCCATAATTCATAAATCAATATCAAGCATATTCAATAAATACCAATTACGTTCATAGACTTTATCAAGTAAATAAAATGTGTAACTATTAACCATACTTGCCATTCAATAATAAAAGTTCATACTTGATAAATTTAAACACTTACATGTTAATAATGTTGTCAAGCCTTAAGTTTCCACATACTATTTAGGTCTACTAAGTTAAATTGCTTTGACACTAAGTTTATAATGCCCGTAGCATAACAAGGTGACCGAGAGTGCTACTACATTATCTCACACCTAAGGATGTAAGGTAATGGACTATGTCTTTTACCCTATATCTCTATCATAATGCACAATAGAATCCTCATTTAGTTAAAAGTTCAAGGTTTTCTAAATTTGAACATATTAAATTCCATAATTTCATCATAATTGCATAAACCTTGGCCATTGCATATTCATCCTTGGATTAAACTAACAAGTTTAGAAATCAAGCATAAATCAATCTATTTTAAAACTAAATTGGACATACATCGTCTTGGATGTGAGGCTATTTACATATAACATTTACAAGTAAAACATGTTATAACATATAAAAATAAGTTAGACACAACTTATGAGCTAAAAATCCAAATAAAAGTACACCTTTCAATAAATTCTAAAAGCATCCAACATTACCATCCTCGTAGTAGTCTACTCACAAGCATCGTTGTGGTCACCTATACCATAAGATATAAAGACATGAATTAACGCTCAGCAAGTACAACCATGCATGAATTTATTAAAGCTTATTTTTGTGAAAAAAAAAATCATTTTCCTCTTTTAGACATACCCTAACAAATGTCTAATTCGACCCTCTTTTAAAACCTTGATGAAAAACCTTAAAAGTAGAAAATGTCTAATTAAGGATCAATCCTTGGGTATACACTAGATCATTCTTATGGGTGGCCTCTCTATGTTCATGCATATGACTTTTTTTTCTTGATTAAAACTTAAACCATGAAAATCGATGTCTTGTCATGCCATGAACACATGTTTTCAACACTTGTGTAACCAAATATCATTAACGATGCAAAGAAAATGTAACTATGCTAACAACCTCTATGTATTATGTCAATTCAAGGCATGTCATGATTCACCAAGCTCACATTTTAAACATATCTAATTTCACCTCAAGCTACTAAAATTTAGAATTAATTCAAGCATAACATGGTAGCCACAGTATCAATATTTTGGCGACAGAATCTCAAGCCAAGCTAAGCAAATTTTGACAAAATATATTCAAGCAATTCAAGCCATCCATTTGGCCACAAATGCACCCCAAGTTTAGCCCACATTTACCTAGGGTTTACATGGAAATTCTAAGCTTAATAATCAATCTTAAGTCTACATACATTAAAGTTTAACCCATTTTCATTTAACACACAAATATAACAAAATTAAGCTCGATATGTCAAAGAATACCTAAACCTAGGTCTTGTAGTGTAGTTGAATGAATTATCCTTATTTGGTTTAGAGATATGTGACAGAAAAAGGCTTTAAAAGATTAGTAGAGACACTCCTTGCTCTTGTTTCAATCCTTCACTAAAACTAGCAAGCAACTCCCTCTATTACACTAGCTCACTTTCAAGCAAGCAATAGCAGCTCCCTCTCAAGCAACTCTTTTTTTTCTCTCATAAAATTTTCAAATGGCCAAAAGAATCCAGCCATGGTTTCACCCTCTTTATATATAAGCTAGTAATGTATTGAAAATGCTTAAAAATTCCGAGAATGACACCTCTTTGGCCAAGTCACCCATGCAAGGCATGGTGGTGACGCTAGACTTTCCACTCATTCAAAGAGAAGGTAAGTCCCTCTTAAATGTTCAATCTATGTAATCAAGTCCCTTAAATCAAGAAATAAATAATACTTAATATGTCCTTGTGTGATTTTTATAATAAAGGAACTAATATGTCAAAGTGTATGGCTAAATATAAAATTCATCAATGAAAAAATGATTCCACGATAGTGGTAATTTTTGTTGACGTAAACTGTCATATTTGGACATAGCACTTTTTATCAACAAAAAATAACATGTCTAAAAATGACATGTCTAGACATAGTTATTTTCAGCAACGATCATCATCAAACACGAATACTCAACTAAGTAATTTAAGTACAAATAAACGTGATGAAAATTGGCATGTCATGACCTAGGTGATTTTCGACAATGTATATAGCATGCCATGACATGAAAATTCTTAACGTACCACATGCACAACAACATTTATGTTAGTGTTGGTGCCCAAGATCCAACCATATTTGGATGAGCTCATGTTAATGTATTATTATATCATTATTTTAATAATAATAAAGAAGTCATTCTATTAATTCTTATGTTTTGATGTTGATAAATTCAGTAGAATTAGATAGAAGTCCTTATGGTATGTATTTCCAATAATGATTGATCGAAAGATGTGAGATAAACATCAATACACATAAATAATATCATTAAATATCCTAAGTTGTAGCATTGTCAAGAATGGACATTGGCAATATGTAGATAGACTTATGAGTGTTATGCTTATGCTATATGATAACGAGTAGGAGATCTCACACCTATTGGCATGGTGATGCCAAAGCAAGTACTTAAGTGATCTATGTTAGAGAATATATCACTAGACTTGACTCATCATGAGAACCCATTTATTTTTAGTCTATTGTAATCTCATACGAGATGGGTAAAAATGGTCCATAGACTTGAAGTCATCATGGTTGTCTCATTTGAGGACTTATGCACTTTGACACTCATTTCGATGGACCCCTAATGGGTTGTATGTAGATGATTCATTGGGTACACTAGGAATCTAATGGAGGTAGGTGTATGACTAAGATAAGACATGTCATTCCTTATATACTAAAGGTGTTATCATATTGCACTTCGATAAATGTCCGCTCAAGAAATATATGACCATAGTAGGAGTACCCCAATAGAGCATAGTTCGTTTACTCTAAGAGCTAAGACATTTGAGAATCGAAGAAAACTTGTGTGATGATAATAGAACAAGACTAATAACCAAGTTTGAGATCACACTCGTGATAAGTTGACATGAGGACTAAATGGTATGGTAACCATGCTCGTGAAATCTAATAATGGATTAACTAATCCTTCTAGAGAATTGGGTAGTCATGATGCCTTGCTATGAGGCCAATTTTGATTTATGTATCAAGAGATAAAAGAGGATTCTTTTATTCTTAATACATTGTCAATATATCTAGGAGCCTATTAAGTGACATGAATAATTTTAAGTACTCACATTACAAATGAGAAGCAAAGATATTAGAAAACGTTTCCGAAAAGAAAAGTTTCCTTAATTATGAAAGTTTTCCCGATTATGGAAGTTTCCTAAAATGGAAAGTTTCCTATTTTAGAAATCAATTTTCTAATTTGGAAGTTAGTTTCAAATTTGAAAATAAAGAACCTAAAAGGAAAGGAGTTTCCTAATTTAGATTAAAGGGTATTTTGGAAAAAAATTTTCTAATGTGGACCCCGTCAAAATAATCTAAAAATATTTATTTGGATAGTCTAAATAAATTAATTAGGCTAAAATATTTTTGGCCCATTAGGTTTAATTAAAAGCCTTAAGATATTTTGATGGGAGGATAAGCATCAACCTTATTGGATAAGGTTGAATGTTTTAAAGGTAAATATCAATTTTTTTTAATAAGGTTGAATATTTTAAAAATAATAATCAAGTCCATAGATAAAATAACTTCTTATCCTCGAGGGATAAGGAAGTAACAACCTATAGTCCTTTTAGGACTTGTAGCCGCCCCTCTCCTTGTCCTTGGAGGATAAGAAAACTCTCACCCCATAAATAAAAGGAGAGGTGCGACATGGAGATGATGAAAAAAAGTAGTCGACCAAGTTAAAAAACAACATAACAACATTCGGCTAAGGAAAAATAAAAGGAGCAAAGTTTCGACCAGCCCTAAAATTAAATAGGGCACACGACCAAAGGAAAAAAATAAGGAGAAATTAGTTTTCTCCTAAACCCTAGCAAGAAATAATATTTCCTTCTTCTTTACGGTTGTCGTAAAATTGTCCGAGATTGATTTCTAGAGGAAATACTAAATCGGAAAAGGTGGAGCTAGCACCCCATTGATTTTAAGTGCTTCTGTGGATACTTGGACTCGCGTGGATCATCGATAGAGGTCGGACACTTGGACAACTTTTCTGAAAAGGACTCTAGATCCGCACTACAAGAGGTAATCGTTACACATAGCTTATTATTCATGTATGTATGGTTAGTAGATTCAACGACTTAATCTTGAGGCCTTAGATGGAGAACAATTTTTATTTATTCTACACCTCCATAGGATGTCATGATCCTTTCAATTTAAGCATCAACTTTAAGTAAATTAATTAGGCATAAAGATAAACACACGCAAACATGCATATGCTATATGGCAACGATCTCTTCGTTACAATCAAAGCTTGCTTACCATCTTATCTACAATACTTAGATCATATACATAACACAAATCAAAAGGTATTTTCATAAGGTTGTAATGGGGTTAAGAGAAATTTAGAATTTTTATGGATATGAATGTGTAAAACCAAAAAAATTAATAAATCATTTGAAACATAAACTCGAGTTAATAAAAATATTAGAAACTAAAACATATCATTTCAAGTTTCAAATACTTATCGACTTCTCCTCATTTCTCTTTTTTCCTTCTTCTTTTTTATCTTTCCTTCTAAAAACATAGACAATGAACTTTCCTTGATATAAATATGAACATCATGACAAATTCTTCTTCTTCTTTCTTTTTTAGAACTTATGTCATGTTTTTCATTAAGCTTTTACATATGAAGTTCGTGTCATAGTTAAAAAGGAATCAAGCTCTTTTTTATTTTATTTCCAACCTCTATCTTTTTCCAAAACAAATCAACCAAAATAAACTAACCTTATTTTTCTTCTTTTTGAATCACATACCATCACACTTGTTCAAGAGCCCATATCTTTAATAATTCAAATGCTTTATTAATTTTTGCGATAAGATAAAGTAAAGATATTTGTTTTTTAGTCAAATAATATTGTAATAGGTTACATACACAATTAAAAAAAAAAAAAAGTCAATTGCACTCAAAAGGACTCCTTAGTGGTAAATTATAGAGTAGGCTTTTTAAGATAAAATGGTTTATTCAAAAAATAAATTTATCATGTTTATGCAAACATGTCTCAAAGTAATCTAAAAAATAATCAAAACAAGTTCTAGAATAATAAATCCATAAAAGAATATCACAAAAAAAAAAAAAAGATTGGTATTAATGCCCAATCTTTAAGCTCAAATCCTCACAAGCTAAATGTTTACCAAATTCAATTTACTACCATTCTAAAATCAATTGCTATACTAATCAATATCAATTTGTAAGTCAATTCAATTAAATCATGTTATGTAACTTTTAAAATTAAATAATTTATGCTCATTACTCTTACAAATCTCAACATCACTAAAAAGCACCTAAAACATAAAAAAATTAAAAATACAATATTTTTCATTTTTTTCAAAACCGATAAAATAGAAATAAAAATTTATTCCTAAAGAAAAGAAAACCAAAAATGCAAAATTTCCCTCTCATACTTAAATTTTACATTGTCTCTAATGTCAAGCACTTCATAAATAATCATGGACATATAAAATTAAAAGAGATAGGATAAGAGAAGAAATTTTGATTTGACTTTTTAGCCACTCTTAGGTTGCCTCCTAATCGTTGCATTTTTTTAACGTTGTTAGCCCGATGTAGATAATGCTCAATCCTTATAAATTAAGTTTTCCAACTTCATCACTTCAACATTTTGCACTTAGAATCCTTCATAGAAGGGTTTGAATCTGTAGCTATGAACTTTGAAAACTTTGGTGGTTTGTAAGCTTTTAATTTTAATTACACCACGAGAAAAAATATTAGTAACAATAAAAGGTTTTATCCATAGTGAACCTAAGTTACCGTGCATAAGCCTAATTACGACCGATAGAGTAAAACTTTTCGTCCAATGATAAACTCTTTCCTACCAATCATTTTGTCATGCAAATCGTTGGTTTTCTCTTTGTATATTCATGAGTTCTCATATGCCCGAGGTTGAATTTCCTCCAATTCTTACAACTATAGCTTCTTTTCTTCACTAGTTTTCTCCATCTCCATATTGCAACTCCTAACTAGCCAATAAGCCTTATGTTCTAACTCTACAAGAAGTGACATGATTTTCCAAAAATCATACTATAAAAAGGCATCCCAATAGGTGTTTTATATGTTCTCCTATAGGCCCACAATGCATCATCAAGTCTAAGGATCCAATCCTTTTTATTTAGCTTAACTATTTTCTCTAAAATGGATTTGATTTCTCTATTAGATACCTCACCTTTTCCATTTGTTTAGGATGGTAAGATGTAGATGTTTTATGAAACACACCATACTTCTTCAATAAGAATTCTAATGATTGATTACATAAATGTGTCCCTTGATCACTTATGAATGCCCTTGATATTCTAAACTTAGTAAAAATGTTAGAACCGATAAAACCTACAACAACTTTAGAATTGTCAACTTTGGCGACCTTTGTTTCCACCTATTTTGAGACATAATCAATAGCAAGTAAAATATAAACAAAGCTAAATGATGAAGGAAATGGATCCATAAAATCAATGCTCCATATGTAAAAAAGTCTTATAAACAAGTATGGGAATTTGAATCATCTCATTCTTATAGGTTAAATTTCTAGTTATTAACATTGTTTACAACTTTTACAAGACATATAAGAATCTTGAAACGGAGTAAGCCAATAAAATACATATTCCAAAACTTTCCTAGTCATTTTTTTTTAGTTTGAAATGACCTCCACAAGCATAAACGTAACAAAAAGGTAAGGATATACTAAATTTTAGAATCATTCGAACCCTTTTTAGTAATTTAGTCATAATAATACTTTCTTAAATAAAGATCATCCTACGGATAAAGTTTGGCATCACTCTTAAGTTTTTTCTTTTTAGCTTTACTTAGTTATTAGGCATAGTCCTAGTAACCAAATAGTTAACTAAATCGGCATAACAAGGAATCATATCTTATAGGTGAATAAATGTTCATCGGGGAAAGACTCTTTTAGTGGAAATGGGTCTTCCTCTCTCACCAATTGGCTTAAATGACCTACTACTAGATTTTTAGAACCTTTCTTATCTTTGATCTCATGATTAAACTCTTTAATAGGAGAATCTATCTTATAAGTCTATGCTTCATCTCTTTCTTTGATAAAAAATATTTAAAAGCTATATGATTAGAAAATAAAACAACTCTAGAACTAAAAATAGGACCAAAATTTATCTAAAGCAAATATAATAGCTAAAAGTTCATTTTCAGTTGTAGAGTAATTTTTTTGGGCAAAATTTAGTTTCCTTGATGCATATTAGATCACATGAACCTACTTACCTAACCTTTTCCCTAAGATTTTTCTTCAAGTTTAGTTGCTTGTATCACACATTATTTTAAATAGTAAATCCTAATCCGAGGGTTGTATGATGAGGATGGATGTCAAAGAAGTTTTATCTTGTTAAAAGTCTTTTTTTTCTTTTCTTTTTTTTTTTGTAAAAGTCTTGATAATGACAATGCTATTTTAGCGAAGTCTTTAATAAATCTGTAGTAAAAGTCCGCATGAAAAAAAAAAAAAAAAAAAAAAAAAAACCTTTTCGTACAATGTCTTGTTTTACCATAAAATTACATTTTTGGCTTTATCAATTTCATTACCTCTATTTGACATTAGATTCCCTACAACAATGTCTTGTTATACCATAAAATTATATTTTTCAAAATTCAAAACAAGATTGGTTTCAATACAATGCGTAAGCACATTATTTAATTTATTTAAACATGCATCAAACAAATTAACATATACTCTAAAGTCATCCATAAATATTTCAATGCAATTTTCAAAATAATCTAACAATATTCTCAACATAAATCTTTGAAAAGTGGCAAGTGCATTGCAAAGTCCAAAAGGTATTCTCTTATATACAAATCATCCAAATGGGCAAGTAAATATTGTTTTTCTTAATCCTCAATTGCAATTACAATCTAATTATAACTAAATATTGTTTTTCTTGATCCTCGAGTGCAATTACAATCTAATTATAACCTAAGTATCCATCTAGAAAGAAGTAGTACGATTTAAATACTAAACATTCATGCATTTGGTCGATGAAAGGTAAAGAAAAGTTATATTTTCTTGTCAATGTGTTCAGCTTATGATAGTATATACACACATGCCAACCATTTTGAATTCTAGTTGGAATAAGATCATTATATTTGTTCTTAACCACCATCACTTCAATTTTCTTTGACATAACTTGAACCGAACTCGCCCATGTGATATCCGAAATTAGATAGATGATATATATATTTAAGAGGTTTTTAATCTCTTTTTTAAGTACTTTTTTCATCATATGATTTAATCTTCTTTAAGCTTTTTGACTTGGTTTGGATCTATCCTCCAATAAGATTCCGTGCATACATAATGATATACTAATTCCTTTGATTCAACAATGGTTTATTGAATGGTTGTTTTTCCGTCACAAAGCACGCGAACTAGTTTCTCTTCTTATGTGGACGTCAAATTTTATACTATTATGATAGGAAACATATCATCCTCTCCCAAGTATGCATAATTCAAATGGTCGGGTAAAGGTTTTAACTCCAAAACTCGGTGCACACATCATAGAAGGTAGCAAACTATTTTATGGTAACTTAGATTTTAGAAATTCATACTTGTTAACTATTGGGACATTGAATCTAAATCCATTATCATTTCTTCTATTTTTAAACTTAGCTCTAGATCTTCTTCAATTTGCCTTAAGCCTCTGAGTTACTGACCTTAAGCTGATCTTTGTTATTCATCTCAAAAACATCATGCACTAACTCATCAATAGAATCCACAAAAAAGATATATTGACTATCTAAAGGATATCTTATGGCCTTAAACATGCTGAACATGGTAGTTTCTCCAACAAACTCCATGATGAGTGTTCCCTTATGAACATCAATTTTAGCTCCGGCCATTTTAAAAAAGGTCTTCCTAGCGAGGATTGGGGCCTTATTTGATGAATTATCATCCTTTATACTTAGAATGTAAAACTTTAGTGGAAATATCAAGTTATTCGCATGTAGCAAAACATCCTTAACTACCCTCTTGGGATATACATTAGATATATTTGCTAATTATAATTACACTAGTTTTTTTTTTTCAAAAAACCCAAATTTAAAGATGCATATATAAAATGTATCGCCCGTAGCCCAACATAAAGGCTGAGAGTGTTATTACATTGTCTCACACTAGAGGGTATAAGGTAATGGACTATGTCATTTATCCTAGATCTCTATCACAATACACAATGAAATCATCATTTGGTTTAAAGTATAAGAATTTCTAAATTTAATACTTAAGGCTAACAAATTTATTACACAACCTAAACATTTCATATTCATCATCGGACTAAACATTTTAAAATGAACAAGTTTCATCAAGCTTAAAATCATTTCACTCAACCTAAATCATTTCATAATATCGATCCATCCATATAGATATTAACTTCTCAACATTTCCATATGGAATATAAATATTACATAATTCTTCAATCTCATAAATATATAAGTTAGCATACCAAATTAATCCAAAAATTCATTATTTACAACCCAAAATGGTCTAATCTAGATAACACTAGAAGTGGTTGAAACCTAGACATAGTTTAGCCTTCAATCTTTAAAAACTAGACCTCTAGTACATAATTTAGCAAACTCTATAGTTCTCGACCAGCATCCTTAACACATCTACATGTCCTTAAACATTGCTTTGTTAACCTACACCATAAGACAAAATAGTGAATTAAGGCTCGGTAGATGTAACTATGCATGAATGTAAGTAAAATCATCATTTTCATGCTTGATGTCGCTTCTCGACTTTAGTTGCACACCCAAAATTGCTTCATTTAAAATTTTTATTTCTTTAGTGATGAGAATTATTATTAATTTTAGAGTCGTCACCTATTATTTGAGAAAACTAAGAACCTAAAATGGATACTAGTTTAGAGAATCTAGGATAAGAAGTTGGATATGTCTTTGAAAAGATATCAATTATCAAAAAGCATCATTTTCTTAAAATGGTACCACGTCTAGCTTAGCCATAAAGTTTATCTCCTAAAAACTTCTTTTGTGCCAATATTAATCCAAGTCAAAATTCCAAGTTCTATTTTCTATGCCAAACTATTTTTTATTTTTTTTTTGTGGCATCATGTTGAACCAATTGATGGATCTCTCCATCGGACGTCTCATCAATTCAATATTGAATCTAGTTTAAGTCTCGACATAACTAATATATCGGAGAATGACCTAATTATTAAAGTGATTTATTTTATTTAACATCACTCCCTATTAAATACAAGAATTTGTTAAATTTTTCAAATATTTTCTATTTTTTATTCATTTTTCTCATTTGTTTTAGTCATTTTTCTTTACATATTCTTTTATTTTTCTTTTTTCTTTTCCCTTTTTTTAATTAATTTTTTATAAAAAATTTTGTCGATAATTTTTCTTTTTTTTTATTGGTGAGAAATCATTATCGGTTCCTAAAACTTAGGAGACTCGATAATTCGTTCATCGATTAATTATCTATTTTAATTCTTGAAAGAAAACCAAAATAATTTAACATTTCAATTAAATAAAAAAATAATTTAATAATTCAAAGATATTAAGCTTAAATTAGACATAAAAAAAAGACATATATTAAAAAATTCAGACATGATTTTCCTAGGAAAAAAGCTAAAAATAAGGTTATTATGCCCTTTAGATCCATTAGGCTTTCGACCCATTGAGACTGAGCCTAGTAGGTCTAGTCCTATATCATGCAAACCCACCTAGCTCATGGCTAGAGAACCCACAAACAAGAGGAAGAATCCCAAAAAGTCCAAATCAAACTTGAAAAGGTATGGACACCACACTTCAAATAGTTAGAAGCAAAGTGATAAATCACTTGAACACTACAAGAATCGATTAGATTTTTGATAATTTTTTAATTTAGTTTTAGAAAGAACTAAGGTGTGAATTTCTCAAAAAATATTAATTTGATTCAAAAGATGATTAACTAAATATTACAAGTTTTTTTCCCAAATAATTTGCTAGAAATTCAAAAAGACTAAAGTTAAAGTCTACCTAGGATCCAAAAATCAGAAAAATTAGATCACTACAAAGCTTTAATTAAGTCTTCTTGAAGTTGGAAAAAGCACTTTGAATTCACTAACCATTATGTGAGGTTCGAAACTTGATGCAAGCCGACTTGAAAATAGTGTAAAATTTTGACTTTGAAGTGGATTAATTTCTTTAGCATTTGGATCAATAATTTTAAGCCTAAATCCTTTCACCAATGAATCAGCCCAAAATAGCTCCTCTAACATCTAGATTCTCATCATTCCCCTACTCTTCAAGAAGATTCATCCTCGAATCTTATCTTGTGTATAACAAACAATGATAATAGTTTTATAAAATTCAAAGTATCCATCATGCAAGTTACTAGTACCCAATGGATACAATCAAAAGTTTGTTTCCAACGTCATCAAACCGAGCTTCACCGAAATAAACTTCGGCTGGAAAAGTTAGCAACTCCAAAAAAACCAATGCTTAGCTCATCGAGCAACCATGGAAGCATAACTCGCCTCGACACCAACCAAAACATCAACACACTCGAAACTCCCTCATCTTTGTCATCAACATCCTCAAAAAGTGCAATAACAATGTGACTTTGTTGTTAAAAAGTTTGACGTGTACAATATCGTCAAGGACAACGACTTTATCAACAATGTTACTAGACTTCTAAGTCTTGTCAACACCTACAAAGTTGGCCTCATCAATATATTCTTTAACAATAACAACTTCAAAATTTTTAGATGTCAAATCTTCATCTTGGCGATAGAATTTTTCAACAAAAGGTTTAAACACATCAACCTCTACATTAACACTATTTTCTTTAAAACTTATGGTTTCAATTGGCTTATTTTATTGCTAGAGTGCTTTTTCTTTACAAAGTTTAAGTAGTCATCTCATAGGTCTAATTTGAATTTGGAAAGCCTCAAATGAATCCTATGGCATTGGTTATTCCATATCTCTTATTTCTAGATGCCACCAATCACTTTAAATTTGATTTTTGGCTAATGATGATGAAGATATGATTTTTATATTTGCATAAAATGTTAATAAAAATCTCACAAAGACTCTCTCACATGTTTCTTGCAATCTAATGTCACTCAACACTCATGTTTGCTCGTTTTTTTTAGTTTTTCTTGAAATAAGCTCACACACTCTTGCCTATTACTGCTCAAATTCACTCATTTGATTCTTTCTCAAACTAACTCAAAGTGCATCGAATTAATCAATTTGCAAGTGAACAAGTTCACAAATAACTCACCTTCCAAGGAATGGACTTCGAATCGATTCCGAAACAAAAGAATTGACAAACTAACTAAACCAAAATTTCAATTTCGGCCGATCGATTAACATTAGGACTAACTTGAAGGAATTCAACAAATAAGATATGGTTTTTGAATGGATCTAATAACAATCATTTAGCAAAAAATTCTAATGTTTAGTTGCTGATTTGAAAAACACAAAATAAACTTTTAGAGCTACCGATGTAAAAAACACAAACTAACTTTTCAAGCTACCGATTTGAACAAATTTGACAAGGAAAACAAGTTGATCATAATCAATTAAGCATACGCATATAACGTTTTTAGCTATTTTTTTTACGTAATAAAATTGATTCTTCCTTTTTTTTATGCTACTTATTTTAGATAAAGTGATATAAATCTACTATTGTTTATTCTTGATTTTGTTTTTTTGTAATGGCAGAATATAACACAATAATTATTTTTTTGGTAGCCTTATGATGTTTTCAATATAGTGCTACTGGGTTTTTATTTTAGATTTGGAATAAGAAAAATAATTTCAAAATTGGATAATAAGAACAAACTTAAATTAAATAAGATAAACAATGAATAGACAAAAACAAATCAGACTTCCTTTTTTCCTTTTTTTAAATTGAAAATGATTCAATTTGGACTAAAACAAACCTATAAGGAATTGAGATTAACCAAAAAAAGAAAAAAAGAAGAACTCGATTGGAAACCGAACTCTAATACTAACTTATACAAACCTAGCTAGCTTTTTTTCAATTTTTTTTTTTTTTTGAAACGGGGATGGTACCTTTGAATGTATCGATAGAATGTGTAAAATTACAAGAGGAAATAACCCGATCCAGTCCCACCATAATAGAAGACAAGATAGCTTAAACCCTTAAAATAACCTACATGAAAGTTTCCTTAAAAAATATTACAGTAATGATTCCTATAAAGAGAACAACATAAATACCTATAAAGAAAACCTAGTAGGAGGGTGTACTAAAATCTTAACTAAAGCATAGTTCTTGAACTACCTCCTTGAATAAATCTTAAGAAACATGATGATTGAATAAGCCTATCATCCAAAATTGCTTGGTGGCAACCAATGGGTAGTCCATCAATTGAGGAAAAAAAAACCTTGTAGGGCGTATGGTGGAAGTTCCAATCCATAAGTCCATCGGTAGCTCTATTCCCCTCTCTATGAACATGTTGTAACATAGTCTCCGAATTGATATTTCCCTAATAGTCTTTGTTTATATATGTAAGCTACTAAGGGCAAGCATGAGAGTGGGATAAACCATTTAGAATTAAAGAGGAATTAGCTTCTATGATATTGGGATAAAAGTTCTATTTTGTGCACAATTTGATGCCTTTTAGTAATGTCGAGCTTCCCTTTTGTTTTTGGATCCGGGATCAAAAACGCTAGAGAATGCCATAATCATCTTACCATGCTCATCACGAAAGATACCACCCTTACTACACACGCTATCCATAGATGCACAATCAATATTTTGTTTCAACTTACTAGTAGGAGGATATTGCATCTAATTTACCTAGGTGGATAAGAAGAAAGAATCCCGAGAAAGCCAAATCAAATTTGGAAAGGTGTGGATGCTACAATCTAGATAGTTAGAAAAGGAGTGATAAGTTTTAATTCAATTCTACAAAAGAACTTCATATGAATTTCTCACAACTTGTTTATTTGATTCAAAAGATGATAAACCAAAAATTACAAGTTGTTTGCCTCAATAAGTTGCTGAAAATTCAAAAGACTAGAATTAAAGTCTACCGAGGATCCAACAATCAAAAAAATTAGATCATTAAAAAGCTTTGATTAAGTCTTTTGAAGTTGGAAGAACAACTTTGAATTCGACAACCATTAAATGATGTTTAAAACTTGTGTAAGCCGACTTGAAAATAGCTATAAAATTATGAATGAAGTGGATCAATTCCTTTAGCATTTGGAAGTCCATGGATAGATTGCTTAGCATTTGGATCAATAATTTTTTACCCAAATACCTTCACCAATAAATCAACCCAAAACAGCTTCATCTAGCATCTAGATTCTCATCACCATAACTCTCTTTTTTTTTTCGAGTCGAGCTAAGCTCAAATCTCTTCCCCTTCTCCTTTCTTTTTTTTTCTTTTTTTCTTTCCTTTTCTATTCTTAATCACTAGAAATTGCACCGTATTCTATTTTATTTCATCCAACCTAAAAATTCTTTCCACGTAATCAAACCTTTAAATCTCCTCATCATCCCATTATTATCACTATGTGGGGAGAGGTTTAACCGTGAGGGCTCACAATGGCAGTGAGCTTTGCTACTACCATTCCCTTATTCTTAA
Organism: Dovyalis caffra; assembly: GCA_963924115.1. NCBI lineage: Eukaryota > Viridiplantae > Streptophyta > Magnoliopsida > Malpighiales > Salicaceae > Dovyalis > Dovyalis caffra. The sequence continues at coordinate 269,691 of CAWUPB010000797.1, read as the reverse complement.
GTTGAAAATTAAAACTTAATAATATAAAATCAATGAAATGAAAAATAAACATATTTAAGTTACCTAATTGGAATAAATTGATAAAAGAAAGTTGATTATAATGTTGGTGTTGTGATTTTCCTTATTTGTAGATTATTAGAGGAGATTGTTAAGGCTAGATTAATTTTAGGACATCGAAGATGACTTGGGATGCACCTAGAACTAGAACTTATGAGGATTGAGCAATTGGAATTTTATTGTTGTGATGATTAAGGACTCACAAAGGCTAGAAGGGAATGATTTCTAAACTCTTAAGACCTAGAACACCATGACAAGCCTAGAACCGAAGAACGAAAACCTAAAAAACCCATAATCTTTAACCAAAACTTACAACTTCAATCGGATCTAAAAAATTTAGATGCCTAGATTTTCTCTCTTCCCTCTCTACTTTGATTTTCTCTTTTCACCTTTGATTCTCCCTCTTTTTTGACCTCTAAACAACTCCTATTTATTCCAATTTTTTTACTAACAAACTCAATTTTCCATTTCCTTCCTTTATCGCCAATCGTTCGATCAAAATCTGTCTCTCTTCCCTCTATTATTTCCTAATGTTCTATTCACCTCAATTTATTATAACACGACTTACGAATCAAGCCAAGGGAAGGGATCGATGACTCGGCTAAAGGAATGAAAACAATTAGAAAACCAAGAAGGCTTTAAACCATTCTTGGTTTTCAAATTACATTCACTATCTTCCATGTAGTTTTTCCAATCGGTAATCCAACTTCCTAAATTTTTTCAAGCACATCCTCTCGATTCCTTTTAATCATGCCCTTAATTCGTTCGATTTTTTTTTTTCAATTTGGCCTTTATGAGCTTCTAATTTCAAGTCGTTTCAATACAATATGCCCTAATTGAACTTATCCTTTAATTTTATATTTTTATATTTCTTTGCATCTTTTATTTCTCTTTCTTCTTCTCTTTTATTTTATTTTTGATAAGTACTAAAATAAAATAAATATAAACACATAGAAATAAAAATTAAATGAAAAATGAAATAAAAATAAGGAATAGCTAAAAAATATATAAATGAGGATAAGATAAATAACACACTAATAAAAAATAGAAATAAAAGAGATAAAATTAAGGAAAAATATATATAACCCAAAATTTTGGTTATGACACTTGAAATACATTTTTTGTCGGGCATACCCTACTAAATGTATATGTGTTCAATCCTTTTTTCAAATTATCATCATGAAATTCATAAAAACGCTAGGTATGTTCAATTCCATGAACCTCACAAAGGATTGATCATTCTCCATTGTCCCTCATAAAAGTTATGAACATGTCCTTTCTTGAATGCTTGAAATCATGACATAAAAAATTTGATGATTTGAATGCAATTAGAACAGAAACATTAATCAAATACATGATCATAAGCAAAAAGATATCAAGCTACTCATGAACCTATTCTAATTAACATCACAAGGTCGAATACCCCAAGCCTTAAACCTACCATGAACACAAACATGAAACACGCATATAAGCATAAATATACAATCTTCCATTCTTCAATGATCACTTAGGCTGAATCATCCCATATCATCCAAACCAAGTAATCATAAGCAAAACATCACCTAAACTCGAACCATCCAACATCACCACCACAACCATCCAAACTAAGTAATCATAAGAAAAACATCACCAAAGCCAAATCATCTAACATCATTACCATCATTCAATTGTCCAGGCCAAGTAAGTGTTCAATTTATCGAATAATACTTAATCATTTAATTATCCGATAAACACCTAAATGAATAGTCAAGTGTATCAACTAGTTATCTAACCCAAAATCATCCAATAACACCTAGGTGTTCAATTATCCCATATACACATGCATCTAAAACCATATAACCTAAAGAAATCCTTGTTCATATTCACCAAGCAACATATCATCCAATGTCTCGACAATCATTCAATCAATAAGCAAAATTCGTGGGATCCCATATGGATCTTAGTATAATCCATCATCAAAACCAAGCAACAACAACAAGCACCTAATCCGAATTCATCAATAAGTATATTCCTATAACATAGTAATGAAGTGATCAATCTCAACAATAAACATATCTAAATTGCATCATTATCAATTAATTATAAGAATACAATACTCTAATTAGTCAATCATTAATTAATTGTATAATCCATAACCTAAAACATCTAGGTTTTGTATCATCAAGCTAGTCATTATCTTAATTGTTCAATCAACAATTCATCACTTACCCATCATTAATACAATGGTCAATCATCAATTAAATCCTTATCCAACAATATCATAATGTAAAATCATCATTTAATACCTCACCTAAACCCTATAACCTCTAGGTCTTTCATGAACACAACCTTTTACATATTCAACCAATAATTAATCATATAACACAACATCCCAATGTCCAAGCATCCATTAATTTCATAGTCCAATGTCCATTAATCATATCTTTCATTTAAACACATAACCCAAAACCCTAGAACCTTCAAGACTTACATGAACACAACATTAAACACATGCCATAACATTAGAATGACTAATCATTCGTCAATATCATAACCTAAATATTAATTAAATGTAAATCATTCAAATACACACATAGAAACCCTAGTTTCACATGAACACATCACCAACTTGGATTATATATGTTAAAATATGGATCATATTTACGCTAAGTTGGTCCTAGAAAACCTCTAATTGCATGAGCTTGCTAGATTGGTTCCTTCTCTTGCATTGTTAGACATATATCGGTATGGTGTCTCGAAATGAACATATTCCATACACCTTATCGCTTACGTATTACTTACTCATATTTGATGAACTAGATAAGTTATGTCAATTATTTGATGCTCAAGATAAGATGTACTTAGCTCATTAACCTTCATAGGAGTATGATTTGTCCTAATTCCGAATTGTTATAAGTTGGCTATCATGTTAGCAATCGATTTCTAGCAGCATATGAGGTTTTATTGACTAATGCTCCTACACTTGCAACATCTATCATACCCCTCTTCATTGGCAATAATTCCTCCCGTAAATATTAGATAAGGAGTTGATCGCTTATTTAGTGGTAAGGATAGCTTGCATAAAACTTTTTTAGTCACTCCTAATGCTCATACAAGGTCTTTTCACTATACCTGCATGATGCTACATATTTCTTTTCTAACATTGAAAATCTTAGATGCGGAAAAGTATTTCTCTAAAAACAACCTCTTCATCTCGATCCAAATATTGACTAAACCCGATAGGAGGTAATATAACCAATCCTTAACAAAATTTGCTAGTGAAAAGGAAAAAGCTCTTATCTTTATTTTCTCCTCCAAACATTCTATGGCTTTATGCTAGAGAAGACCATATGGAATTTCTTCAAATGCTTGTATGGATCCTCACCTACAAGACCACGAAAGTTGGACTACAAGTGTAAAAAACATAAAAGTGGTAGAAAACCCTAACGTGCGTTGAAATTTGGCCTCGAGAGGGTCAAGCTAGTGGCTAAACCATTGGTTCTATGCAAAATACCATTTCCTTTAGGAAAAGTCTAGGCTCGTTGCCTAATTACTTAAAAATCACTTGGTGGCACCCTATTTCGAAACATCTACTCGTCAAATTCTATCGAAAAAGTACAAAACCATAAAACTTCACAAATAGAGATTATAAATACCAACTACTATTAAAACTCAATAATCACAACTCTAAAAAACATAAAACAACATTGATTAAACTAGTTATTGGTAATGGCATCAAAATTTTAATGTGTGCGGAATGCATCAAATTTATATTATTATTATTATCATAATTTAGAATAAGGGCAAGCCCACACCAAATCCTAAAGATTGGTCAATCAAATTTGTTATGTCTAAAAACTGGAGGGGTCTTGTTGTTTTCAAAGTTGAATTTAAAGAAAGCAAGAATAAAATAAGAAAATTTTCAATTTAGGAAAAACTTCGAGTTTAAAGGGTAATTCAAACATTCAATTTGCGGATTGATCATCAACACCTAAATTAATATTCTATCATTGAATACTTAGCCTAGATTTACCTAGAAGCTAGAATAATCCGAATCTTTCCTAAATTTATTAACTCAAAACTCGCTCCCGAATCAAAATTTTATTATTGATTAATTTCGGTATTAAAACAATCCTAGTTCGATCACCAATAGCATTAAGAATTAAGAAGATAGCTAAGACCGAACAATAATTTTAGGATACTTAAATTATTTAATTCATTCTTTTATTTTTCTTAGGTAATCAAACCTAATTTGCTACTTGTACTAACGTTTTTTAACAATTACATATTATAAGAGTTAGCTAGCAATCACTCACAATAGATAATCAACTATTAGACCTCTCAAACAATCACCAATGCATTCATGATTAATTTAGTTCAAAGTTCAATTTATTAAACATAGAAAAATAAAGATATTCAAATCATCAAGAATAGTTTAAAGCTCGTTTCTCATAATCTTTTGCAAATTGAAGTTGCAATCTCTTAAACTAAATTGATGAAATTAGCTAGACATTATTTGAAGCAATAAGCCCTAAATTATGTAAAAGAACACATAAAGAAAGGGTGTCACTAATGTACGAGCCCGGAGGCTATTTATATATATAAAGAGATAAATATAACTGGTCAACAAAGTCCTAATTAAGTTTTTTTTGAAATTAACTAGGACTTGTGTTGACTAAGACTCTAGGTTATGTGCTAAAAATTTTGAATTGATTTAGGACTAGAAGATGGGAAACCTTAGACTCGGGCTCTTTATAAATATTATAGGCCTAGATGTCTTCTTTCCTTAGGATTTTGAATCATCTTAATCCAATGTATATAACTTCAAATATAATCCAAACACTAGACGAGTGTTCTAGATTGTCACGGAATTCAAATTTCTTTCCTAACTTTACAACCGACTTTGATAGCTCAAAACATAATGGATTTATGCATTTAAACCTAATCTGAAAAGTTTAAGATTTTACTTTAATTCTCAAGAATGCCTTTTTTACATTCCGGAGCTCTAAGGATGTAGTATTTTTGTTTCTTCCTATAAAGGTCAATTTGCTAGTATTGAAATTTCGCCCATGTTAACAAACTTTTGCTCCTTTAACTCTAATAATATTTGAAATCACAAAATAAACTTAATTCAAGCACATTTAACCTAAAATTACATCTAGAAGATTAAATATAAAAGAATAAATATATTCAATAATGTTTAATATCATACTACCGATATTTAATCTTCAAAATCTACTTTTCTCTCCAAATAATCATTTTGTTGAAATTTAGTTTTCAAGCATTATTTTTATGCAAGAAAAATGGAATAATTAATAAAAACCTTCACTTGCTATTTGAAATTGTGATAATGAAAATTATTTCAAATTATAATAATGTAAAATATCATACATTTAATGTCATTTTTTTTTAATTACAAAGTGGAATAACCGATAAAAATATCAGTAAAATTTTTAAGAATTAAATTGGATATATATTAGAATTCCTTGGGTATTATTATCTACTCCATGTAATTAAATTTATGAACTAACATAGTTTTCACTAATAAAAAAATATATAAGTTAGTTTTATCTGTTTATTTTCTCTATTAATTGGAAAAGGTAGGCAATATTTATACAATAATCAATAATTAAAAAATAACCTTATAAAAGCTGCACCTACACTTTGTACCTTCGCATTTAGGGTCAACAAAATTGGGTGAGACATAAAAGTTTGAGCAAATACATTAAGCACCATAAATATGGGATTTGACAGCAGAACACGTTTTGCACCTGACCTTTCCATGATCGTGTGTAGCACAAAATAATGTGATCATTAGACAGTGGGAAATGTTGACTCTAATCTTCGAAATCATTATATCTCTTGTAGAAGGAAAACAAGCTGTGTGCGCTCAACAGACCAAGATTTACAACACTATAGAAATTGAAAAAAATTTATAATACATAAAGAATAATTAATAACATATATAATAATTATTTTTTAGATTTATTTTAAAAAAGATAGACACATAAAAAAAATTATATCCATATCTATCAAAAGTGATAAGAAGATTTTCACGTCCGTTCAAATTTTTTTATTTTCTCTTTTTTATTTATTTTTTTTTGTGTCTATCTTTTTCCTCAAAATGTATCCAAGAAATTACAATCGTACATATCATTAATTACTATTTGTGTATTATAAAATTTCTGAACAAATCATGTCTTTTAGATCTTTTTTTTCTTTGTGCACAAAAAAAAGTGTACAAATTAGAGGAATATGTATTCATTGAAAAACTTTGTGTTTGTTTACATTCGTAGAAGAGGAAATTTGTATATTTATGTCAATATCAAAACCTAAGATATATCCTTATAAATAGAATTAATAGAATATAAATATAATGCTCTCCTTGCAGAGTTAGAGATAAAATTTCAAAAAAAATATATATATATATATATAGATTAATTGAGTTTTTTTTCTCTAATTAAGAGAAGGGGTGAGCAAAACCGAATAAAATCGAAAAGTCCAATCGACTATTCATAATTCAGTTCATTTAGTTTAATTTGTTTCATTTTTAGTTTATTCAGTTTGGTATATTTAAAAACAGAACATAATTTGGTTTTTTCACCTTTTAATTAAGGATATTCTAAATCATCAAGTTTATCACTTCTAATTAGTCCAATGGTCTAGCTAGCAAATGTTTAGTTGAATTCTACCTATTAAATACATGCATCATGGACAAATTATCATTAGGTTTCTAATAATTAAGTTATAATTAGGAAAACGATAAACGCATGGCAGGACAAGGAATAGTGGAGCATTAGCAGATTGTGGAAAGCATAACCAAACGCATTATCGTTTTGCTAAGAAAGTTATTGATAAGTTTGTCGTTACTGCATTTTTGTCGTCTCTTCTCAAGGCCACAAAAAAATAAATAAAAAAATAAAAAATGAAAAATGAAAAAGGATGTCGCCTTTTTTCTTGTCCTTGCAAGTTGATGAAAGGACATGAAAAGATTGTATTCGGACAATCTTATTTGTCCTTGGCCTTTTTATTTGCTTCCTTTGATTTACACTTTGTTTGGGAGAGAAAACGAGAGAAATTTGGAAAATGAGAAGAAAATGATCTTAAACAATATATCAAATGAAGGGGAGTAGAGGGAAGCAAGAGACTTTGATAATAAAAATACATATCTGCCCTTGTATCTTTTAACAGTTAATCTAAGGGATTAGACTTAAATTCATAGAATTAGAAAATATCTAAATTTGTGGGAGATTGTTTCTTCGTAAGTGGGATAGAAAATATCTAAATTTGTGAGATATTTTCCCTTTATAAGTGGGAAATTTTTCTTTTTTTTTTTTTAATTATAAAAAAATCATAAAAAACTGAACTTGTTGGGTGAAAAGTCATTTGAATTTAAAACTTTTACAGATTTATCATTACTTTATGTTTAATTAAAAAAAAATAGTAATATTTGAACTTTTAGTCGTTAGATTATTAAATCTTTGATACCATATTAAATAATTATTTCAACTTAAAAAATTAAATTAAACTATTAAGTGAGACATCATGAATGATTTTTATATTAATTTATAATAATTATCTATTCTCTCCATTTTTTTATTGAATTGTCTTAAATTACGGACCCGATCAAATTGGTTGATCCAATCAAGCATTTATTGATTAAATTGGCAAGATGGTTAAAAAAAAAAAAAAAAAACAATCTAACTTTTTTATGCTTTTATTTACCTTTTCACTTAAAAAAATCACATGGATAATTTAAAAATTTGGTAAGGCCTAGACCTGCTATTAGGAAACAAATCAAATTAAAAAAATAAAATAGAAAGACAAAAAATAAAGACACAATATAAAAATTTTACATGATTCGATAATGGTAGATTTTTTTATTAGATTTTATCCAATGACGGCTGCAAATAAAAGTGATAGTATCTCAATTTATAATGTGGACACTATAATTGCTCTGCATAACATCTTATATTACAACTCCTCACACACTTTAATCTCCACAACTTAACACATGCTAAGGTTATTATTTTATTTTTTATTTTATTATTTTATATTGCAAATTTGTAAGCTAAATTGAAATACTTCTCCCCTGTGCCTTTACAAAAACTGGACATACATACTTATCTTATTTCATGAAAGTTAACATAACAATAATAATAATAATACTAATAATAAGAATAAGAACATGAGTTTTAAGTAGAACAAGTTTTTACCGATTGTGTTGGTATGTTTTTAAAGAGGGGAAATGGAGATTGGATTGTATGTATGTATATATATATATATATATATATATATATATTCTTATGAGGTTTAAGGATAAATTTGTATTTCACATCTAATTTAATTAAGGATAAATTCTTGCTGATTGTGTTTCTTTTAATTTGATATTGAGTTAGATAGATGTTTTTTTCTTCATTTAATTTATTATTTTCTTTTATTGAAACGTTTTGAGGTTTCAAACAAGCAACACATATATTTGTTGCTCCAGAAAAAAAAAAACAAAAAAAAACAAAAAACAAAAAACAAAACAAAACAAAAGGCGTACTGTACTCGATGGTAGGCAAATATTTCGGTTGCTAACGATTTTCAGTATAAAATTTTGCAGTTCTTATAGAGTAAATTGTAAATTAGTCCATCTTATTTAAAAAAATAAATTAATTATTTTTTTTATTTCAAAAACTAATTATTTATTTCTCATATTTTGAAATCTACTTTTAGCTTAGTCATTTTTACTCTTTTCTAATTTATTTTTATTTTTTTATTTTAAGAAATAAAAAAAGAAATAGGAAAAGATTAATAGGAAAATAAGAGATTTTATGAAATAAAAATAATATTAAATTAAGAATGTTCAACACTTATTAAAGGATTAAATAATATTTTTTAAAATGAAAGAGACTAATTAATTTTTTAAAAAAAAACTAGAGGGACTAATTTATAATTTACTCCACTTTTATAAGAAACCTTTTTTTTATTGTTGAAAGGACCTTTTGGGTGCGCCTGTAATGAAATTCATGTGTCTGCATTTATGCACAAAACAAATAATCGAAATTCATATGCCCCTACGCTTATGCACAAAACATAGCAACGACGTTTTTGTGCGTTTAGAGAAAAAGGTGATTAATAAGTTAGATGTCATGATATTATTTTTTATTAATATCAGGTCTTAGTGTGCTTAACTTAAGAAGATGTCCAGTCGATTAAATGTTTGTTATATTATGATATTGGCTTAGTTAAAAAAAATTAATAAATTCAATCTCGATGAATATAAGAATTAATCCATAAATATTATCATTGAAAAGATAAATTTTCATATCTGGTATAGGAATTTTAAATATTGACTTGTAGAAAGCTCAGTTATACTATATTTCTCGTAATATTTACTTACAGAAACGCAACATCATGCCGAGATTCTCCATTTTATTTGGTCCCTCCTTCTTGCTTTTGTTATTTTTTTTTCCAAATTCATTTTTATTGGTATATATTTTTATTTTTAAATTAAATATGGTTTAATTATTTTTTATTAGTTGTGGAATGAATCTAGTATTTGATTATAAATATGGAGAAAAACCTCACTTTTTAAGTTAATTTTTAAAGTTAAAAAAGATTAAATAACATTTAATATTGATATTAAAACTTTTTGTTTAACAATTTTCGTGTGTTGGTATCACATAAACTGATGAGAAGTAATTAATTTAATGCTTTATATGTAAAGAGAGAGATTATTAAGTTCTCTAGCCTTTGGTGTAAAATGAATTAAATATTTGATTATAAGTATAAAAGAAATTCACTTATTGAGTTAAATTTTAGGGTTGAAAAAACTCTATGAGATTCAACAAATCTCTTTTAACTGAAAGCTGAACAGTTCGTGCACGGCGGGAATGAAGTGAAAGTTTTCAGATTCTGATAGATGGTCAATGCTAAAATTTTCGAAAAAAATTAGTGAAAAAAAAAAAAAAAAAAATCTGTACATTGAACCCGTTGAAACATTTTATAGACTAAATTTTTGAATTCGCTCAACAAAGAAAATGGAAACCATCTGCGGGTTGCGGGTTGATGCCATTTGGCCAAAGGGCAAAGGGAACAACCAGAAACACCCATTTGGTTGTCTCTGTTAGACTTGACTGTACAGGATTGATCATAGGGCTGGAGAACGACAAATGCCTTGACGATGACTGAAGCTAAGTGCATGATCCGGAAATAAATTAGGGAATTAATGACTCCATGGATCGGTAGTAGGCGGACCTACATTAGCTAGCTCATGTTTAAAAAGAAACATAGTCAACGTTAATCTTTTCTCAGATACATGCATGTACTATTTACTATTGACTTGTGTCTTGGATATAAAAATCATGGAGACACAAGTGGGCATAAATTTGATTATTGTGCAATAGGGTATCGACAAGTCATTTAATCTTACTTAATTAGCTGAGGTTTGCTGGTTGGTTACCTATGACATAATCGGAAATGCCATCGATGATGAAAAACACAAGTTATTACTTAAAAAATTACACATTAAAAAAAAATCATTTTTCTTCTTTCGAGAAACAAATTAATTGATCTCTTTAATTTTTTTTTAAAAATAAATTTTACAGTGAATTTTAATTTGTAACACTCTGGAGCAAGGAAGATGGCTATCCTATATATATATATATATTGGAAAAGAGGCTGTTGCTAATTAATATTTGGTGATATGCTAATAATTCCTTTTAATGATAAGGTGCCTTAATTGCATATCTGGCTATCTTAGTATACTGACAAACCTCTTACAGTTGGAGCCCTAACCGATAAAATGATTAGAGAAGAATACAATAACTTAAAATTAGTGCAAGCCATTAGCCAAGAGAATCTTCCGGCCATTGTTGCTTTTATTGTGTTAGCTACTGCAATCTTAGGTTTCAGCTAATTTCATTGGTTGAAAAAAGGTCGTATATGTGGCACGTTAAACCTCATTAGTCATGTCATTCTCAATTGGCTAGGTTCAAAGGTTTGGCAATGGGAAGCTGCATTTTAAAGATGGAAATCTTCTTTCCTGGAACAAGCAGAAGTAAATTAGAGCACATGCTGCAATTTTTGGTGGGATGTTTGGTGCCCCGTCACTAATCAAATCTCTGTTCATGTAAATTGCAATGAGGACAAGTTTGATGAATTTACCTTTGACCCATTTTATATATCCAACACTTTCAGTAGATCTTATATATATATATGTATATATATACACACACACACATTAGAGTTTCTAGAACTTGCTGGTCCAATATTCAGCATAATTACTTGTAGAAAAGGGATTAGAGTATATATATATATACTCTAATCCCTTTTCTACAAGTAATTATGCTCGAATATTGGACCAGCAAGTTCTAGAAACTCTAATGTGTGTATATATATAATTTTGTATGAAAATAATATAAAATTATTCATGAGATTTTATCTAAGGATTTAAGTTTTTGAACCGATATGATTTGATTATTTGTGTCAATTATCATCTAAATTTGGCCGATTGATTATAAAATTTCCTAAACTATTGGTCAAATGGAAAAAAAAATTCTCTAATCTTTTCTTCTTTTTTTCTAATTTAGATCTTCAACTTTTTTTTTCGTAATTAAGTTTTTTATCCCATTAACCAATTTCAAATAACATGAAAAAACACATAGAGACATTAAAATAATGACAAATGTCCCGAACGTCCTAAACACGAGACACATGTCATTATTTTATAGTTCTACATATCTCTCATATGTTTTTAATGTACTCTAAAATTAATTAGTGAAACTAAAAAAAACTTAATTACATATGCTTTTAATGTACTCTAAAATTAATTAGTGGAACTTAAAAAAGCTTAATTACATATGCTTTTAATGTACTCTAAAATTAATTAGTAGAACTTAAAAAAACTTAATTACAAACAAAAAGTTAGAGACCCAAAAAAAAAATATAAGGGACTTTTTTTTTTAGCAATAGTTCATGGTAATATATAACCAATATTTAGCTTCTAAATTTTACCAATATAATATCTTTTGTCTCTCTTTATATGTAGTAAATGTGTCCTACATATACACTCCACAATTCTTGTAATTTTCTTCAAGGAATTAACCTAAAGTTTGCTTAAATTATTTTTGGCTTACTATATCAAAAAATCATAAACTTTACATTTTTTTAAGCATTTTATCTCTTTTTTAAAATTTGAATAAAGAAGTCACAAACTAAGTTTTCGATAACAATACTAGCACAAGTTAGTTTTTCTGACTAAATTCGGACCAATGATGATGTGGCGCGTGATGAAGCATGACACTTGGCCGAATGTGCCATGTACGATCCACGTGGCCTATTAATTGAAGAAAATTCCAAAACCCTCCCTCATTCTCTAGTCAACCAAGGGGGACTATTCATCTTCCCCTAAAAATAAAACCCTTGTTGTCGCCCACACAACCACGAGTTAAACCCCTCCTACCAGCCATAGTCATTAACCACCATCGATCAAAACTCACTATCGTTCATCACCCACCACAACCAATCTCGAAACCCACAAACTCGATTCCTCCACTATCAAACCAACTACCTCTCTCCTCCATAACAACCACTACCCACAAAGCCACCATAATAGCCTCGAAACCCATTAACCCACACAACCACCATAGTAGCCCCGAAACATCACCCACCATAACCAGTCTCAAAATCCACAAACTTGACATCCTCCATTGTCAAACCAACTACCCTTCACCAAAGAAAAAATATTCACGTCACTTTTTCTTCTTCACCATAGAAACTCTAAGCTTCTCTACTGCAATCATTTCATTCTCCTTCTTCTTTCCAAAACAAAAGGAATTGAATTCCCCTTTAAGACTCCTCCAATTCAACACTTCTTTAAAATGTAAGTCTTCCTCTCTCACTAATTTCTCTCTTTTATAATTCATTTTTATTTTGTTATTGAATTGGAATCGTTTAGATTTTTTAATGGTGGGCTTGATTTTGGTGGAGAAGGGAAATGGTATGAAAGGTGTTGATCATCGGATTGACAATAGAGAGAGTTGTTTTGCAAGGCCGATGGCCGATGGGAGAGAGAGATTCAGTGAGGATTTTGATGAGTGGAGTGGCTAGAGACAAAGTATAAGAGGTTGATGTTTGGTGGAAGTGGTTAACAACGAGAGATGGTGGCTATTGGTTGCGAGTGAGAGAAAGGTCTATTGAGAGGTGATTATGATGGGTTAAGGTCAATGGGTTTATGACAGTGGAGATCGGTTGGCCAAGGGTTTCATATGAAGGGTGGGTTTTGAAGGGTGGGTTTAGCATGGTGAGGAAGAGTGGGCTATGGCTAGACGGAATGTTTAGTAGTGGGGGAACGGAGGTTGGAGCTTGGGCTTTGGCAATAGGGTGAACTGATGTTTCCCTCTCGTAAGGTTTCCCTACAATAAAAGCAATAACTAGGGAAAATCCATGTGAACCCTATGTGTAATCTTATGTGGCACATTTAGTCAAGTTGTCTTGCTCTATCACACGTCCACGTTAGCTTTGATTGGAATTTAAGCTGAAAAAACTCAATTGTGCTAGTATTGTTACCTATAGCATAGTTCGTAATCTTTCTATTTAAAATTGAAAGAACGAAATAAAATATGTAAAAAAATATAAAGTTCATTATTTTCCGATATATTAAGCCATTGTTTTTCATAAGTTTGTTATATATGATGCTTCCATTAATTTTATTATCATATATTGAAGTCTTTTTATTTCAATTTCTATAAGTGACAAGCAAAGTGCTAATGATTTGAAACACTCTAATATTCATTCTTAAAAATCAAATACAAAGATACTAAACTCTTTGTCTTTAAAGACTAAAGCGAGATCGTAAAAAACTCTTTAAGTAGCTATATTTGTTTTATACGTCTGATCAAATAGTGAGAGATTAGTTTAGGTTTTTAGATCTAAAATACTCTGAATAAAAAAAAAAATTGAAGCGGATTGTAGAGACTCCGAGATGTCTTGCAGATACATACAGGAAAAAAGATTTTGGCAATCAACTTGAAATTTCCAAAATCGAACGACACTTGCTTTCTTTTACTTCGTGATCGAAGGAGCTCTTGGACATCCTTTTTCTGACTTCAATATTATAGCAAGAACTGCTTGTACTTCTGGCCAAATATTATCTAGTAGTATTCAGAATGACAGGATTAATAATTGATAATCTATTCTGATTGATCTGAAGTGGATCTGAATCCCATAAATCTTGCCACATGACTGACCGTAGTGAAAATCAAGGAAGAAGCAGGTCAGGCACCATCAGGACATGGGATGCTAAATAAGAGGAGCTGACTCTTGGAAAAATCGGCTGTATTGATTCCTAGGCCTTCAGTAATTAATCTCATTCTGATTTCTGAGCCACAGTAGATATTTATCCATATCAGGGGGAAAAAAAAAAAAAAACTCAAACCTTGTAATCCGATTAAAAATACATCATTCAAATCATCTTCTCACAATCTACTTTAATTTTAAAAGTTCGCCGAGATTCAAAAGAGATTGTTTAACAATGATGTTTTGAATATCAACACAATGTAAATGTCATTACTATTATTACAAGGACCATCGAATTTGAATATGTTCACAATTTTATTTAAATTTATCATGATGATAGTTATCATAATTGTGCCGATATATATCGTGAGACTATATTAATAAAAAATTTAGCAACTTAAAATTTAGTAGTTTTGATCGAATTTTTATAGCATGCCTTTTTATACTATAACAGTCCAACACATGCCCCACAATGTCATTGCTCTATCTCCCATACATCTTCTGTTGATAAAAAGGCCATTAACAAATGCAGGTACGGTGAAACAAGAGCAAGAATGAACAACTACCACGAAACCACCCTCAAGTTCATGAATCCTACCTCCTACATCCTCCCTATATAAACCCCACCACATCTCCCATTCTTCCATACACTCGAACACTTTACTTAGCTGCCCATACTTCACCATTAACGTTAAAAAGGGGAAAAAAAAAAAAAATGCCTTCTTCTTCCAATACCAAAATCATCTCAAGATGCACTATCCACCCTGACCAAGAAACCACAACCATCAAAACCCTAAAGCTCTCAGTCTCTGACCTCCCCATGCTTTCATGTCAATATATCCAAAAGGGTGTCCTCCTCACTTACCCACCATACTCTATTGACGACCTCGTCACATTCCTCAAACACTCCCTCTCCACCGCTCTCTCTCACTTCCCTGCTCTCGCTGGACGCTTCCAAACTGACCCTACTGGCCATGTCCATATTGTATGCAACGATGCTGGGGTTGATTTCATCCAAGCTAAAGCAAGACACCTCTCTATCCACACCATTCTTTCTCCAAAAGACGTCCCTGAATGCGTCAAAGGGTTCTTCGCATTCGACAAGACCCTCAGCTATTCGGGTCATTCCAAACCTTTAATGGCAGTTCAGGTCACAGAACTGCAAGACGGCATATTTATTGGCTGCACTGTAAACCATGCTGTTACTGACGGCACTTCATTCTGGCACTTTTTCAATACCTTCGCTGAAATCTGCCAAGGATCTAAAAAAATTTCCAAGTCTCCAAACTTTTCCCGCAACACCATGTTTAATTCACCGGCGGTGCTTCAATTCCCAGCCGGTGGGCCGAAGGTGACATTTTCTGGTGAGGAGCCATTGCGGGAGAGAATATTCCACTTCAGCAGAGAAGCAATTGTCAAGCTGAAACTCAAAGCTAATAGCACTAATTTAATTTGCAATTCGGCAGAGATTTTCGGAAAGCAAAGTAACCACCGTTGGAAAGTCGTTAACGGAGAAAGTAACGGCAAAGTAGCCCCACTTTTCTTAAAGAACGAGAAAACGGCAGAGATTTCCTCGTTTCAGTCCCTTTCCGCGCAGCTATGGAGGTCGGTGACACGTGCGAGGAAATTAACGCCGTCTAAAATGACGACGTTTCGCATGGCAGTGAATTGCCGGCACCGGCTAGAGCCGCGGCTGGAGCCGTATTACTTTGGGAACGCGATTCAGAGCATCCCGACGGTTGCTTCGGCTGGAGAGCTTTTATCAAAGGATCTGAGCTTCGGAGCTGAATTGCTGCACCAAAACGTCGTCGCTCATGGAGATAGTACGGTGCGGAAGGGTATAGCGGATTGGGAAAAGGACCCGCGGTTATTTCCGTTGGGGAATTTTGATGGCGCATCAATCACGATGGGGAGTTCTCCAAGATTCCCAATGTACGATAATGATTTTGGGTGGGGCCGACCAGTAGCTGTAAGGAGTGGTAGGGCCAATAAATTCGATGGGAAGATATCAGCATTTCCAGGGAGAGATGGAAAAGGGAGCGTTGATCTGGAGGTGGTTTTGGCACCTGAAACGATGAATGGGCTTGAAAACGATGATGAGTTTATGCAATATGTTTCAGAAATTGATATTGTGTGAGTGGTTTACACTATAGTGAAAGCTTGAGTAAGACGAGAAAGAGACGCCAAGAAGAAATATCACAAATCACAATCGTTTGGTTTTGTTGGATATTATATTTTTTGGTCCAAAAGTTGAGGGGTCAAATTTGGGGGTTGATGATGGGAAAATGATTGATTTGGAGGGCTGTGATTTCTTTGCCTTTTTCTTCTTCTTTCCTTTTCCTTTTAATAATGAGGTTTTCAACTATAGGAATATGAGGCCAAACAGCGACGTTTTGGCCATTTGGGCAATTAGTGTGGTAACTTTTCAGACTTTGTAAATGGCACCTTAATTTCTGTTTCCACGTTTCAATTCTAATTTCCAGGCTTCTTTCTCATATATATATATATATATATATATATATATATATATATATATATGCAATCAAACAAATTATCCAGAACCGACCGTAGAATAAAACTACTAGATGTTAATGGATATTTATTTTTTATTACGGTAAGAGTATTTTTAAATTAGTTTATATGTTAATTGAAATCAAGTTTTTTTAAATAATTTTAAAAACATATCTTTTATGTAAATTTGATGCATTTAAAAAAAATGTATATACTGGTCCTAAGATTTGAATGTAATAAATTAATAAATTGAACAAACTTTGCTAATCACTCAGCTAACCTTTAGAAATTGATGTTAACGGTGATGGAAATAGCTCTTATCATGAAAATGTGATGTGGAGTATTTGTACCATTTACAGTGTATGTTTGTCCTGAATGATGCAAAGAAGGAATGGCGGATGTGATAGCATGGAAGGGTAGAGAGAGAGAGAATAGATGGATGTTAGCAAAAAAATAAAAATAAAAAATACTAAGCATAAGTCAAATCAAACGATTTCAAACACGGAAATTACCTCGTCGATCCCCCCATCAATTTACCCTCCCTACCCTACCTCCTTCTCTAGCAAATACATTCTAGGAAATAAAGTAAAAGTTTTTAAGGAAGTGTCATCTAGTTTGGGCGGTGGGTTTATTTATTTATTTATTTATTATTATTATTTATGTTAGATAAAATTTTGAGTTGCTTTTATTTGATTGGATTGGATCATCTACCAATCATATTCAAAATCTCACCATTAATTTTGAATTTGATGATTTATATTAGATGAGAAGAAAACTACAATAAGTAGTTAAATTGTTATTTTTATCAAAGTTAATACACTCAAATATCCTTATAGAACAGATTAAATTTCAAATATGTTTTTAAGTTAAAAAAACATCTTTGATCTATTAATATTACTTGAATTGTTTTCTAATCTATTTTTTGATTAAATTTTTTTACTAATTCATCGTAAATTAATTTTCATATAACAATACAATTTAACCAAATCACATATTATGTATAAATTACATATTTAATTTAGTAAAATAATTAATAATAATAATAACTGAATGATAGATTAAAAACTATGTCAAATAAGTTAGACATATTGAAAACATTGGTAGATTTAGGAGCGTATTAAAAATATATTCTATAGACTAGGATATTGATCCGTTTTATTATGTACTAAATTTTATCCATTCATTCAATAAAATGCGAAAAAAAATTATGGCATGAAAGGAGTATAACCAATGATAAAGTTTGATGGGGTATAGCATTGAAAACTTAGTGCTACTACAGTGGAGTATAGATGTCTCAACTTTAGTCTAGTAATAATCATAAGGAAGGAAGGATGAAAAGAATTCTTCATTTTATCTTTCCAAATTAGGAAAACATCTCGTCATCCCCCTCCGTACATACCCTTCTTCATAACAAACAAACTTCGAGAAACGAAGAAATAGTTTCCAAGGAAGAGTCGTCCTGCAAAATCTCTAAAGCTATTGCACTCTTCCAAGCAACAAGCTCATCTCTAAAAAGAAGAGCAACTATCTAAATTCAATATATATAGCAATAATCCCTAAAATAACAAACCGCATCCTCTAAAGAAAGAGCAAATCCACTCAAGGTGACAAACGACATCCTCTAAATTATTTAGAGAAATTAAATTAGATATAACTAAAATATAAATTAATTGAAAGAGAAGAACAAAGAATAAAATAAAACCAAGAATGTTTAGTGATGTGGACAAGGAGAATGTTGAGAGGATAACGTGATGTTGCCAAGTCAATTATTACTTGCATGATCATTTTCTCATTCATGTGAAAGGAAAGAAAAAAGAAGAAAAACTCAACTCAATTTAAATTCAAAATTTGGTGTGTGGACATTTCTGTCAGTTGAGCTATAGCTCATTGAGATGAGTTTAGAGAATGAGAGAAACACCTTCTGTCATGAGCTAATATCTAACAAGATTTTTAATAAATAAATAATCATCATCTCACCTTTCCTTCTCTCTCCTTCTAAGAGATCTTCATTAATAAAGTTATGGCTAAAACATGCTTCATTCATATTTCATCATGTGCCTTCCGTCCCAGATTCCAGTGACTGACAATAACAAAGTTATGGCTGCTAGAACATCTGCCTTGAGTTGTTATCACAATAGCTTCACTTCCATAGAAAGATTTCATTAGAATAAAAACTAACCAAGTCACTTAAATGCACAAATGACCATAACTTTATGGTCCATATTATACAAATGAATAATGAACATATCACAAACAATCAATCTTTCATAATTGTTGAGGGCTTTCTTGATGCCACTGGGAGTCTACTACCACCACAAATCTCCATTTTTTTTTTTTCCTTCCATTAATCTTTTCAAAGAAAACATCTTCGGATAAATTTTCATCACTTGCAGTCAACTTCTGGAGATGGGAAGATACGTTTTACTAGCCACTGGATAGGTCTCAATAGCCGGGCTCTATTCCTGCGCCAGAACCAAATTGCAGCATTGTATTGTTCATTGCGTATTTTCTTAGTCGCTGCCTTCCAATCATACTTCTCCATATCTTGACGTGCTGCCTTACCCATGGTTTCTCTCAGTTCTTGGTTATACAACAAAGGTTCTAATTTGCTCAAGCAGTCATCAAGATCCCCTGGATTAAAAAGAAACCCAGTTTTGCCATCATATTCTGGAGGAATTATATCTGGGATCCCCCGGCACGAGCTGCCACTACTGGAATTCCTGAAGACATGGCCTCCAAAACAACAAGACCAAGTGTCTCGGATTCCGAAGGCATTGCAAAAACATCCCCACTAGCATATGCCTGAGAGAGCTCTTCTCCTCCCAACATCCCAGTAAATACAGCAGGCATGCCAGTAAACATCTTTTCCAGCTCCTCCCTGGAAAGAAAGAATTCATGATTCCTAGAGTAAGATGCTGGGAATTTTCTAAACAATCTTTTTACAGGAGTGAATACAAATTTCACTGTCTAATTGAAATGCAAAAGATTAGTTTTGTCTTAAAAAATCAGTTTGAGAAATAACATCAGTAACAATTCAGTTCATAAAAATCAAACATCTGAAGCAGGGGAGGGTCATAAACCATAATAAAGTCTATACGTCCCTTGAACTAATCTAAGAAAGTTTCAGAATGCAATACCTATATGGCCCATCTCCAATAAATGCAATTCTTGCTCCTGGAAGCCTATCCATGACCCTGTTAAATCAAATTCATCAGATATGAGGACACTGGCAAATAATAGTACCATTTTTTTGTTAAGAATCAAAGGCAGTAAAACTAAATGGGTAACATTAAAGCAAGCGTGTCATATAATAGGAAGAATAGAGAGCAGAAATATGATTACAAAATATCATACTTCCTCAGTACAGAATGGGACAGGAAGAGTACTTAAGGAAAGAAAGAAAGAAGAAAGAAAGCAAGAGAGAAAATACTATGATAAGTGTAGCAGAGGAATTCCATCTTGAAATACTGCTGATAAGCCACAAAACCCTTATTGGATGCTCATTAACTTTCAAAGAAGATGTAATAGGTAGGATCAAAGGGAAAAGGAATTATTATTATAGGAAATGTCTTTGGAAGCATCTGGAGCAAAAGCTTTCAGACACTTTAGTTGACAATTAACCACAGTAAATGAGATCAAAGCTGCTTGAGTGAGCTCTACTGGTGCTTTCATAGTTGAACTAGAAATGCTGGGCCTAAACTTAGAAACTAAATTAGGTTTTGCATCTAATGATATAGGAAAACAAAATAATATTTTCAGTCATAAAAAAGAACGGAGAAAAGTAAACAAATAAATAAAGAAGTCAGAAAGGATCATGTAATACCTTTTGAGAAAATCCAAACTCTTCTCAACCCCAAGTCGTCCAACATGGACTATCAATGGCTTGTCAGGTTCACCGTCACTGTTTTTATACCAAAAATATATGACTCTCAGATATATTCCAGATTCCTAGTATAATGAAGTAGGTATGAAGGATGAGAGGACAACCTTACCTTAATCTCATTCGCATTTCATGAGAGCGGAAACGGGGGTGGAAGCTTTCAGAATCAACACCCTTATTCCAAAGACGAATCTTGTTAGCTGTAAACAAGAAATAAAAATCAATTTAAAATACGGCTGCATGAATGTAGAAGCAACATTTTCATGGAATAAATTTTGGGAATAAAGCACATCATGCACTAAAATTGACATAGAGAACAATAAGAGCTAAGTAATCAGAAATATGATGTTTATGTTCACCTGCTGTCACCCTAGCTTCTTCAAGATCCCTCCCAATAGCAGCTGATGGCACTAGTGTGAGATCAGCGGCTCTGTGAAGAAATTCTGATGGAAAGGAGAAAAAATAAAGGTAATTATTGACTCAGTAATCTGCAGTATGACGAATTTCCTGAACTATGAGTATAGCATAATACATACTTATGACCATCCACATGGGCTTCACCAGCCAACTAAAAGTGTACCTTGGGATGTATCTGCAAATGTAAACAACGAATTAAACTCTGCAAATAACCACTTGGCATCATAAACAAGTGGATGCACAATGTCAGAAAGGTAGTAGGAGAATCAAACTCACACGGGAACGTGAGTGTGATAAGACATCACTATGGGGACACACAACAGTTTTGCAATGGCAAGTGCACCAAAGACCTGTAACACATGATTGCTACTGTCAGCCACGCATAGGCAATAAATAACGAAGATTTGTTGCTTCAAAGGAAAAACTCACCATTATCCCAGGTGATGATGCATGTATTATGTCAGGCTTAAACTGAGCAACCTCTGAAATTATTCTTGGACTAAGTGCTAGAGACAGGGGCACTTTCTGATACCAGGGGCAGGGGAAGCTGTAAAGAGTAGAAAAATTTAAGAAACATAAGAGGAAACTTAAGTTTTAAAGTCAATGCTATCGATCAAGTTGGAATAATGCTCACGTTTCTAGATTATGCACTTGAACGAGGAAAACAATTCAAGCAAAACAAAATAGGTAAACAGAGAATTTAGAAAAGTTATGGGAAACAGTGACTAACATAACTTGATAATCATACATGCAACCCTAATATAATTGTAATGACAGTTGCAACACTAATTGACACAGTTAACATTGTTTGATGATCAATATTGCATAACCACAGATCCACAGGGCTAAAAGACAAGTCCCCTTCAACTTGACAGCATGCTAGGATATGATAATCTATAAGCAACAGGTAAAGCGTACGCTAGAATAAGTTATTGTAGCAACCTCCGTGATCCGATCAATTTTGCTCCATAAAACTCCTGGGGTACTCCTTCATGTGTTGTCACAACCATCACCTACATGTAGCATTACCAAGCCAACTTGTTAATTTTATGAAGTAATAGCACCAAAAAAAAAAAAAAGAAGAAGAAGCAAAATGGAAGTCTTGCTGCTTTAAACAAGCTGAGCTAATTACAACTGAAATCAACAAACAGAAAGATGATGACAAGCTGTATCAAAAGCTTTGTAGGTTCGACTCTGATTTCTTCCGAATCCTTGTGCACAACGGTTTCAAAATTTAAAGTGTCATCGTTGACCCAAATCAAAATAAAGACTGAAGAAATAGGTTTTCTGGAATAAAATGGGTGACTAAACACTCTGGCCCTCGTTCAAATGCTCAAGATAATAAGAGAAATCAGTATGCATGGAAAAGAAAAAAAACAAATAAAACTATATTCATGCACCACCTAAGTCAAAGTATTACAAATTACCTCATCGCCCATTTCGCGTAAATATTTGATGAAATTCTGGAACCGGTTTTTATACCCTGATACATATCTGCAAAATAAAAAGAAATAGATAGCATTCAAAATAAGTATCAACTATGCACTCTTGTCAACGAACCATCTCAATCCTGAAGTTTAAGCCGATGGGTGAAACCCTATGAATAATTTTATATAACTCTCTAACACACCTCTTTAAGTGAAAGCTTTTTGAGCTTGAAACTTGCATAAACCCACAACAACCTTGTATTTAATTATTTCATCGGAAGAGATAGTAAGGGTGGTGAGAACCGAACTCGTGCCCATTTGGTCAGCAAAACTCTGATACCATATCAAAGAACCATCTCAATCTAAAAGCTTAAGCTGATGGACGAAGTCTCGTGAACATTTTTATATTACTCTCTACCAACTCTCAACTAACAGTAAAAATTGAAGAAATTGAAAACAAAAACAATATCCACCTCAGAACCCATACTTCTATTTGTAAATGATAACATCAAAAAAAAAAAAAAAAAAAACCCTAAATATGCTGATAAACACATCATTGTATATTTCTATGATGATATCTGTTGTGCCAGCAGAAGCATGGAACTTAAACAATGTGAAGAGGCATGGTGACAAACAAAAAAACACAAATCACGAAGAGGTATGTGTTTTGACTTTCTCAAATGCTAAATCCAGGTTCAGGCAATCAATAATTCACCATAAAATGGAGATTACAAAACATAATTATTATGCCAGTTGGATAATGCCCCAAAGCCAAGTAAGTCTCACTCAAAAGATGTTCCATTGGCCTACTTATCATCCAAGGCAATGGAACATCGGAAATAACACCTACTTAGATCCAAACTTCACATCATTGGCGTTCAGTAGAGACTATGACATAATCGTCGAAATGGCAATAGCAACTAAAGCTAACTTTTTCTCGGTCATCAAATACCATTACTTAAAACAGAAAATCAGCATGAAAACTATAACCTGAAACTGTAACAATCATTTCATCAAATACCAAGCAATCAAAGAAACACGAAGTCAACCTTGGGTCACAAACCCCCAGAATTCATCAAACAATGCAAGAAATAGCATTAAGCCCATAACTTTTCAAGAACTTGCAAAATTCAACAATCTAAAAAGAACTCACGCAAATGGAGAAGGCTCGACAAAAAGTGCAATCCGTCTAGGCCTTGAAATGGTATCATAATCAAGAAAAGGAGGAGGGTTCTCTTCATCTCCTTCTGTAACCTCGCTAATAGTCATATTGTTATTGCTTTTGGCTCTAACAACAAAACACCATTTATTTCTTTCACCTTTTTTTAGCCTCCGAAACTCCGTAAAGCAGTTTGCTTTGCAAGAAATATGAATGGGTTTTGGTTTAAAAGAAGAAAAGCTTGAAACTTTAACAGAAACAAGAACCACTGGGTACAAGAAAGAAGAAGAGCAAGATGTTGAAGTAGAAGAAGAACAAGTGATGGAAGAGAAAGAAGGAGAGAGAGAATGATTTATAGAGAGAGAAGTTGAAGGGGTCATGAGGACTCTATAATATATCGGGGGGAGTGAGTTGGGTTTTTGCTGATTGAACTTTGGGGAGTTTTCAGATATGATTAATCTACTTCGAATGAGAGGAGGGATAATTTTATGGTTGAAAGGAATCTTGAAGGCTACAAAGGAAATAATATTGGATATTCTCTATAGAAAGAGGGACACTCACTGTCCTTTGAGGTATCAATGGAACAACATGTGAAGGCATATGCTTTCTAAGGATTTTGTGATTTTGTACAACCTAATATTGTTTATCCATAATAACTTTAGAATAAACTCGTTATATTTGACCAAACGTTAATATAATTGATTTTTTCTAACGTTAAATGATATATGATTTATTTTATGTTATATTTAAATAAAAAAGTTAAAATAAACAATATTTAATGATACAAAAGCAAGAAATGAATTTCATCCATGTTTTTCTGGGCTAATTGAGCACAAATCCTTGTCTATGATGATTATGGTTTTTGCCTCTCGTTCTTTCCCCGTATGGTGGGTCGGGTCTTTCACTTCTTGTATATCCAATAAAAATATAGACAAGTTTATTATTTAATATATTTTTAATGTCTAAGAGAGAGAAAAAGAAGATTTTTTTGTTGTCAATTTGGTGGTCTTAACTGCTTAAGATTGTTCGAAAAGAATAAGAACCGAATCTATTTATGTTCGAAGAGGATCTCTCAACGATGTTTGAGGGGAGAATAAATCAAAATTAATCTGACGGTAATGAGCCTTCAAGGGATTAGTTCACGAGGTAAAAAAACTATACATATATATTCTTTTAAAATCTGCTCGATAGCATTCCCTGTTTTTTTTATTTTTTGTTTTTAAAAAATCAAAAACTGTTTTATGTTTTATTGTTTGTTATTTTCTTTTTTTTTTTTACAAAGGTTTATAATTTTTTTCTTATTTCAAATTTAATTTAAAAATATAATAACACATTATTAATTAAAATTATAAAAGGTAATAATATTATGTTACTTAATTATTATTAGTAAATGGTGGCATCATGATAATAACATGTATAATAGCAATGGTAGTGATAAAGACATGACAAATTACGAATAACTAATATGATGCAAAAAGTGAGGATAAAAATTATAATAATTGCAATTTTTTATGATTGTAATTTTATTAGCAAATAATTATAGTTGTAGCAGAGGACAATTACACAGTAGGAGTGGTTATAATAATATATTAGCGATAAAAGTAGTCATAATATATTTGTGAGAACTATTGAAATCATGATGGTAGTAAAGTTCATAATAATTGTGATAATTTTAAAGGGAAATGAAATAAAAATTTGTTATAATTATGATGATGGTATTATAACATTGATGATAGTAAATTGAATGATGTTGATAGTGTGATAATGATTGTTGATAAGATTTGATAATACTATATTAATAACGAATTGAATACTCATACTACGCTTGCGGTTAGATAATCGTGAATAGAAGGTTAATAATTTATATGTCTGTAGTGTGGATAAAAATCTTATTTTTCATAATTAATATAAATTGATTTTAGAACATAAAAAATAAATAAATAACAAATAACCGAGATTATGTGTGCAAATACATAATTAATTTATAACAAAATTATATATATATATATATATATATATATATATATATTAGTTTTGTTATAAATTAATTATTTATCTACATATATATAACACTAATTATTTATAAATTTTTTTATATTCTAAAATTAATATTTTTAAATAAAATAATTGAAAGATATATATATATATATGTATGTATGTATGTATGTATGTATGTATGTATGTATTCTTTCATATTTTTATTGATTTTTTTAATTCTTTCTCTCGTTTATTAAAATAAACAATAGAACCATTGATATCGCAAAAAGGATAAAAAAAATTATTTTTTGAATAAAAGGAACTAACGGTGTTATGTATACGGATACATAATTAATTTTCAATAAAACTATATATATATTAAGATCATACTAAATAGATTAAGAGTATATAGTATAAATAATTAAAAAAAAAAACCATCTAGGTTGTATGGAATATATTAAAGTCAATAAATTAAAATAAAAATTACTACAAAATTGGTTTTCATAAATATTACTTCTTAATTTCGATGAAAGAGATTCTTAAATTGTAAATTAAATAATAAATTAGTTCATCTTGTTTTGAAAAATGAATGAATTTTTTTTTATTAGTATTGACCATGAATAATATATATTTTTTATTTTTAAAAATTCTTTTTTTCATATATATATATATATATATATATATATATACATATATATATTGCTCTAGATTTTTAGCCTTTCTCTATTTCTTAAAAAAAAAATCAAAAAGGATAAAAAAAAATAGTTTTTGAACGAAGGGGGTTAATGGCGTTATATATGCAAATACATAATTAATTTTCAACAAAACTAAAAAAATAAATCATTTTTATTAATAAATAAAAGTTCATAAAAAATTTAATTTGATGAGAGTTTTTATAATAAACGACAAATTTAAAGATTAATTTTAATAAATAAAAAAATATAATTCGATATATGTATTTGTTTTAAAATTTAAAAACATAAGAGGCCAAAAATATTTTTTAAAACATGAGAAATAAAAAGTGTATTTTGAAAAAAAAATGAGGTAAAAATAGACTAAATTAAAAACATGAGATTTCAAAATATTTTTAAAAATATGAGGATTTAAAAATATATTTTAAAAACATAAAGGGCAGAAAAAATTAAGTATAAAATTTGAAAATAAATGAAAAAAATCAAAAAATCATGAAAATACATTTGTAAAAAATCAAAAACCACTTTACTAAAAGCCAAAAAAGGGTCTTGGCTACAAAAAAGCGAAAGAGAAAAAAAAAACAAAACAAAAGATGACCTTGGCTAAAAAAAAAAAAAAAATCAGCTGGTGGAATTTGACTGTTCAAATGAACAGTGAATTTCTCATATGTTTTAATGTTTAGTAGAATGTTGATGATATGATATCTTAAAAAAAGAAAAAAAAAACTAGTATATTTGAATGGCAATGAGTTCTCAATATATCAATTTAGAAATGATAATTATTTATCTTAAAGTTTCAGGTTTAAATTTTATCACTAATATAAAAAAAAAAAAAAAGAAAAAGAAAACGAAGTATCTGAATCCTATTAGTTCCATTAACGATATCTTTCATTGCAAGTTCGATGGAGTCCATCTAAAAATATAGAAGTGAATGACAAAATATTCTTTACCAATATGTATAATCGTTTGTTTATACATCCATTTTTATGAACCAAAAAAATACCTAATGGTAATTTTGGCTGGACTCTTGCAGTCGTATCCAAATATTTCACGTTCTTTTTGTGCACATGATCCAACCGTCATGTCCTCTGCTCTGCACCTTTTCTGTTAATACAGTGCAGCGATGCCACCGACACTTTGTTTTATTTTATTTTTTTTAATTAAAGAAATATTTTCGAATCAGTACATTCATCAGTAAAAATAATTTTTTTTAGCGATTTTAAAAATTCAACTCTTACATCAGTTTGATACATTAAAAGAAATTAATAAATTATCCTAAATATTAATCTTTAAATTTAAATCTAATATATATATATAGCTATCAAATTCTAACATTTTATTTCTTTTTTATTCATTAGAAAGCTTCTGAGTTTTGAACAATACAAGGAGAAATAATTATTTTTCATCACATAATAACTAAATAGAATAAAATCATTAAAGCTCAAATATATAAACTGAAATCACTAGTTATCGAACTCGTTTTCCTGAAATAAGCCATGTGATATACAATTGTTATGCTATGTAAGCTTCAAGATCTTGTCTTTGGTTGTCCAGTGGGCTACGAATTTGGATTTATGTTGCAGTATTGATAATGTGGAGGGTCCAATACAGCTAATATGTTTTCTCAGCAGTTGGCGTTTTCATGATTGGTACCTACTTTCTCGCGGTTAAATAGACAATGCTTCTTTCACAGCTGGAGATAAACGTGCAGTTTTTTTTTTAAATAAAAATGGTGTGAAAATTGATTTAGTATGAAAAAAAAATTATGTTTTTCCAGACTCATGCATATTTCAAAACGTTCTCATTTTCCTATGTGCAGGTTAATACTTTTGGATAACTAGTTGAAAATAAATACAACATTTTATCAAGCATCTAGAAAATGAGGCCAAGTCATATGATATGATCTATTGAATTAAATTATTTTTTTATCGTCTGAATAGGTTTTTTTTAGGGATATAATATAAGGTTTTATTTGATATGATTTTTCCGAATTCATTTAAGTTTTTTTTTTTTTTTTTTTTTTGACTCAGATAAGATTATAAACATGTTCGGATAGAAATAATTTTTGACTTAAAATCAAAAGTTTGTTGAAAAATCGAACACAATTTTTTTAAAAAAAACTTTTCAATCTTGACTTATAAATTCTAACTTATTGAATATTATCTCTTTCTTCAAAAAAAAATTATTTTAAGTCATTTTTACTAAATATATTTCTAACTATACATTATTTATGATAAAAAAATTTTGAAACATCATTTAGAATTAAAAGTTATTTTTTTTTTTATAAAAATCATGTAAAACCAGCTTTAAAAAAAAAAAAAACACGAGGTTCCTTTCAAGTAATTGTCTCTTTCCATTTTATGTTAGGAACAAGAAAGTTGCTCTTTCATAGTCCATTGTTCCATATCTTTACTTAAAATTTTCCTTTGGACAATGAGCTTCGAGTATGCATTTTAAGCTGATGTGATCTTTCTAAGAGAAGAGCAAGGATAATCAAATATAAAATATCAAACACCTAAGATCCGGAGTAGGTCGATATATTTACACTTGAAAAATCATTTAAATCAACATATAAAAAAGTATGTACAAAGGTTTATAAACGAAGATGGTTGATACCTTCTTAATTCAAAAATTTAAACTAATGAATTATAAATTCATCTAATATATAAGGCTTATTATACCAAAAAACATAATTTTTAATTATATTAGCATCTCATTTTTAACGTTGGACAAAAAATGCAAAAAAAAAAAAAAAAAAACTTTTTGTTAACTAATTAGTATTTATGATTTTTTTTCAACCAAAATTTCATTAATTTCTAACATGTTAAGAAATTTTAATGCTTACTGTCAATATTTTTTATATATCACGTCAAATGTTAATAAAATTTTGATAAAAAAAAAATCAGATATACTAATAATTCGAGTGAGATTTATGTGAGACCTCTAAAAAATTTTGAGTTCATTCTTGATTTTTTTTTTCCAGTATGTGTGTAAAATTTCATATCAAAATATCAAAATTTGAATTTTTAAGACAGTCAAATGATAACTAAAAATTATTGGATTGACTAAATCTCAAAATATTAAAAAAATTAAAATTCCTAAACTTGAAGTTCAGTTATTTAATTTCAAATGCGTTAAAGTTTAGGAGATATTTGACTCATTTAGCTTGCTATTTTTTTACTCGTTTTTTTTTTTTTTTTTTTAATTGGGTGGTGTTGGGCAATTTTTTAATTCTTACACATCATCTTAACTTGATAACTTTTTTAGGGATATAATATAAGGTTTCATTTGACATTATTTTTCGCGAATTCATTTAAGTTTTTTTTTTTTTTTTATAACTTTTGACTCAAATAAAATTATAAAAGTGTTCGGATAGAAATATTTTTGACTTAAAATCAAAACTTTGTTGAAAAATTGAACACAATTTTTTTTTTTAAAAAAAAATCAATCTTGACTTATAAATTCTAACTTATTATTATAATACATCTTTTCTTTTTTTTAAAAAATAACTCAAGTCATTTTTACTAAACATATTTCTAACTATAAGTTATTTATGATAAACAAATTTTGAAACATCATTTAGAATTAAAAGTTATTTTTTTTATAAAAATCATGTAAAACCAGCTTCAAAAAAAAAAAAAAAGCGGGTTCCTATTAAGTAATTACCTCTTTCATTTTGTATGATAGGGACAAGAAAGTTGCTCTTTCATCATGCATTGTTCCACAGCTTTACGTAAAATTTTGCTTCTGGACAACGTATTTTAAGCTGATGTGACCTTTTCGAGAGAAGAGAAAGAACAATCAAATATAAAATATCAAACAACTAAGATCCGGATTAGGTAGAGAAATCTAAACTTGAAAAATCATTTAAATCTGCATATAAACATGTATGTATGAAGGTTTATAAATAAAAGTGGACACCGTAGCTCTTAACCTAAAAATCTAAACTAATCAATTATAAATTCATCTTATACACAAAGCTTATTGTACCAAAAAAAAAAAAACATAAATTTTACAATTTTTAATCATATTAATATTTTTTTTAATATTTGACAGAAAATGCAAAAATTAATTTCATATTATCTATATTAACATGCATGATTTTTTTCAATCAAAATTTTATTAACTTATGACGTCATAAGGAATTTTAGATGCTAACGAAATTTGATTGGAAAAAATCGTTTTTATTAATATAGCTAACAAAAATTTAGTTTGTATATTTTTTATTAAACATTAAAAGAAATTGTTTATATGATTAAAAAAATTAAAAGTTTAAGTGTTTTTTATGCAATATACCTATGTATCTACATCTCAAATTTTTTTATTTATAATGGATGTAGAATTCACTCAACAGATTACGCTTATTACCATTTCCTATCAATTTTTATATATGTCAAATGATGCATAAATTGCATCAGAATCTGAGGATCATTGTAAATGCCACTGGATATACTCTCTGTATTATTTTGTACTCAACAAGTGGGCCAATACACTAAGAATTCATGTTCAATATAAAAGAATAAATATCTCATTGATCCAATGGCTAAAGAGCATTTTCAGTTCACGGGCCCAGGCTGATTTGCTCGCTGATGCGTGTTTAATTAACTAATTATAAACATGCACTGGCGCGACAAGTAAGGATTGTCTTATGGCACATTGTTGATTTTCCTTGAAAGGAACTTTAAATTGAGTTTTAGTTTGCTTGTATCACCTGCCCTTGACTGGTTGTTTTTTTTTTTTTTTTTTTAGAGAGAGAGAGAGAGGAGAAAATAAATATAGCGGGTGAGTCTATGGATTTTTTTTCTCTCTCTCTATTGGTTTGGTGGTATTTCTATACAAAATTTGAAATATGGAGTAATTATTTTAGATTGACAATTTATTAATTTTACTTTTCACTTATTAATATGAAGTTCGAACCTAAATAATAATAAAAAAAACCTACACAAATCTAAATGAGTGAAACTGTAAATGTGCAAATAGAATTTTGTTAAAATCTTAGATTGTCATGTATATTTTTTAATTCAAATTATAGGGAATCCATGTTGAGATTAAGATATCTATAATTAGTTTACTTTTCATTGTTTTGCATAAAGTTTAAATCAAAATTACCCAAGAGGAAACATTTTAAATTCGGATGAGTGTAATCGTACATGATGTACATAGAAGAAGAAATATATATATATATATATAGTGAGATATCATCGGGTCGGCTTTTGCATCAACCAAGATTAAATTCACTATTTCTTGAGCTAAGTCAACACCATAACACACTTACCTTTTAGTCGACTACCGAATTCCCTCTCGGACCAAATGTGCTCAAACTCGATACCACTAAGGAGTAAGAATATTATGGCTAGTTATCAATGGTTAATGGGAATTGAACCTTGATCTTGGTCAAATCAAGATAACTCCCTTCCCGTTAGGCCACATTAAAATCTAATTTCCATTCATGTAAGAGAAAATTGCAAATTTAATATCAAATTTTGATTAAATTTCCATTGAATATCCAACTTTTAATTTTATCTATTTCAACTGTTCATTATTATTTTTTTCTCGTCATAGTGAGTTTCATTAGTTAAATGGTGCGTAGCCATTACTTTGTACCAAGTTACAAAAAATGTGAACTTGGTTAGACAAGAACAAAAATACATATTTAGTATCTAATTTTTTATTAAATTTCTATTTAAATATTTAAGCTCAATTCTATTTATCGAGTGTCTCACTTTTACTTTTCTTTTAATGTGGTACTGTTCATGATAAATGCTAGAAAAGGGGATTACATGTCTATTATCATGTGTTATGTAGAAAAAAGTGGGTTTGCATTAGAAAAATAAGAAAATGAATTAAACTTAAAAAAAAAAGATTAATATGTCAAAAAAATCAAATCAAAATTGAAAATAGATAAAACATTGTTAAAATATTCATTGATAATAGAGATAAGAAACAATTTTAAAAGACATATATCTCTTTCCTTCGATTAAACCAAATCAACACTAATCAAGATCCATGACTATGATAATGGTGTTTAACTATGCTAGTGATGGTGGATCCTTCTTTTAGAAGAGTAGAGAGGGAAAGAGAGAGAGAGAGATGAGCTAAAAAGAAAACGTGAAGAGAAAAAGTGTGATTTTTCATTCTCTTGTTAGTTACAAAAAGAGTACATAAGTTTGTTTATGCATACTAAGTTTAACAAACTAAACTAGCTAACTTACTTAACTAACTATTAGTTAAACTAACTAACTAACTTTTACATTCAGTTAAGTAACTATTAGTTAAGCAAACTAACTAACTTTTACATTCGGTTAAGCAAAACTAACTACCAGTTAGTTAGTTATCCTTTTTCTTTTCACATCCCCCTCAAGATGAGTTGCGGGATGATAATGTTCATCTAGTTTATAAGGAACTTAAACTAGCGCTAGATGAAAATTTTTTGTTAGGATATTTACAATTTATAATTATGTAAAGACATAATCTGGTTTGATGACTATTGTCAAGACCTTCTCTCTCTCACAATGACAATCAATCTCTATATGTTTCGTTCTTTCATGAAACACTCGGGTTCTTGCAAATATGTAATGCTAACATATTGTCATAATACAAGATTGTAGGTTGAATACATGAATATCTAAAGTTTGACAATAGAGACAGTAGCTTGACAATCTCACAAGTTGTGAAAGCCATTGATCTATACTTTGCCTATGTTAAACTTCTAGCTACTAATGATTGCTTCTTTAATTATTGCCCAAGAAAATGCAATATCTTGTCACCGATTTTCTTATGTCCGGATAGCTCGCCTAATCACTATCCGAGGAAGCCTTTAAATCTATCATTGAATATGTGAAAAACAATAAACCTTGACCTAGAGCATTCTTCAAATATCTTAACACTTTATGGGTCGCTTGCATATGTATTCCTGTAGGCTTATCAAGAAAATAAGATAATACATATGTTGCATAAGCTATGTCGAGCCTAGTAAAAGTAAGATATATCAATTTGCCAACCAATTTTCTATATTTAGTAGAGTCCATAACATTTTTATTACCCACCTTGGACAATTTATGATTCTAATCCATAGGTATAGATAATAGTTTAGAACCATCAAAATCATATTCCTTCAATACATCCATAGTATATTTCTTTTGACAAACTAACATCCCCTTTATTGATTTTGCTACCTCAATACCAAGGAAATATTTCAAACTTCCTAGGTCTCTCACTTTAAATTTAGAAGTTAGAAATTCTTTCAACATGTCAATTTCGGGAATAAAATTGCTAGCTATGACTTTGTCATCATCTACATAGACAAACAAAGGAAGAAAACAATCACCCTTTTTTCTATACAAATAATGAGTAATCTACTTGTGATTGAATAAGACCAAATTCTAAGAGTGTATCAGTAAATTTACAATTTCATGGTCTAGAAGCTCGCCTCAATTCATATAATGACCTCCGTAGCTTGCAAACCAACTTTGATTTAGATGAACATTCCTCTTGCACTTAATAGCTCAAAGGTAGATCCATGTACACGGATTCAATCGGATCAACATTTAAACGACCATTATTAACGTCCAATGGTGACGAGTTCCAACTATGAACTGTTGTTAAAGTTACCAAAACTCTAACAGTAGTATGTTTAGCCACATGGCTAAATGTTTTTTGATAGTCAAATCCTTTTCTTTGATCGTACTCTTTAGTTATCAACCTAGCCTTATATCTCTTAATATGATCATTAGACTTTAACTTTACCTCATATGCTCATTTTTAGTCAATTGAATGTTATCCGATAAGTAGAGATATTACTTTCTAATTGTGATTATCTTCAAAAGCATCAATTTCGGATTGCATAGCCTTTCTCCAATGAGAAAATTTCACAGCTTGATGATAAGTTTGAGGTTCATAAATGAAGGATAAATAATCATTGACTATTTTATAAAATCAAGTGTCATTATCCTCTAAAGCATCAATTTCAGATTGCATAGCCTTTCTCCAATGAGCAAATTTCACACCTTAATGATAAGTTTGAGGTTCATGAATGGAGGATAAATAATCATTGAATGTTTTATGAGATATAGACAAATAAATATTTGAAACATAATGATGCAAATGATACAGAGTTTGACATGCGGAAGACATCGAATGACCAAGATTATGTTCATAATCATTGAGATAAGTAGGCAATATGGAAGTTCTAGTACCTTTTCTCAATGGTTGAATAAAATGATTAATGGAGGTTATTGTAGGATCAATAGAAATTGTAACGAGAAAAAGGAGAAATAGTATTAGACTAATCATTAATTTGATCAATAATGTTAGTAGAATTATTATCACTATGATTATGATTAGAATAAATTGAGGAACAATCATTATTTTGATCATGTGAAGATGACGATAAAGAAGACATAGGATTATTAAAATGATTTAAGACCTCATGCATTGGAACTATTTTAGAAAAATCAAATAAGGAAATAGATTAGAAAGTATTAAAAGACTTATGGTTTAATGATTGAATAGAGTAAGGAAAAACATATTCATTAAAAACTACATCTCTATAAACAAAAGTAATATGATTTTAAAGATCATAAATTTTATAACCTTTGATCCCAACATGATAGCCAATAAAGATACATTTTCTAGCTGTGGATCAAATTTCTTTCTGTTATGAGAGAGGGTAGAAGAAAAACACAAAGATCCAAACACTTTGAAATGATCATAAGTTGGAGATTTATGAGGAAAAAAAAACTCATGTAGTGTCATATTTTATAGAATGAACCTAGGAAGCCTATTGATTATATATGTGATAGTCAAAATAACATTCCCCCATAATTTGATAGAGAGGGATGCTTGAAAAAGAAGAGACCTAGCTATAACAAGGAGGTGTTGATCTTTCCTTCCTACTACCGTATTTTTTTATGATGTTTCAACACATGATCTTTGATGTATGTTATCTTTAGAATGATAAGAGTCAATAAGAATAAATTCTAGACCATTATCATATCTAAGTTAGAATATATTGTAATCAAATTGAAGTTTTATTAGATTATAAAAGGCAAATACAATATGAGAAACATCAACTTTGGTTCTCATTAAAAATACCCAAGTATTTTTTATGAAATCATCCACAATGGCAAGGAAATAACTAAAACCACTTATAGCAGACACATAATATGGACCCTAAATATCCATATGAACAAATTCAAAAGGCCCGATAGTGTTTCTAATATGGATTGGAAAAAAAGTAATCTTTTTTGTTTAGCTAGAGGGTAAAAAATACAATGAAAATATGAATTACAATGAATTTTGGAATGACACTACTCGTAAAATTTAAACTTTATAAGCTCGAGTAAGTCCTAATTTGAAATTCCATAAATAAAAAGATTTGTTAGTAAGATTATTAATAAAAGACTATGTTGTGGATGAACAAATAGTATAATAAAGGATAATCATACGAGTTTGGAATGTAGTAGAAACAAGCTTGGATTGAGCTTAGCAAGTCCGAGTCATTATCTAGAAAAGAAGTTCCTCAATGAGATAAGTATTTCCAACAAAAATCAATCCATAATGTTTAGATATAATGAGTTTGCTTTCGAATAGAGGATTATATCAAAAAGCGAGAACAAACAAGACATTGGATAGAATTGGTTTACGAAATACTATGATATTACTAATATGTGTAACAACGACTACTGTTTTCATTTGGTAATTGCACAAACATATTACTAATACTATAGTAGGAATCAAACAAATCCAAGGAAGAGATAATATGATTTGTTGCACTAGTGTCTACAATCCAAATAAGTTTATATATAGAAGTGTTTGATGAAAAATTCCCGATGAGAAAAACATATGTTTTAGGCGAACGGATGGGATTAGAAACACCGTTACTTACAACATTGGGAACTAAAGGAGAGTTGAAAAGTGTAGGAGCCGATGTTGATGAAATTTGCTCATTTAAAAGAACTATGAGTTTCGGTATTGATCTTTAGTTAAGGAAATCTGTGTGGGAGATTCATTTAAAGATGAAACTAGATCATCAATGTCTTTTGCTTGAATCCATTAGACAAGTAATATTGTTGGTTATATGTCAAGGTGTAGAAGTGGAAGAAGAGTTAGCAAATTTGTTTTTGTTGAACTTAAAATTTGCTAGAAAACCAATCAATTTATAGCAACTATCCTTAGTATGCCCAATCTTCTCTCACCGATCACATACCATGCCGGACCTTAACTTCTTCTTTGTGTCAATCATACTCGCCATTGCCACATTTATTGTGAAAGGTTAACATAAAGTAAGCATAGATCTTTGGTTCTCTCTTATAATACCAAGCTATACACTTCGTCTAGAATTGGTAAAGGCTTCATAACCAAGATTTGAGACTTAAGAAAAGCATAAATCTCACTAAGTCCATTGATAAACCTAAACACATGGTCTTTCCGATGCATATCAACAAATTTCGAAAGCATTCCTCCCTACATCCTCTACAAAGACAATGAGGCAAAGGCTAATAGTTCCTCGATTCTTCCCAAACACCATTCAAGTCTGAAAAATACTTATTTACGTACCTATTTCTTTGAGAAATATTGCACAAAGACATCCGTAAATTATAAATTCTTACATCATCAAGCTACGAAAATCTCTTTTTCAAAGTTGTCCATATCTTTGTAGGCTGAATCAATGGAAAAGAGTGTAGATGTAATAGCTGGCAAAATTGATCTTAATAACCAAAAAACTATGAGGTTATTACATCTAACATATGCATTATGCAAAGGATCGGTGACTTCAGAGGTTTAATTGAACCATCCACAAATCCAGCTTTTATTCCCGATCGAGAGTGCAAGTAAAAATAACCTATTCTAAGTGGCATAGTTACTTGATGTAAACTCAAGTGAAACCATAACTCGATCCATGATGATCGAGTGATGTAAGTAATACGGTGAAGCATGATCTTCCATTGGAGATATCAAGTTAGCAAAAATTACGGGATCGAGTATTCTTGAAGCCATAGATGAATACAAGGCTAAAATCCAATGAAGAAGAAATACTCACAATCAAAAGAGAAATTTGATTCAATTGATTGATAAATCAAATCGATTCAATTTGAGAAAACGATGAACTATAAGAATTTTATAAAACCCTAAAAAATCGATCACTTTGATAGCATTTTAAAAGAGTTGAGAGAGAGAGAGAGATGAACTGGAAAGAAAAATACAAAGAGAAAAAATGTGATTTTTCTCTCTTTCTTTCGTTAGTAACGGAAAGAGTACATAAGTTTGTTTATATATACTAAGTTTAACAAACTAAACTAACTAATTGACTTAACTAACTAACTATTAGTTAAGCTAACTAACTAACTTTTACATTTAGTTAAGTTAAAGTAATTGTTAGTTAGTTAGTTATCCTCTTTATTTTTCACAACATTTTGCTATTAATCTTTAATCTATTCAGGAAACGATGACCATTGATGATTGTGTTATGGAATTATTCAATTTCAAAATTTTATTATTTTTTCCTCTTATATTTCTTAATTGATGGTATATTTAATTTAATTTGAAAGTTGGTCTCTTATTTCTGACGTCAATCGATACTTTACCTGACATAGTATTGTAATTTTAGTTTATTTTTATTATTATTGTTTTTTAAACTTCATTTCTTTTCACATATTTCCATTTCGAATCCATTTTTTTCACGTGACATGGGATAACGGATATGTCATAATTTTAATGCTTATAACGAAGACTAAATGTATCACATTAGAAATAAATAAATAAAAGTCTAGGTACTCATATAGATAAAATATATATAAATATTAAAATTAAAATTCAAGAAAAAATTTGGTGCTAAATATGCGTGTTTTCTTTTTCCAATCCAATTCCACATTTTTATAGAGTTTGGTGCTATCCCTTAACTCATAGAACTCATCATTGATATCACATTACAAAATAATAATAATAAATAGGTAAGTGAAGATTGAATAGGAATGAAGATCTCAATCAAAATTTGGAGGCTAAAATTGTAATTTTCTTTATCTTGAAATCCAAGTGTTTGACGTGTCACTATAAACTAGTTACATTATTTTTTTCTTTTAGCATCTTCCTTTCTATTTTATAATCAATAAATTATTTAGAGAATAAATCATTATCAAATTGACGAAACGAGGGGAAGTAGCAAATAGCAAATTTGACTCATGTTTTGTTAGCTCAAACGACATTATTATAAATTTATGGTGTGAAAATTTTTATCTTTTCTATTTGATTTTTTTTTTTTTTTTTTGTGATTTGAGTATGTTAATTTTTAATTTTTTTAATTAAGTACTTTTGTTAACATGTAGCTAAATTAATATGTCAGCGTGCTGACATGTGCACTAAATATTCAAATACATTGTAATTTATTTATGGTCTAGTGTTTATACTTTTATGTTTTTATTTTTGACTAAATATTCATATACATTGTAATTTATTTATGGTCAAGTGTTTGTACTTTTATGTTTTTATATTTGAGTGTAGATACTTTTATTTTTCCTATTTAAATGACTATGCTTTTTTTTTTTTAAAGATCAATTAGGTGACTCTAAATTTCTCACTCTTACGTAGGTCATATTTGACCAAATTAAATAAAATTAAAAATTAAAACAACAAAATAGAAATAATAATTTTTTTAAATTAAAAGCAACTAAGAATAAAATGTGGACTGGCCCAAACAATTTTTTTTTACTGACTCAATTTTTCTCCATTTTCTCACAAGTCAAAAAAATCTCCACCTCTAATTTTAAGAAGTAAAATTTAATTAATTCTAAATACAAATGTACTATAAAAAACCGACTTTCTTGTGTTACACACACACAAAGCTTCATAAAAAAACCTGTCTTTTTATTTTTCATTTATTTTCTTGCTTTTTTATTTTTCATTTTCTCACCTCCTCAATTATGTTTCATAAAAAATTTATTTATTTTTATGCCGTTTAGTCTTATTTCTTTTAATTTTAATGATTTTATATAACTATTTTATCATTTTAATTTATAATTTTATTTAAGTTTATCAAATATGGTTCACATAAGATTTCAAAGACTTTTGGTAGCTTTTAAAATTAAAAGCACTCAATTGATAAATTTTTGAAAATATACACACTCAAATAAAAAAAATTAATGTATAACTATCTTCAATTATTAACAAAAATCCATTTATTACATGAAAACTTGTTGAGTTAGAAAAAAATTAGTCATGAGTAATGTCGCCAAACGATATTGGGCGAGAATCTAAAAAAATAAATTACGATTTGTATAACATTTATGAGTTTTTTTAGGATGTGAGTTATTATTGAGTTTGGAATTACCACATAGTATTAAAAGAATTAGAAAACTAAAAATAGCACTAGTACAAAGATTCTAGAGTAAGGAGTTAGATACGTTTTGGATATATATCGATCACCCAAAAGCGTCCTTTCTAAGAAAGGTACCACGTCTAGTTTAGTCCTAAATTAATCTCCTAAAGTATTTTATTTATATCAAGTTATTTTCGATTTAAACTTTAATTCTCTACGCCACATTAAGTTTTCTATTTTTGAGCGTGGCATCGTATTGAAACGATCCTCGGACCCCTTTTTCGAGAGACACATCAATTCAAATATCGGATCTACTTTAAGCCTTAACACAATTAGTGTATTAGAGAACATCTTGATTATTAAATATTGATGATATATTTTTTTTAACTAACGAGTCCCTATCAAATATGAAACTTTATTAAGAAATTTATTATTATATTTTTTTGTTTTCTAATTTTTGTTAACGACAATCCCTATCAAATAAAAGACTTCGTTAGAAATTTTAATTGACAACGATAATCCCTATCGGATAGGAGATTTCGTTAAGAATTTTTACTATATTTTTTTGAAAACAATAATCCCTATAAGATAAGAGACTTCGTTAAGGATTTTTATAGTTTTACGGGTCAATGATAGTCCCAATCGGATAGGAGACTTCATTGAGAATTTTTACTATTTTTTTTATCAACGACGAGTCCCCATCGGATAGAAGACTTAGTTAAGAATTTTTATTATTTTTTTGATCAACGACAGTCTCTATCAAATAGGAGACTTCGTTTAGGATTTTTATAGTTTTTTTTTTTTTATCAATGACGAGTCCTTATAAGATAAGAGACTTTATTATAATTTTTTATTATTTTTTGGTCAACGACGATCCCTATCGGATCGGAGACTTCGTTGAGAATTTTTACTACTTTTTTGTTATTTTTATTTTTTATTTTTTATTTTTTCTTTATTATTTATTGATAAAAAAATATCATTAGTTCTTAAAAATTAGGAGACTCGATAATTCTTTAATCGAGCAATTATCTAACATAATTATTAAAATTCTAAATTTTAATAATTATGTTAGATAATTGCTCGATAAATAAATTCCAAAACAAATCTAAAAATTAAATCTAAATTAATGAAAAAAATAAAAATATATGGAGAAAAAAATATTTAGATTTAAGTTATCTAAAAAAAAACCAAAATATATAAAAATGATCTAATTGCGCCACTAGGCCCACTAGGCAAAGCCCAATGGCTTATGTCTTATTCCCTTCTACCTATTTTCATTTCTTTTTCTTTTTCCTTTTTATTTCACTGGACTAATTCTAGTTTCTCATTCTAAAGTATAGATTGATTGTTATTTTTTATTTTTTTATTTTTTTGATGGGCGTAAACTACATCGAACCAACTTTTGCCTAGTTCTTTATTTATTTTAACTAAACTAATGTTGTGCGTCGGTTGGGCTTAGCCCAACCAGCTTTTGTTCTTCACTGGGCCTAGACCAAGTCCACAAACAAAGTTTGAGTATTTTTCTCTTTAGATTTAGATCAAATTGAGTTTCGGACCCTCTCTCTCTCTCTCGTTCTTCATTGTTCTTTACGTCCTCTCTCTACTATTCATCTTTTCCAAGAATCAAAAATTCATTGCAAATGAAAAAAAAAACCTATCTAACATGCCACATTTATACCCTTATCTCAATCAAAAACAAAATCTAAAACTTATACAAGTAACAAAATGGGAATTTGAACATCAAGAACACTAGAAACGAAAACTAAAAAAACAAAGAATGGTGAATTGTCGCCTAGAAAAATTTCGAAGGAAAACAAAAAAACCTCATATTAAAACTAGAAAATATGAAAAAACGAGTTGCATAACCCATGAAATTCAAATCTAAAGATAAAAAATGTAAGAAAAACCCAATTTAAGAACCCTCTAGGTGAAGAACGATCGCCCATAATTTTTTTAGAAACAATGCAACAATCGAACCCTCCAAAAACCTTTCGATTTTTAATCCTTTCTATTGATTTTACTCTATCTCTAACCCATAATTCAAATTCTTTTTCTTTATTTTTTCTCTTCTTCGTAGCAAAAAAAAACTTTTAATAAGCAAGAATTTGCTTAAATCTCTCCCCCAAAATCAATCCATCCACACCTTTCTAGCTGCTAAGGCTAAACTTTTGCCTTTGATAAGCCAAAAATAGGAGAATAGATTACACTAAGGCATGCTCCTTGGCTGGTATCAATTCCACTAAGGATACCGTAAGGATCGAGTGAATGTAAATCAACCCAAAAGTTAATTTGGAAAAGATTTATCTCCCGAGAGAGATTGAGAAACAATCCCAAGATAACTTTTGGATTGGTCATCCACTTGACTTTAACCCTATCGTTCACTCCAAAGTTCTAATTCGATCCCTATGAATTTTAACTATTTGTAATCGTGTCCTTTTGCTATGTAATTTCAATCCTTGTAAAGTATAATTTTATCAATTGGGTCTCTATAGAGTGTAATTTAGGTTTTGAATTTCTCATT
The DNA here is from genome assembly GCA_963924115.1 of Dovyalis caffra. Taxonomy (NCBI): domain Eukaryota; kingdom Viridiplantae; phylum Streptophyta; class Magnoliopsida; order Malpighiales; family Salicaceae; genus Dovyalis; species Dovyalis caffra. The sequence goes on along the minus strand of CAWUPB010000797.1, from coordinate 227,473 downwards.
TGATTCAACTATATCCCTAATCACTTTAATTACACTTTCTTTTAATGCATTTGTGTCCTTGGAAGTAATTCATGAATTTTTTTTTATATTTTCTATATATTTCCTTTTTATTATATTTTTCTATACTTCTTTTTTTTTTAATTCCTAAAATAAAATAAAAACAAAACAAAATAAAATAAAATAGAATAAAATAAAATAGAATAGAATGAAACAAAACAAATAATTAAAAATTAAAATTATAAAATGGATGAGGTTTTTTGCTTATGATAGTTGCCTCTCCTTTACAAAACTTAGGTGCAAATGCTAGCTAAAATGTGAATTTCGGATTGAGTTTGCATAGTGAGCTTGTAAAGAAGAAAATAAATCAAATGGTAAAAATGACTTGGTTGAAGGCGGTAAGTTTGCAAGAATCTAATGATTCGTGAAAATAAAATGCAATGGCCTTACTCGTTAAGGGTAAAGTATCCTAAAAATTAAACATACAAGTACATGGATATGTTGTTAAAGTGGCCTACCTTAAAAATTAAATATGCAAGTACATGGTGTTGTTGATAAGAGTGACCTATCTTGAAAAATTAAATATGCGATACATGACCATATTGTTAAGATAGTCCGCCTTGAAAATTAAATATACGAGTATGTGGCCATGTTGTTAAGGTAACCTACCTTAAAAATTAAATCGTGAGTACATGACCATATTGTTAAAATGGTATGTCTTGAAAATTAAATATACAAGTACATGATCATGTTGTTAAGACGGCACTGTCTTAAAAATTAAATATACAAGCACGTGACCATGTTGTTAAGGTGACCTATCTTAAAAATGAAATATGTAGTACGTGGTCATATTGTTAAGGCGGCTTGCATTGAAAATTAAATATACGAGTGTTCAATTGAGATTGAAGAAATAGACCTTTGATAAGTTATCCGATTGATAAAAAGGTCATCAATTGCTTTGGGAGATCCTTTCTTTTTAGTGAATGAGATTGGAGAAACGAAAATTTTGACAAGTAATCCGATTGAAAAAATATACTCGAGATGAGTTTATGGAATGCATTGTTTTCTCATTTTCTTATTTCTCGATTCGAGACTTGTTGTCGATTGCCTCTTTTTCTTTTCTTGTTAATGTGATGTACCTAAAACAAGATTTGGCATAGGGGTTAGCTGATTATTTGTGAGAAACAAGATTTTCACAACTATCCCTTTGTCGGATAGCTTAATTTAAACTGTAACGTGAACTTTACTCTTCCTTTGTTGGATTGGTTAATCCGAACCGTGTCGGTTTTTCAGCTTTTGGTTTGTTTGAGAAAACCTTCTTGACTTTTAATTTGACTACCGTGGATGTTTTGATTAGTACCTTCGATGATCGTCGCTCGTCATATCAACCGACTTTATGATGTCATTTTATGAGTGGTTAGACCCTTGATCTTGCTTCTCATGTGTTTTCATTTTGGTATATTACTATTTAGATCGGGTCATGAGAAGCCCTAAAGTACTAGTTGAGATAATACATTTTTAGCTCTTTCAAGCACAGTACACTACTAGTGTTTAAATGCTTATCTTTTGATGTTTGCATCATAATTTGCATATTGATCTTAAAATTTTTATCATCTTCTGGAAAAAATCATTGAATAGATATTTGGTTTTCATGGATAAAGCCATACACTTGAATGAATCTCTTAAAATAATTAAGATTATTTGAAAGAAATGTAGAGATGTTCTAATGAAAGTACTTGCATTCGTGAAGGTGTTCAAATTGATTGATCAAAAATCAAACCGTGACATTCAAAAGCTATTATGTAATTTTTTTCAACGGGGTTATTAGGTTAAGCTGGCAAATGTGTTTGGGCTCATACAAGGTTTCCATGAAAAATATTTTAGATGTTATTGAAGATAAATAGTCAAATGATAAGACTATTTTGGTGAATTAAACATGTTAAGTAAAAGTATTTTGAGAAAATCGATTTTGAAGGATAATTTTACCTATAAATGTCTTGATTCCGTTTTCTTACCCCCAAGTTAGCTAATGAAAAATTATGATTTGATGTCATAAGAAAAAAATGACAAACAACATACGGATTATTATATTTTTTTCTTTTTTTCTCTCAATCATTTTCTTTTTATTTTGAGATTAGTACCTAACAACATAAACAAATTGTCTTTAATTAAGAAACACTCATAAAAGCATGTAATGTAGGCTATGACTTAGGCTTATGAAGAAATAGATACATGAAGGCTCAAAAAATGTCTAAGAGTCTTAGGACATTGGATCATAAAAATCTCTTTACACAATGCCGTTTGGACTTTGTCACTTTAGCCTTTAGTCGAGCTTTGTGTGATTTTGATATTCAAGAAAAATTTTCTTTTAGGCTTGTGGTAGTGACTTTGTCATTTTGATTGTTAACTTTATTTCATAGCCTCAACTCTCTTCATTTCTTTGTTTGAATTTTGACTCCCATCTTAAATTGTAATTTTTGTATAAGGGATTCCTTTTTTTTTTTTTAATTTTTTTTAGATATTCCCTTTTGTATTCTAATTTATCGATGAGATTCTTTTGATATAAATTTTGAGAGCTTTGTTGACTATTTATAGATTTTACATTCTGCCTTCTATGTGAGAGGCGATCCTAATCAGGTTAGCATGAAAAAAAAAAACAATCTAGGCTCAAATTGGGATGATGTAGGATTAAAATGTTATGAGATATTTGAAAGATATTTTTTCCTCATCTCAAATGCTAATTTACCTATGCTAATAAATGCTAATCTCTCTCTCTCTCTCTCTACTTCGATTGATTTGAAGAACCCTAAGGTTAATAAAGGAAGTGATGAAAGTAATTTGAAATCATGATTTGAAGGTGTACTTGTTCGTTATTATTTTAGGCACTAATCATTTTTTCTTTCATCTTTAGGCATCATGAGGATTTTCTAAACAAATATTTCCTTTAAGAGTTTATTTAGAAAATGATTTTTTTTTAGGTTTTTGGTTTCGACCAAATAAGGGATTGGTTCCATTACTTTTTGCTCGGAAAAATCGGTAGTAGGATGTATTTTTGGGTTGAAGAATTGTCTCTAGCATTTGTTTGTCATGCTTTAAAATTAGATAAATCTTTCGAATGTTTCGAAAGAATTTTTCATAATGCTTTCAAATGAACATCTCTTGATTTTAGATCGGATAATACAAAATTATAAAAGAAAGCGGAAGCAATATTTCATTCAAAGATACATCTTAATTCATGCAAAACCAAAATATTCTGAAAAATAATATTCAAAATACGACCAAAATTAAAAGATGATACTTGCAAATCAATAGCATACATCCTTACATTATCTTTCAAGCTCACTCAATCTCTTCATTCATCGTGTTAGCAACTCGTATGATTTGATAGTGGATTCATGCTTATTGTAGGAGTATGCATGCCATTACCAAAATTGATCCATCATTTCTTAACTAAAGCTAACAACTTTTTTTAAGAGCAAGACAATTCTCAATGTTATGTCTAGTAACACGAGAATGATATTCGCACCTCTCGTCATGTTTGTTTCATACGGGATAGGGAGGACGTTTCGGATTAAAAGGGATCAAGATGATCCGCTCAATGTTTACTAGATGCTCGAATATTTCATATAATGGAAAAGGTAGAGATGATAGTTGTTTAGAATTTTTTTTATGATCTTGGTTGTTTGGGCGACAAGGATCATGTGGTGCTTATGGATTGTTTTTAGCATTGGATACACTTAGGTTTTCATCCGGAAAGACTCATTTTGGCTTAATTAGAGATCTTATTCTTCTCTTGAAAGCCATGTAATTCTCGACATTATGACTTACTACACCGAGCATGATAGTCACATTCCTTATCAAACTTGTACTAATAAGAGTATGACGACTGAAGTTGAGATATAGAAATAGGAATGACTCATTCGATGATGATGAGATGCCTACATAACTCCATTAGTGAAACCTTAAGTGGAGGCAATATATCTTGACATCTTCGATCATTATTTCGGTGTATGATCTTTAAGGCTCTTTAAAAGATTATTAATTCTATATTTGATGGCTTTGCATGGGAGATGCGAGAAAATGAGGGAAAAGATTCCCTTGTTTTTCATGAGTTTTTGGAAAGTAGGCACATGGAGATTGGGGTTGGTTTTAGAGACATCATGACCAAATCCTCTCTCGTTGGAAATGTCTTTTAAAGCCTTAGCCTTTTTTGAAATTATGTCATGCTCTATTTCTCTTATCGCATTCATGAGATCACCGAATGAGCATGAAAAGCTACCACTCAAGTATTCAAAGTATGAGGATCCCATGGTGTTGATGAAGATTATTGCTTTTTCTACCTAGGTCAATGGTAGACGTATCCGAAAGGCTAATGTTTGCCATCTCTTTTAATACCTCTACACGGATTTATTACTTCCTTTTCTTATACCATCATTGGTAGCCCTACTTAAAACTTTCCTTTTTCTCGCCCTAGTTATTTACTTCAAAATGGTCTCCCCTCGAATTTATCATTTAAGGTTTTCGGTATGCCCATTCACTTCATTATCAAGAAACTAAGATGATCCAAATACCTTAACCCTTTTTCCTTTCTTAATCTCCTAATTATCTTGGAGCTAGTCCATAGAGATCCAAGTTTGAGATAAGTGATTTGGAGAAAAAATCACATGCTGAGATAAAACACATAAGAGTAGAGACTTCTTAGTAATGGATGATGCTAGATAGCCTAATGAAACAATTAGAGGAGGTCCTTCAGAATAAGTTACTATCATAAAAGGAGTATAGAGATATAGTGGATCGGATAGAGGAACCGGCATTGTAGGAGGAAAGAACGAATCTTTCACCATTGAAGCTTTATTTTCCAACGAGTTTGGGTGAAGGGCTTTCTCAAGCAAGCTGGTTAAACACGACACTTCATGTCTCAAGATGATAGCTTCTTTTTGGATCCTTTATTGCTTTTGCGTTTCACTTTGTTTTTCCATCTTGATCAAGTTGTTGGTTTTTTTTCTTGGGTGAGCATAGCCTTTCTTAAGTGCGACCTATGTTTCTTTAGACCTATTTATATTAAGTGAAGTAATATATATAATGAATATAAATACAATGTATTATTTGAACCAAGTTAGATACCTTTCTTTATTTGTTACACATCAAATTATGGTAGAGTTCTTATCGAGGATGGGTCGATTAAGCTAGTACTCGATGAAGGTAAAATTACTCCATATATACTCGAATTGATTTGAGAGATATGTCTCGCTCTTAATTTTATTCATGATCTAAATGTGACTTAAGAGTCATTTTCATTGAAAGAATATAAATGCATAACTTGACTCGTATTACATTGATTTAAAGAAAGGAGCGTTCCAATTATAATCTTAAAGAAATTAAAATCGGGACTTTTAGTACATTCCAAATGTAACTTAGAGTCATTAAAAAAAAATAATTACAATAATAGAAAGCCTTATTACATGTGAGATCTTACTTTAAATCCTACCACAACCTTAAACCTTCATAGGAAGCTATGCTGGTTATGAGCTTTTTAAATCTCTCATAGAGAAGTTGAACTTTTTCATCGATCGGACGTATACCATTTGCTAAAAGGCTAAAAGTATGTCGTATTTATAAGGCATAGTTATTGGCATTCCGAGCTTGCAAATGATTTTTCATAGTCCTATTTCCCCATTCGAGTTACTTCCTTCCTCAAAGTGTCTCTTTCTTTTGTCGGTGTTTGTATAGCTAAGTCATGTTGTTTTTTGGGCTTGGCCGATCACACTTAGTTGACCCTATCTTTCCCATTTAGTTCTTCCACATAAATATTCAGATTGAGTATTATATCCGATTGGTTTACAATCTGTCCTCGTGTAACATCATTGAATTCTTCAAGGTCGTTCTTTTTTACTCTAAGCTCATCAATCTCCACTTCGACACCCACCTTTTCATCATTAAGATTTGTCAACTCTTCCATCAAAAAAGTCATGAGGTTAGTCGTATTTTCATATTTTGTATTTAATGATTGATGATCTTCTTTTAACTCTTTGAGAATTCCTTTTGTTCATTGGAATAGATTGCAAAGCTCTTTGTTTTTCATTTTTAAGGCACTCATTGCATGGTCCTTAGTATCGAGATTTTCTTCCGAACCTTCCTCTTTTTTTTTATCAATTTTGCCACTAGATGTTTAAGCTTTCATTGAAGATTTTATACTAGGCATTTATCTCTTTTCGAAATCCTCTATTGTCTTATTTATTAATCAAGATGAACCCTCAAATGGCGACACACGGTAGCCTTTACCACTAATGTGTTGCCATTTTAGGTATGCGAGTGAGGTCTTTCAATCCACTCTTCTTTCCGGGGTGACAATCCCTTTATCTCTCCAAACATCCTTTGCTCCCTCTAAAAGTTTCTTAGAAACCTTCGGATCTTCACAATATTTAGGTAAACTAGTTATTTTTAGGATGAACTTGCTCGAATCCTAATTGCTTGAGAAATATGGTTGGACAATAACCGATGCGACACCAAGCTTTAGTCAATGGCACCCAAGAAAAATTACCACATAAAGCTACATAAGTCTAAAAGAATACATATTATGCTCTTCAGTGGAATTTAAAATTTTCTAAACTGAAAAAAATTCCAGTCCATATGGTTTTATTCAGCTCATTGAGGGAGTGATAAGCAAAATTCTCCAATTTAGAGTGCGAGTGCCTTAGAGTATAGAAGATTTTGGAGGCCTTCCTAGTCACTATATGGCTAACGATCCATACAAACAATAATTGAACATAACATCTTAGATGTCTACCTCTTTTTCTTCGATAAAAATTTAACAAAGAGAGTGTTTCGGCAAAATTATGGTCTGCTAAGTTGAACTTGAGATATACAATACTCTTAAACACATTGATCTGTTTCATAATTAATCATGCCCTTAGTTAATGGCAATAATACTAGTTCGTATATTGGTAGCACCAAGATTTTGAGTCCGATTCAATTATTAGAATCTTATAAATGTTGCATGAATTTCGCTTGAAGAATGCTTTAAAACCATCCTTGAGTTGACCCTTCTTGGTTAATTGCGTTTTTGCTATAATGAGGTCAATTCTAGTTAACCATGCAAAATAAGCCGAGCTTGCTCGAGTGAACTATAAAAGTAGACAACCTCGGTTTAAAAAAAATGCCAACGAGCCTCATAGTCTTCTAGTGTAGGTGATAGATCTACACTCTCGAAGGTAAAACAACGATATTTTAGATCCCAATGCCCTATCATGGCTTAAAATCATGCCATTTTAGCTTTGATCCTAATCAATTGAGTTATGTTACTCGTATGTTTTCCGAAAGTTGAATCTATTGTTAGGGGTAATCATTTCTCAATAATTGAGGAGTGGACCTATGTTGACCATCTTATTAATGAGTTTAAGATTTTCTTGCGGCTTTGACGTAAGGTTTAGGGCTAGAAATCTCCTTCATCATTTTAGTCCTGCTTAGATCCGACCTTAAAACCCTCAACTTCATTTCGATTTCTTCTATCATGATTTATACGAAGGATGGCCTGTAAAAGCCAAGGCTTAGCACATACATCATTTGAAAATGATTTATGTCTTAAAAAGGTCAACTCTAGTGGACATAATCTAGCTTTTTTATGGTTTTACAAAGATCATCTAGTCTTAATTTTTTTTTCAATTTTTTGAACTCGTGTAAATTACTAGTAAGGTAATTTAGTCTCTAACCTTATGCACGAGGAGGTATGAGAAGGTTATTCCATATTTTCTATGCATAGGGCTAGCAATAGTTCAATCGAGAGTCCGGAAGAGTAATAGTAGACTTTTGCCATACACTGTCTCCAAGTCTCTCTATCTAAATCGTAGTAGGGTTTTAGCTCGGATCCATAGCTTTTGTAAGTTTCTTTCATGGTGTGGGCAACATTTCAAGATAAGCATCCAATCTAGTTCAATTAAATACGTACAGAAATTGAAATAAAATAAATTACAAAATTTAAAGACACAAAGTAATACAAGAAAAAATAAAAAATGAATGACTTTAAAAATAAAAGAAATAGAAAAAAATGGTAAAAATAAATAAAGAAAATGAATTTACAAGGAATAAACTTATAGCCTAACTCTAAATCCATAGTGGAGTTGTTATTACGTCGCTACACGATATTGGATGAGACTCTCGAACAAAATCTAAGATTTAGAGATGCGCATCATATTTATGAGTTATTTTAGGGTCTGTGAGTTATTATTGAGTTTGAAGTCGTTATCTAGTATTAAAAGAACTAGGAACCCAAAATAAGCACTAGTACGAGAGATTTTTGGATAAAGAGTTAGTTATATTTTGAAAAAATATCGATCATCCAAAAACATCCTTTTCTCAAAAAAGTATCACGTCTAATTTATTTCTAAATCCATCTCCTAAAGTATTTTGTTTGTGCCATGTTATTTTTGATTTAAACTCTAATTTTTCAAACCAAATTAAGTTTTTTTATTTAAATTTTTGGGCATGACATCGTCTTGAAACAATCATCGAGCTCCTTCGTTGAGGGACACGTTAATTCAAACATTGGATCCACTTTAAGCTTCAACATAACTAATGCGTCGAGAGAACATCCTAATTATTAAATATTGATGATATATTTTTTAACTAACAACATTCCTTATCGGATAAGAGACTTTGTTAAGAAATTTATTATTACGTTTTTTTTTCTTATTTTTGTTAACGATAGTCCTTATCGGATAGAAAACTTTGTTAAGAGTTTTAATTGACAACGACAGTTCCTATTAGATAGGAGACTTTGTTTAGAATTTGTATAATATTTTTTTTGAAAACAACGAGTCCCTATCAAATATGAGATTTTGTTATGAGTTTTTATAGTTTTTTGGGTCAACGATAGTCTCTATCGGATAAGAGACTTTGTTAAGAATATTTACTATTTTTTGGTCAATAATAATGCCTATCATATAGGAGATATCGTCAAAAAATTTTATTATTTTTTTTGATCAATGATAGTTCTTATCGGATAGGAGACTTCATTAAGGATTTTTATAATTTTTTTAGTCAATGACAAGTCCTTATCGGATAGGAGACTTCGTTAAGAATTTTTATTATTTTTTGGTTAACAACGATTCCTATCGGATAAGAGACTTCGTTGAAAATTTTTATAATTTTTTTGTTATTTTGTTTATTGATTAAAAAATTATCATCGATCCTTAAAAATTAGGAGATTCGACAATTTTTTTATTAAGTAATTACCTAACCTAATTATTAAAATAAAATTCTAAATTTTAAAGTTAATTAAAAAAATTCCAAAAAAAATCTAAAAATTAAATCTAAATTAACGTGAAAAATAAAAACATGTGGAGAAACAAAAAGATCTCATTTGGCCCTAGGCCCAATAGCATATGCCTTATGCCATTTTACCTATTTTTTTTATATATTTAACTAGACTAATTCTAGTTTCTCATTCCGTAGTGTGTGTGTGTATATATATATATATACGTTTTTTTTTTGTGAGAAATTGCATCGAACTAGCTTCGCCTAATTCCTTATTTTTTTTTATACTAAACAATGGTCGTGTGTGGGTTGGGCTTAGTCCAACCCATTCTTTTTTAGTTTAAGAAAAAAGCTTATGTGTGGGTTGCACTTAGCTCGACCGAGCTTTTTCTTTACTTCGGCTTGGACCAAGTCCACAAGCAAAGCCGCAGTATTTTTCTGTTTAGATTTATATCAAATTAAGTTTTGAACCCTCTCTCTCCTATTGTTCATTTTTCTTCACTTCCTCCTTTACTATTCATCTTTTCCGAGAATCAAAAATTCATTCCCAAAAAAAAAAAAAAAATACACTAACCAACATACCATATTTATACCTTTTTCTCAATCTAAAACTTAAACAAGTAACAAAATGGGAATTTAAACATCAAAAACACTAGAAATGAAAACTAAAAAGAAAAAGGGAAATGACTTGAATTGTTTAAGGTGATGATTATCGCTCTAAAATTGAACCCGAGATTGATTTTAGACAGATTAGGGATTCTTAATTGGTTTGGAATACTTGGATAATGTCCAGAATCCTAGTATCGAAGTTCAATAGTCGAATGAATGTTGAAACAAACCCGAAACGGATGAACATCAACCTAGAAAAACGAAGAATGGTGAATGGTCGCCTATAAAAATTTTGAAGGAAAACCGAAAAACTTCAAATTAAAACTAGAAAATGCAAAAAATGAGTTATACAACCCATAAAATTCAAATCTAAATCTAAAAAATGCAAGAAAAACCCAATTTAAGAGCCCCCAAGTGAAGAACAACTACCTATAATTTTTAGAAAAAATGTAGCAATTGACCCCCCAAAACCTCTCGATTTTCAATCATTTTCGTTGATTTTCACTCTCTTTCGTTACTAGAATTCAAATCCCTTTTCTTCTTTTCTTTCTCTTTTTCCTAGCCAAAACAAACTTTTTATAAGCAAGAATTTGCTCAAATCTCTCCTCTAAAATCAATCCATTCACACCGGATTCCAACTCGCTAAGGCCGAGATTTTGCCTTTGATCGGTTAAAACAAATGAATGGATTGTGTTGAGGCATGATCCTTGGTTGGTTTCAATTGCGGCTAAGGATCATAATGAATCCAAATCAACCCAAAACTTAATCTAGGGAAGATTTATATCCAGGGAAAGATTAAGGAACAATCTTAGGAGAAATTTCTAAGTTGGAGAGGACGACAAGTCGTCCGCTCAACTTTAATCATATCGTTCACTCTAAAGTTCCAATTTGGTCCCTATAAATTTCAATTGTCTATAATCGTGCCATTTTGTTGTTTAATCTCGAGTTCTTGTAAAGTATAATTTTATCAATTGGGTCTTAGTGGAGTGTAATTTAGATTTTGAATTTTTCAATTGATTCAATTGTACCCCTAATTACTTCAATTACACTTTTCTTTAATGCAATTGTGTCTTTGGATGTAATTTATGATTTTTTTTGTATTTTTTTTTAATTCCTAAAATAAAATAAAAAAAGGAAGTACACTAAACTAAAATAAAGTAAAATAGAATAGAATAAAAAAAACAAATAATTAAAAATTAAAATTGTAATGGATGAGATTTTTTTGGTTATGACATGTAATAAAATTTTGACCAAGGTGTTTAACTTTAATTTTTAATTGAATTTAAATAAATAAAATAAACCAAAGATTTAGAGGAGTTTTTATGAGGGATTCACATGATTTGATGTGTGATTCTTCAATGAGTCAATTTCGTTGAAGTATTTTAGTCAAATTATGCGTCACGTAAATTTTTGTTAATTGAATCGAATTATGTAAGTATAAAAAAATACAACATCAAATTTACAAAATTATTTATACAAGTTCCATTTGCGGATTTGATACAAACATAAAGTTCAAAAAATGGGATTTTTCCGATGCCTATCTTAAAATTGAGCGAAATTCAGTCATCAGTCATTACCGTTCACTAGTTTTTGACGCATTCTCAGTGGTGTTGTATCTATCATACGTTGAGCCGACAAATTTTTAGCCCATTTACATATTAATTTATCAAGAAGAAGATGAAGGAGCTACAATCTAAAAGTAAAGCCCAATTTAATGTTGATTCGATCAGAGCCCTTTTTCAGGAATTGCCTACTAATTTTTATTTTTTTATTTTATTTTAAGTTACAGCTTGATTTTGACTTTCCAAAAATTCCATTGAATGCGTTGCAGGATGCACTCAAATTTTCGGTTGGGATGGATTGGCTAGGAGCAGGTTCATAGATTTAATAGTAAGGTCAAGATCCAGGGTTATGGACCATGGCTGGGTGTGAATTGGAACTTACTATGCATGGCCACAGTCAAGAATGAAGATCTTCGAGATCGATCTACACATTGGCATGCTCCTCTCTCCATTTATTAAGGGTTGTTAAAGAGTCTTCCATCTTCCATGTTAGGGTAGCAAAAATTTTGGGTTGAGCTTCTATGTCAATCCGTAAGAGAATTCGAAGTAAAGGGGTCAAAATTTTGTTGTACAAAATCTATAAGCAACACCCTATACCTTAGCCATGTGCTATCAAGCCTTTACTGTTTCTATGGTTCGTTAATTAATTGCTCCACCAGTCCAAGTGAGAGAGAAATGGGACATAAAAATGGGACCTTTTAGCTCCCCAGTCAAAGGAAAAAAAAAAAAAATTACCAGCAAACAGTTTTGTTTAACAGGAATTTTCTTCTGTCAAAGTGACAAAAAGAAAGAAAGAAAAAGATGGGTTCCATAATATTCACGCCAAGCCCACTCTTCCATATTCAAATAGATTCCCTCTAAAATTGGGTCTATTATTAGTAGAATTCTTGATCCTCATAGAACCAAGATGGCTAACAAAAGCAAAGCAAAGCAAAGGGTAGGGTAGGGCCTTTAGAAAACCTAAAAAGCAACGCTGACGAGAAGAGTATCAAATTCTGTCCCTCTTTGTGCCCTCTTCTATTCTTGGTTTTCTTTTCTTTTTTACCTCATTTCACTTACCCTTACCCTATCAAAGGCTCCACCACCTCCTCTTTCTTTTGACCACACCCACTTCTTCTTGATTCTGTTGAATTCTTGTATACACGCAATCTTCCTATTGTTCATACTTGTGTGCTTCACAAAACGGGTAAAAAAAAAAAAAAATAGCATAGCTGTAATGGTGTCCTCGACTATGAAAGTGAAACATTGAATTCTTACCGTTGGCTATTAAATAAAAAGTATCTTCATACATGCGAGAATCATGCTTAGTATATGTGCATTGTGATTTCAAATAGCAACGTAATTCAATAAAAAAATATTATTCAGATTTAGTTATTCAGATTTAGTTATGTAAACCAAATCGATCATATTTTAAGAATAGATGAATTTTAGAAAATAATACAAAATTATTTTTGAAACCTTACTTAATAGATTAAACTTTAGATTGAAATGATTTTTTAATAATATCATAGTCTTGCTTACTAAATATTTTATGCAAGTTTCAAATCTTTTCAATTGAAGAAACATATTAAAAAATAATATAAAATTATTTATAAGTTCTTATTGTCCTCACCAATTTTACCTAATAGTTTAAATTAAAATACTATTCTTTCTATAGTAAAATACTACAGTTCACTGTGTCTAACTAATTAAAAGGTTTTGATCTATATAAATCCAATCAATAGATGGATGTACTATTTTCTCCGTAATTGAAAGAGAGCATCCTAAGTTGTAATCATAAGGCACGAGCCTAGGAGCTTTTGTTGGATGGGTATGTACAAGATGTAGAATACGGTCAAATATATGCCATGTGCATGGCTCATGCATGTCTATACGTATTCCCTAAGAAAGAGGTGAAGTTGAACCAAACGGTTGCTTGCTACGTCTTTAGTCCTTTAAAATCAATCAACCTACTTGAATAAGCATTGATTTTCACAGATTCTACTGTGTCTATTCCTCATTTCGATGAGAAGGCTCAGTCCACTATTTAATTTTACCTTTGTCAGCAGTATCTTCTTTTCCCCCTCTTTATGTCACATTAATTTTCATCAATAAATACCCTGTACAACCTTCCCAACTGGCCCTTCTTGTTCACAACACTCTCCCTCTCCCTCTCTCTCTCTCTCTCTCTCTCTCTCTCTCTCTGTACTGCTTTCTCTCTCTATCTCGAAACAAGAAGGGGTCTTTTTCTCACTGGAACTCCATTCCCAACCCAAGATGTCACGTAAAGGAAGCAAGCGAGTGAGTTTCAGTCCTGATGTCAATGATAAGCCAACAATCTTTCTTAAACATGGAAGTGGAACTAGAGTAGGTGGAAACAGGAAGAAGATTGCTGGAATTTTCACTTTTAGGCTTCCTAGAACCTCAAAACTCTCACCAGCAAGACTACTAATGCGCCTCAGTGCCAAGGTAGCAAGAGTTCTACGTTTTGTGTCCATGAGAAGGAAATCTTCACGCAAGGTCACTTCATCAAGTTTGCCAAGATCAAGATCACTTGCTGAGGCAGTAGACTCACAGCGAGCTGAAGCTATCGAAGATTGCATTGAGTTCCTAAATTCTTCATCCTCTTTGCAGAGGTCAAACTCAGTTACTACAAATTCTTACTAGATTCTGAAGTCATGAGAAAAGTATGTATATTAAGGGAACAAAAAGAGTGCAAATTATTTCATTGATCATCGGTAGTGTCTTAGTTTTTTAGTTTCTTACAGAGAAGTATGCAAATACACAAGGGTAATCAGCAGTAGTAGCAACAGCCACTAATATGTTCATGCATAGAGTTTGAGTATCAAGAATGTTTTGCATATATACGAGGTTGAGTCTAATTCTCACCCAGTACAGGAAGCACCTTCTTTGAAGCCAAACCAGACAACTAATTTCATGTATGATAATTCAACAGCATACAACTAATCGATACAGACCATTCCAAGGGTGGGCCAACCCTAGAGGGTCGAGCCTACCTAACACTAAAAGGTCTAGTCACTATCATGGCCATAGCCATTACACAACAAATATCCCAACTGGAATTCACTTTTTTCGTTTTTTCTTTTACTGTGATAAAATTAGCCAACTGGCTCAAGAAACTCGATCACAATTAGAGCACGAGTCATGGACTCACAGTTCACACAGTGCCTTCAATAATAGGAATGGCTCGATAATTGTCCAGTAATCATGTCTAGGCATTGTTCTTGACACTAACTTGTCTGAACATCATTTGCCGATAATTTGAAGGGACAAAAGGAACATTACGAGGAAAAGCACTTATTACTAATCACTGAATGTCAACTAATTAACAGCAGGCTAGTACAACAAAACTAACCTTTCCAAATTCGTTTGCTCATGTCATGTGCAAGGAATAGTATCAAATGGCACAATCAAGAATATCCACAGAGAGCTTGTGAAAGTTCTCGGATGCAATAACTTGAAGTTTTGTAAATTCAAAAGCTCTCTTATAGGGAAGGGCAATTTGGGATTGTATGGAATCTAAGCTCCTGTGGGTTCCCTCAGCACTTTCGGCAGCGGATATGATCAGTCAGCGTCATACCTACTGAGGTCCCCGCAAACTAGAAATGAGATAAACAGCTTATTCGGCTGATTGAAGCACCCGTTATCAGATCTAATTTGCTACAACTAAACTCTAATGGAGGAAAGTGAAAATTGGCAATTGCCTAAAACAAGAAGTGTCCAGAACAGGAACCTAGTTTGAACCAGTAATTCGCTCACTGTTGAGCAATAATTTGTCCCAAGTGGTCAAAAGAATAGGTGCTGAGGTAAATACGAAATTTTAGCCTATAATTGCTGAAGGTCTGAACAAAGTACTTTTTTGATTCTTCCAAATAAAAGACATTTGAAGCTGTAGCCAAATAGATGGCATTCCCTGGAACTAAAAATAAAAGAACTGGCAATAATAAGACAAATTAATTGGAGAATAGGGACAACCTGCACTTTACATGCAAAGCCAAATTAACATTCTAATTTAACCCTTTCTATGTGTGGATTCTCAATCCTGTGTCTCCATTCACTATCCCCAATGATATGAATTGACTGCAAATGAGTAATCCAAAAAGTTAGGTTGCCTAATCATTTATAGCTCATAATTAAAGAATTTAAAAACATAAAAAACATAGGTACGTAGTAAACTTTTTCTAGTTGCTTATAAGTAGTTTAAGAAGAAAGCCTAGGGCCTGAGGTTCTTGTCTGACTGAAGTTTGCAGCAAGTTGCAAATTTAAAAGACATTATCCATTAAAGAAAGGAGGAATAATTATGTCTCAGTGGATAATAGGCCAAACATTTCAAACAAAGAGTGCAATTCTAGATATAGATGTTAGCAGCCAATGTGTGCGCAGTGCGCACACCATGAAATACTTCACCTAGTTCATCTGTGCTGGAGGGGCTTCCGACCTTTTCCAGGAGGTAATAAAATTCCTTTGGCCTACATCTCTCAAGAGGGGAACAGTTCTCTTAATTGCAAATGCCTCTGCAATCTGAATGAGAAACAATATAATGCCAGCTTTGTGGTCAATTCAATCAACCAGCCATGTGGACGGCATTTACAAATTAAGATAATCTACTAGTATTCTAGCGGTCCAGGACAGGTCTATTGTCTGATGGATCCACATCTAACCTATCCAGAACGTATGGGATAGTTATGTGAATTGGGTGGTATTGCTTTTGAACAGTATTTTCATATTGAGTCTTTTTTCCTCCCTCAGTCCCTTCGATGGATAAAATATAACCACAACAACACTTTTTACATCTAGAAGCAAGGGTTTGGAAATATGAAAAACTGTGATTAGAAAACTGCATCGCTTGTGTTCAATAATAGGTTTGTCAGAACTCAATTTCTTGAAAAAGTTCCTCATGTGTGTTGCCGGACTCAATGTATGATACGGAGACACAAGGCTTACTATAAATCCGTAGCCCTTTGGCAAGTGATGAACTTTGGTATCTGGGACGAGTTAAATTCAAAGTGTACGGGAGCAGCGAAGAAAATAAGAGAAAAAGTTAACTCGCAAATGTTGGAATTACGGCTGCTTTTTGGTTTTGCAAATGTCTCCGTAAGGGCAAATCACTTTAGCTGCAACAGAAGCAAACAATAAATAAACTTCATTTTGGAAAAGCAACAATCTCAATTCCATTTTACCGGTTTTCTCATGCACTAATGGGGCACAAACACACGAACCAAAAATACTTAAGTAATAATGTTCAAGTCTTTTAAATGACTTCAAGCACTTTCTGCTGGAACTGTGATAGTTCCTTAAACATGTGCATCAGTGCCACAAAAATGATCCAAAGGAAAAGATGAAAATGAAATAAAAAAAGAAGGGGGACAGACCTGCTCACAACACTATTTATGAGCAAAACAATAAGTTTGAAATTATTATTTTAGTCGTTAATGTGCAATCAATATTTCCAGATCATGCACCACAAATATTTTGCCTTTGGCCAATACTAATCAAGAGCTTACTTGCCGCTTGTACACAGAAAGTGGGTTAGCTGCTTGTTGTCTTAGGCTCGACAAGTCTAAGATTCTATCTTTTTAGCTTTTATCTTCCTTTCTTGGCCACTATTGCTATTTCTTACACGAGTTGAACTCGTCTCACAAAAACACTAATCGCCTATGGTCTCAAAATTGGGTATAAGAAAACAAACTTTTACCTTGAATAATGGGTGATGATTAAAGCAATAACACATATCCACTACATACCATGACCTTATCCTAAAAATCGAGATGTTAACAAGCGTATTGCTTACTTCATAGGGGAGAAGACTAGCAACTTTTATCTTCTCCATGGTATATCTTCATAATAAAATTCCCACCTTCTCTTATTATCCGTAAGAAAATTGTCAAAAAAAAAAAACAAAAAAAAAAAAACAAAAAAAAAGCAATCCAACCACTATCAACCCATGACAACCTTCAACAAGATTCGTAAACCTTTTCTGAAGAAAAATGAAATATGAAATTAAAAAAAAAAAAAAGAAGGAAAATACATAAATTATATTCAGATTTGCATGCTGTACTCACTAACTCATTATCACACTTAAGAAACAACCTATGGGTACTAAATATGTTGGCATAAAATAAACACCTGCAGGCTACGGCTAATAACTCAACCCAGTGCAGGGCAACATCACTTCTACTCATTTTAAAGCCAACAAGAATTTGCGTAAAAAAAGCTGCCCTTACCCGCTTCAGCTGTTCGGGCATTGGTGATATCATCCTGCACCTCAATAAAATCTTGTATTGGTATTGGTGCCATGGTTGCCAAAAATGATCTGCAAAGCATGCCATAGAAAGTCATCAATCTCAAAACGAAAGCAGAAAACTATTCTCTGCATAGGTTGTACATGGAAAAGCCAGAGCCTATCATCATCAATACATGGTAACCTGAACTCTTTGAGTTCTTTCTGATTCTGAATCAAAATCGCCGCCCAAAAGAAAGGAAGAAAAAAAGAAATTCGGCTCAGTCATTTCTTCAAACACCTTATGCACGTAGGGACAGTATACAAAAATCGCTATACCTAAGGATCAAGGGCGGGAGCGAGTTGAAGAGCAACTACAGTACGGTTTTTAATTATTACCTGTTTTTTTTTTTTTTTTTTACCGTGATATGAAGGGTAACCCTATTTATGAGTAAATTATAAATTAATCTCTTTTGTTTAGAGAATGAATTAATTAGTTTTTTTTTCTATAAAAAATTAACTTTTTATGTTTTAATTTTATCAATAACTTTTTCATTTCATCACTTTTTCTTCAAATTAATAATTTTTATTCTCAAATTGTTTTTTAAGTTGAGGATAAAGAAAAAAGTGAAAAAAAAGAGAAAAAAATATTAAAAAAAGCAATTTGAGGAGAAAAAAATTGTTAATGTAACCAAAAACTAATGAAAAGAGCATACTTAAAATATAAAAACCTAAATGATTAATTAATTTATTTCTTCAAATGAGAGGGAAAAATTCATAATTTACTCCTCTATTTATTTATTTGGCAAGGTACAGCAGTTATGCGAAAAAGAGGAATGAAGAAAGCTTGAAGCGACGAGTCGTTTGCGCTGTCATCCGTTGTGGCCTTGCGTGCTCGTAAAATCACGTTGTTACATTTTTCTTTTCCAGCATTGTCTTAAAATACAAATGAGAGCTCTGTGGAAACTGGAAAGCCACCCCTTCCAGATACCAGCAATGGAAAGGATCAGAATCCACTTAAAAATGGATGGGAAATCAGAATCAACATTAAAGCCAATGTAAAAAGTTCGGCTATCAAGCATTTTAAATTTGCATGGATGCATAGCATCAGAAGAGGCCCTAAACAAAAGGTTCATGTAAGGTAACAAAAGTTTCAAAAAAAAAAAAAAAAAAAGGCATTAAAGATAGTGTAAAAGATCTAATCTAAATAGTTTATAATGCATAACAAAATACAGTTCAATTCTGCTACCTAACAGAGCTCAAGTTAGGAGGAGCCTTGTCATCTTTAATAGCATATCCCGGAAAGGCATGATTCTCAAGATGCTAAGCCTTAACATAAGCTGGTTCGCTCGACATTTGATGCTGCAGTTTTGTCATGAACCAAATCCTAGACTCCAGGAAAAGGTTTCAGATTCCATTGCCAGCTGGGACGTTTGTTTGTTTTGCATCCTCAGCTTTCTCGTGTTCTTTGTTGAGAATCTAGAAACAAAATTTGCAAAGTGAAAGGAATGTCATCACCATTCATGAGAAAGTTGTACAGCATGTATTAATTATTTGAATGGGAGACGGTGTATCACCTTATTGTTGATCAGGTTGTGGAGTGCAATGACACTTCGGATGAGAGATGAGAGATATATTACTAACATCATATCATTTGTTTTTACTGCACAAAGACAAAATGAATCAAAGAACTACGAAGTTGATATTAGGGAATAGGTAAATATGGCATTACAATATTTATTACCAGCAAAACCCTTAATCAACTCGGTCACATTAAGATTTGGTAGTAAGTTGAACACATCCTGCAGTAACAACACATGAGAAAAATATGTCATTGGAGCTTGAAAGATTTGAGAGAACAGTATACAACTAAAACAAGCCCTAATTCAGGCATAATATGGTCTGGAACATGATCCTTGTTTTCATTAACAAAACTAGGTGTTCGCTTCCCATCCATCTGTCCTCGCTACTCAACTTGCCATTCCATACTAATGAACATTGGTACGCATCCAACTTATCTAGGGTCTGGCTAAGGGAGAGTGTTCACAATTCATGCAAATGGGATCTCATACTTTGGATTCATTTCTGAAATCAACACAATTTGTATTAACATTTGCTTTCAGGTCATAATGTTGACTTGCACTACCATCTCTTTCCAGGCATAGTAAACATATCTAATTTCCTTCATTCTTTCAGAAATCAGGGCAGCAACTCTTTCTTCTTGGTAAAGTTTTTTTGTCTTTTTCATAGTTCCTTTTCACTTCTAGTTTCATGAAAAGCTATAGGAAATTCAATAAAAAAGTAAAAAGAAAATAGTCATGAAGGAGGGCATAATAGAGAAACTGAGAAAGTTCATTTTTTATGACTCAAAGTGTGATATAAATTAAAGAAGATTATACAAGGAAAGTGAAAGTGCTTCCAAGGTAGTAGCAGTGAGCACAAAAACAGAGCCTAACAAAAGTAATGGACCAGTAGACACTAGAAACACAAGAAAGAAAAACAGGGACAAATATTGACCACATGGAGCACAAGACCTGTTCCAGAAGAAACAAGACTGATAAAGCAATCAGCACAAGGTGTAGAAGCTATTGAGTCAATATTATCACACATCAAAGGAAGAAAACAGGTGTCAAAACTGGGATCTTTGAGCCAAAAATTGCCCAACCTCTCCAATAGACTCTAGGCAGAGGCAGAGAGATAAAACAGCTAGTTTGTCAACCACAGCAGGGGAACAACAGAGGAGCAATACATGATGGCACTCCAAAAACTGATTTCAAGCTTTATTAAACAATAAATAAATGATTTCAAGTGAAGGCACAGATCCATTCAGATGCTGAGCACACCATACCGCACAACAAAGTCCATGGCACCCCAAAACTGAATTCGAGGAGGGATATAACCAAACAAGCCATCCATGGAGAATTGACAAACCAAATCCTAAGATGGATTTGGATCAGCAAAAACAAGTCTTGGGCCTACTTTTCCTTCTAATCAACAGCCACCGCAACTTAGGAGGTTCCTCTAACCAAATATTGTGGATAATAATTACCAGCTGCCTTGGCATGGCAGCCATTTGCTTCCATGTAGTGATTGTTAGTAACATATAAGCGTGATTTGCAATTACTACAAACTCTAAGAACCCATTTGAATTTTTTTTTCAATGCCATACGGAAGCTGTCTGTGATACATGCTGCCACGCCTATGCCTGAGCAGCAGGAAATTATTATTCAAATATTATATTCAATACACAAAGCATGTTGATCCAGAAGTCTACATGAAAGTTAGAAAGGAAAATTTGAACAACATCCAAAAGCAGCAACGGTGGAAAGATGCATAGAAACACATCAAATTCCAGGTATAATTTAAGTCAAACATTTTAGATCAGGTTATTTCAAATCAATCTAACAGTTACAGAGCACGTTTGCATTAGCACAGGAGCTCGCCCTATCCAGATGCTTTCTTATATTTGAGGGCAAACTTTTAGCGACAGGACTATTTTAAATCACTTTTTTAGGATTTTTCATCCAATGCAAATTTTTATAATTCATGTTATATAAAGTAACATAAAAAAAGAACCTCACTTATCAAGGGGCAAAAAACAAAAACAAAGGAAACTAATCATTCTTGCAATTTAGCCCAGAGTGAAAACATACAAGAGCATAAACATTGTCAAACGCTATGCCAAAGCAATGCCAAATCCAACAGCCTCTTTTAGCTTGGCAAACATAATAACACGCACACCCAAATTCACATATACTTACAGTTTGACCTCATACATTGGGATGACAATCAAATGAACAAACCGCATGAGAAAGTAATGAAGCATACCTGTAAGTGATAAAGTATCTCGTGATTTAAAGGAAGCTTTTCATCAATGACAAGATCAAGGTAGCCACGTATTTCTCTCAGTCGTGCATCCAAGCCCTTTAAGGCTGTAAGTTTACCAGTAACCTAAGAGTACAAAAGGTAACTGTGATCAGATATAAATCATATAATCTAACATTGTAGAACCAAAAATCAAATGCTTGAGGCACTTTTCGCATTGATGAAAAGTCATCGCGTCAACAATTGAGCAAAGACAACAAGAGCAGAAACAAACCTCAGTTGCAAGTGTACTAATGGTTGTATCCTTAACATCCCTAAGCAAGTGTTCGACTCCTGATGACAATGACATGAATATCATTAATGACAATAAAGTACCAAATATTTAAAATATTATTTTCACTTGAAGCTTGTTCAACTTCTACAGAATCATGAATGGACGCAAATTGCAAAATAAGATTAATGACAATAAAGTACCAAATATTTAAAATATTATTTTCAATTGAAGCTTATTCAACTTCTACAGAGTTGTGAATGGACACAAATTTCAAAATAAAATGAAAAAGAGCCTGAAATGTTTCTTTGTTGAGGTCTTCTACGTACCAATTTCCTCAACCTCATGAGCAGCAATTTCTGAAGGCACGTGAACAAAGACCTTCTGGCTTTTTTGAGTAGCATTCTGTTACCATAATCAAACATTAGCTCTCCATATGGAAACAAATAGAAGCAGTGGCGAAGAAAAATAAAACAACTATTTGAACTTTATTAGTAGTCTTTCCATAATATCACATAAACCGTCCTTAGAAATTAAACCAGCCATATTGAATTCCTACGTGATGTAATGCATTAGTCATGAACAGGAACGGGATGAGGGACAAGGAATCCTTTTTACCTCTTTAACCTCTTCAACATCATAATAGGCCTTGGTGGGAATTCCCAACTCCTTAGGTTGGACGTCAATAATCACCAAAACTGGATTCGGCACATAGCTACATTACCCAAAGAAAAAAAAAAAAAAACCTGAGAGATCAACAAATTGATCTAATTACAAGCCTCCTAGGCCTCATGCAAACTTAATTTAACAATCAAGGCAGTAGTATAGATGGCAATAGAAATGAAAGGAAAAGAAAGCCAAATGCATGAAAGCATCTAAAACTGGATCCTCAATTAGGGAATAACATGATCTTACTTGTGGAACAATTGGTGAATATCTAGATCATTCTCACGCAATTTCGGACCCGTGCTATACCAACCTACGACATGCTCCTTAGCTGAAACAATCCCCCACAAATCATCACAAAAAACACAACCAAAATAGAAATAGTTGCTTAAACACAAAGCAAAAACAAGAAGTAAGACATACCATTTATTCTCTTGAACATGGAAAACATAGATTCATGGTAGTTATGGTCAAGAAACCAAATACTGGAGTCCTTGTCATCTTCTTCAAAAGGCACTGAAATTACAAAACAAACCCAACATCAGAAAACCCCTAAATTGAAAATCCCAGATTCCATATTTCACGAATTTCCTCAAAAAAAAAAAAAAAAAAAAAAAAAAGAAAAAAAGAAAAAAAAAAAGAAAAGGAAGGAGAGACAGAGCGAGAGAGAGATGAAGACCTACCTGCATAGCTGTTCGTGACATCAATGGTGCCTTTAAAGGAGCTACCAAGTAAGACACCTATGACACGCTTGCGGCTGTCTTTGGCGACTCGGGTATAGTTGTCGACGATGCTGAGTAGTACCAGTGGATGCACTATTACTTTCTCTATCGGCTTCGCTTGTACTTGCTGTGTTTTTATCACGTCCATTTTTATTCAATTTTGGGGTTCTCTTCGTTTCTTTTGTAAAACCCTTTGTTTTGGTCCTCCGCTCTCCTGTTACTCCGCAGTTCTTTCTTTGCAAATAAAGAGGAACGATTCTATTTTTTTTTCTTTTTTTTTCCCCTATTTTGTAAATATGGGAAATTTTACTCTTTAAAAAAGTAAAAAAAAAAAAAAGAAAAAAAAGAGATCTCACTTGAGACAAGAGGCCGGTTTAGAAGATCAGCTATTATTATTTACAAGATCCACATTTCCCCATTTATTAGTTGACATATCACTTTGTATGGAATTTTAATATAACAAATTTGTTTATGGCATTTTTTATTTTTCAATATTTGATAATTAATAATGCGAAAATGAAAATATGAAGATGACGTAATGATGGTCGTGATGGCTTCGAAAAAAGGACCTATGGAGAAAAATTGAGTGAAAAAGATTTTTGGCGAAGATGTGTTGTTAATGGCACAATAGTGATTTTATAGGAGATTGGCAACCACGGTGTTTTTTCCCTTCAATTAACACAAACATCAACTTGTTGCTTATTTCAAAAAAAATAAATAAATCTAATTTATGGGCCGGTAGCCCCAGCAACCTGGCCCAGTCCGGCTTCAAATGGATGAGTCTGGATTAAAAAATTTAGATTTCAGCCCGGCCGGATTTTAAACCGGGCCCAGTCTGCAAAAAGTTTTCTTGGCTGGCCGGGCCGCCCGGTTAGGTTTATAAGAAGAATTATAAACGACAAAAAAAAAAATTTTGAACACAAAAACATCAACTTGTTTTCTTCACTTTCTAATTTTGAATTTTTTTTCAATTATTTTTTTATTAAAATTAAAAATTTCTGTAAGATCTCTATTAATTTTAACGGTGAAATTACACGTAATTGACTTTTTTAAAAAAACTAAAAATATATAAATATTTATAAATATTTTATTTTTTTCCTAAAAAAAAAACTGTTTATTTCCTTCAAAAATATTTTTTAATTGGTTATTTTTTAATGTTTAAGAAAACAATATAAGTTTTAAAGAAAAAAAATATTTATAAGTTTTGACATAGTTTTAAGTATTAAAGAATTGTAATTATATGTAAAATTTATAAAAAATCTAATAAAATAATTTAATTTTAAATAAAAAATAATTAGAAGATATAATTTAAAATTTAAAATTTAAAATTCTATTTTCAAATAACTTATAGTTCTGTTTGAACTGTTCAGCCAAATAAAAATTCATAACTATTATTTCTTATCAGTTCCTTTTTTTTTTTTCGCCATTAAAAACACCACCGCAATGAAACGTTACTTGGTGAAAAGTTGACAGCATAAAAAAGATTTGAAATTATTACTAGAGAAAATAAAATATTATTAAAGAAAAATGCTTTTTTTTTCTTCATCTAAATGAATCAAGTTTCTGAATAGACTGTAAAATACTTTATCTTATTTGATACAAAACATTTGAAATTTTTATTAAAGAAAAAAAAACATTTGGATTATGAAAATTTTAAAATATACCCAAAAATCAACTGACGCGACACGACATGACACGACAGCCTTTCGCGAAAAAAATATAGAAATAACTGAAACAGAACATGGAATATACACAGTACTCTTCCTCTTCCGTTGCTCCTCCTCTTTGAGGCACTCCTAGAAAAACCTAGTCTCCAAATCATCGTTGTTGTTGTCGTCTGATCCCTGCTTCTTTTTTTTCTGTAAAATTAAATAAAATCAATAAAAATGGTGTTGGCAGAGTTAGGCGGGAGTATATCCCGAGCAATCCAGCAGATGAGCAATGCAACAATCATCGACGAGAAAGCATTAAACGATTGCTTAAACGAGATCACCCGCGCTCTTCTTCAATCCGATATTCAATTCAAGCTTGTTCGCGACATGCAAACCAATATTAAGAAAATCGTCAATCTTGACGATCTCGCCGCCGGTCACAACAAGCGCAAAATCATCCAGCAAGTAACTACCTTTACAATTTTTTATTTTTTTGGAATTCCGAATGAATTTTAATTAATTAATTAATTAAATTCGAGTAATAATAAATAATTCAGGCAATATTCAATGAGCTGTGCAAAATGTTGGACCCAGGGAAGCCATCTTTTACTCCAAAGAAAGGAAAAACTAGTGTTGTTATGTTTGTTGGTTTACAAGGTATTCTTGTTATTATTTCTTGCACTTTATTTATTATTTATAAAAATAATTTGATTAATGAGAACTCTTTTGATTGTTTAGGGTCTGGGAAAACTACTACGTGTACGAAATATGCTTATTATCATCAGAAGAAAGGATGGAAACCCGCGTTAGTTTGTGCTGATACCTTCAGAGCTGGTGCTTTTGATCAGCTAAAACAGAATGCAACGAAAGCTAAGATTCCATTTTATGGAAGGTAGGTAGTAGTAGTGCTTAATAATGTAATCTAGCGATTCAGTGTGTCGTTGTTACCAGTTGAAAATGCGTTTGCAATAGTATGTAATTTAGTCCGTCTTTTTGTTGTTGTTGTTGTATATAGCTATATGGAGTCAGATCCTGTTAAAATTGCTGTGGAAGGTGTGGAAAGATTTAAAAAGGAAAATTGTGATCTTATAATTGTTGATACTAGTGGACGGCATAAACAGGAAGCTGCGCTTTTTGAAGAAATGCGACAAGTTGCTGAAGCAACGGTATTTTTCGTTTTTGTTTGTTAATTGCTTTGCATGCTCTAGTTATGGCAATACTAATCATTGAATGTCATTGGCACTCAAAAAAATTGTTTCCTTTCTGTTTTGACGCTTTCAGAAACCGGATCTTGTTATATTTGTCATGGATAGTAGTATTGGTCAGGCTGCATTTGATCAAGCTCAAGCATTTAAGCAAAGTGTTGCAGTTGGAGCTGTTATTGTTACCAAAATGGATGGTCATGCTAAGGGTGGTGGTGCACTTAGTGCGTGAGTATTTCTTGCAGTTTTGTAGTCATTCCATATTCAATATTATTCATAATTTGATCTAGCGCTTTGTGAAAATATCTTAAACCATTACCGCTGGAATTTTTTTGAAAATGAATATACCTCAACACCTTTGTTTTATGTAAGATTAGCTTACATATATCTTTAAGTTGATATTCTGAATTTGCTGCATTTGGGATTTTTTTTTTCATTTTTCTTTTGTGTATTTTTCTTTCATGTATCCGTGCCTTGTCCTTTTCCATTTATTGGAATAAAATTTATTTAACACAAGCATAAAAGAAACTCTACTTTTGGATTACCAACAGATATATTATTGGATCATGCCAAAGGTTACTCGTGCTTAAATAATTATGCTAATTGTTTTATGTGCAACGCATGCAGTGTTGCAGCAACAAAGAGTCCTGTCATTTTTATTGGCACGGGAGAGCATATGGATGAATTTGAAGTCTTTGATGTTAAACCTTTTGTTAGTCGCCTTTTAGGTATGCACCCCCTTCTTTCAGTTAGACACCTCTGCTCTGATGATATTCTTCTGCCTTCTGAAATTTATGCTCATAGTGCTTACATATAACTGATATTCCTACTAGGTATGGGTGACTGGTCTGGATTCATGGACAAAATTCATGAGGTTGTTCCTATGGATCAACAACCTGAGCTTCTGCAAAAACTTTCAGAAGGGAACTTTACCTTGAGGATTATGTATGAACAATTCCAGAATATACTAAAAATGGGTCCCATTGGCCAGGTTCTCATTTCGCCCCCTGTTTGATTGAATCTTTGTTAGAAAGTGTCCTATTTCGATTATTGTTCTCAATTGTGTGGTTATGATAACAGAGAAAAAAAAAATTCACTCCCCTGTTTGTTTGAATCTTTTTTAGAAAGTGCTGTGTTTTGATTATTCTTCTCAATTGTGTGGGTATGATAAGAGGGAAAAAAAAAGACTTTTCTTATCAATGACTTCTTTGTGAGTGTCATAATATCTCATGTAAGTGCTAGTTTGTGGAGAGTTGAATAACTTTTGCCACTTCACATGTTTAGAGAAATCTATCATCTTAGAGTATTTTTAATCTGTCGTTATTCCTCATTCTGGGCTTGATTGTAATATGGATTACAGTTTGTAATCTGTTATTCCTCATCCCGGGCTTGATTGTAATATGAATTACAGCTTTTAATTGCTTGTGCTTTTATTTAGTTTTAGACTGAAATGCTTGAGCATTAGGTATTTATTGCCTAGGACCTTTAATTGCACAAATCAACTTTTGTGGATCAGAAATTCTTTATAGAATAAGGTGTTAACTACAATCTGATTATTACTCAATCTTTTCTTCCAGTTGGTTGTCCCTATGCTATAGTCCTCTCTCTGACAAATCACCAGCTCCTGTGAACTTTGGGAGACCATCTAAACTTTCCTTTGGCAGAGTATAAATGGGTAGAGATATGTACCAGACTTTATCTTCCAATCTTTGAGATTCATGGGAAATCAATAAGATTAATCCATTATGCAATTAAAAAATGAGCTTTCATCTACAAGAACATGCTGTTGAGTCAACTCGTTCTCAGAATGATACATATTAGACCCTTTTTAGATAAAAGAATTTGACACTGAAAACTGGATTTAGCTTCAAGAGCAATACGTATAGACCTTCCCAATTTTCTCCCCAAGGGAAAGTTTTTGAACAAAAAATAATAAATAATAAAAGGAAGAAAGAAAAAGAACTAATATCTTCTATGCATTTCTTTTCCAATTCGATTGCTGGTTTATATACAGGTCCGATTTGATTTGATGCTATCCATGCTCTTAACTTCTTGTTTGACTGCTATACCTCAAAAAATGAAAATGAGAAAAGCAAGAGAATTTGCGAGATGGAGGTAAATGGTGTAGAAAAAAGTGAGGGGGGAAAAAAATCCAAGAAGAGGGAAAAGGTAGGTATGAGAGTATTAGAGAAGAAAGATAGCTTAGAATCTGTCCCAAATTAATTTTATACAGTTGCATGAACTCTCTATTTTTTGTATGAACAATTCATGACACACTAAGTTGAACCATCTAATTAGAAGAGTTCTGCTTAGCAGTAAACAGTAGTATCATTCCAGGTAATAAAAGCTTTAGTACAGTAACGTTACTCTCCATGCTGACTGAAATGCTTACTTCTCTCTCCCTCAACCATTCTCTCCTTTGAGTTGTGACTTTCAGTTTATTATTCCTCTGGTCTCCTTTTGTAGGTTTTTTCAATGCTTCCTGGATTTAGTTCTGAATTAATGCCAAAAGGTCGTGAAAAGGAAAGCCAGGCAAAGATTAAGCGCTACATGACCATGATGGATTCAATGACTAATGAAGGCAAGTAAATGCTATTGATATATTTATTTTAAGTATATTGTCCCTTGGACATTGAAAACATACTTGTTTATTGAAGCTATTGGGTTTCTTAGTTAATCTCTAATTGCTGCTGATGTGTTGCAGAGTTGGATAGTTCAAATCCAAAGCTTATGAATGAGTCACGTATAATGAGGATAGCACGGGGTTCTGGTCGTTCAGTTAGAGATGTAATGGAAATGTTGGAAGAGTACAAGCGACTTGCAAAGATCTGGAGCAAAATGAAGGGACTTAAGATTCCAAAGAAGGGTGAAATGAGTGCCCTTTCTAGAAATATGAATGCACAACACATGAGCAAAGTTCTCCCACCTCAGATGTTGAAGCAGATTGGTGGCATGGGTGGCTTGCAAAATTTGATGAAGCAAATGGGTTCTGGTAAGGACATGATGGGCATGTTTGGAGGCGGGGACAAGTAAATGTGATTAGAAGTCTAGGAACTGCAAATGAGTTGAATTGGATTTCAGCTATGACTGTTACCTAGCGGAATAGGAAGGCATGGAGAGGTTTGATATGCAAATCAATACCACCAACAGTTTTGCACACACTTATTCTTGAAAGGTTAATGCATTTGACTCCATTCTTTTTATTTTTCTTCTCCCCTGCCTTGCAACAGCAACTTTGCATTTAAAAGTCGTCCCCTTTTTTTTTTTAAAAAAAAAAATTTAAGGTGGGTGAAGAAAAAATAGCTTTCAGGTATTTAAGCATTTAAAAAAAAAAAAAAAGGGGAATGACCAAAGATGCACTAGTGAGAACTTTGCATAATAAATCACATATTGTGTTTCAGTGCTGCTCTTGCTTTACTTTTTCGCTCATTATATCTACGTTTTCATCTGTAATGGAGTCGTTACTTTTGAGTTGACCGCTTAATCTTTTGCAGCTATAAACATTGCCAAAAACCGTCTTTCAAGAGTGGGATGGGAAGAAGCTTTGCCAAAAATCTCCTAGTTATGGAGAGCCTACACTGGCACGTCTTGCTAAAAATCTTTTAGGACTGGGGATGGCAAGTTACTCCTACCTTGCATGCCAAATGAAACACTAAATGCTCTTTGAACTTAAAATTTTGTTTAGTAAACTGTCCACTTGAATTGGTGCATTTATGCATTTACAGGATCTACTTTCACACGATGTAACCTTGATTTGAACCCGATCTGAACCCTGAATGATAATGATAATGTAAAAGCACACCTACAGAAATTGCAATACAGAAATTGTGGCAATACGAGTCTTCTTGCCGAACAGGTGACAGGTAGTGTTTGAACCAAGTGCTTTTCGCGTGAGAGAATGAGGAAAGCAGAAGGGTTTGATAGGCAATTTACAGAGGAGCGAGAACAAAATCATTTTCAGAAAAACTGAGAAACAAATGCATCGTAGCCAGTGAAGGGCATAGTTTCACAGCTAGGATGGATGCTATTCTTTTCCCAGAATTTGCCTAAAATATCAAGTAATCTCTCAAACGGCATTGGAAGAAAATTAACAAATTGCATGATTAACGGGAAGGGGCAAAAAAAAAAACCCACGTAATTAATGTCTATATCTCCAAATTTATCATGGCTGCCGCATTCAGTTTTACACTGATGTTTTCTAAAAAAATCATTACATATCATCTGGCTTGTGCATATATATCTGGTTTACAGTCAAAGCCTGATTCTCCATAACACAATCACGAGAAAATTGCCTCGTGGGTTTGAAGTATCAAACACCATGATCTCAAAACAAGCTGTTCTACTCATGTTGCCTAAAAATGTCAAGCAATCTTCAACAATTCCATGCATGTTTTGTATCTCGTCTCATGCTAGTTTTTCTTGCAGAGAACTCCAGAAAATCTGAAATCAGATGCAAATTTTTAGTTCAGAATAGTTACATGATCAGAGATGTCTCAGGGTGCAGAGGATGCATTCTCAACCAAATTGCCATACTCAGTTCACAAAATGGCTGTTATCATAGGCTAAAAATATTGTTAAATACAGCAGTTGAATCTAAACCGATTGTATGCAATCATCATGAAACTGCTCATTTGCTTGTTATGTATTTCAACAGCAGTACCTTTATACAAAATGGCTTTGCAAGAAGCATAACATCACAGTCCACGTGCAGAAAAACCATTGCTTTCTACTTTCTAGTAAGTACATACAAACCATGAGGTCAATAAGACAGGCTAGATTTTCCCTTCCACAAATAGCCAATTCGGAAAGTTCTATACAAATTATGAAAGATTCAGTCGTGGCTTTACTGATATAAAAGAGCTATCCAATAGTAAAATGGTAGTACTAACTTTAGAAACTAAACGACACCAACAGTGATGGTTGTTTAGCATAAAAAACCCCAACGAAAACTTCAAACAAAAGGCAAGCGGAACTCATGGCTGGCATAGAATTCATTGTCGAATCTCTAAAACGAATATCAGGTTGCCCAACAATCCATAGAAACAAAAAGAACCCAAGTAGGATGGCTAAATAAATAACTCTCAGCTTATGGACAACCAAACATAATCACATACTACTATAATAGGAACTACAAATCATTATTTGTTTAAGTTTTCATTCGATTACATTCTCAACTGGCTTTCAATAAAAGATCTTTTTTTACCACAAACATCTTCTATTGGGTCGAGAGCATGGGGAGACGAAAGGGGGGAACTCTTTGAGAAAGAAAAAAAGAAAAGGTCTCTTTAAATTCTATATTCAGCAACCTAATAGACAGTTCCCCAACCTGAGAACAAAAGTTCACATGGCTAGTACTCGGAACGATTAGGAAAATCAAGCAAGAAGAAAATGTCAAAGTAACCAATCCTTAAAACCAACAGTTGCCCTTTTCAAGTCGCCAACAAGAAGTTTTCCATTACACTACATGAGTATATTCCTATGAGCATGCACTGATCAAACACATATTCCATGGACAGTAATCAGAAACCACTGAAAAGATAATTCTTTCTCCATTCCATTGTTGCAAATCCCTAGAGAGAAAAAGAGATATGTACTCTTGTACGATTAAAAAAATAATAATAACACGAACACAGAGGTCCAACACATACCAGTGAGATATCCTGATAGCAATCAATTGCAACAAATGCAAAGGGTGCATTGCATCAAATTCTTCAGTATCTGAGAGAAACCCCATTTCCATTTTCACACTAATGGCACTAAATTAGCATGCTAAACCAAAATTGCACCAGAAGAATAAGAACTTTCCCACACTTCAATACCCTCGGCATCTTCCCTACTAACAAACAACCTATCTCCACCACCTTCAATTTTCCTAATCACCCCTCTCGTTGAATCCTCCACTTTATCCACGAAATTTCTCCTATACAACCCCTCATCAGCCCCATTATTCTCTTTTGACCACACCTCTAAACTCCCATCTCTTCCCACAAAAACCTGACTCTTGTAACAATGTAGTACACTGCTACTTGCACCACCAATAAAACTCATGCTAGGGTTCTTATCCTTAATATAAACCCACGGATCATCCACTAGATTACGCAAATCTGCCACTGCTAAATCACCAGACTTTGAACAGACTTTAAACAAAGTAAACCCACCCACGTCAACGTCCGCGTCCGCAAACGAGTCGCCGAACCTGCTGCTTCGTCCCGAACCTGGCTCATTCGTCTCCCAAATAACTTCACCACTCCGTGGATCCCACATTCTAATATAACCTGAATAACCAAACGCCCCAGACGTAACAGCCGAACCGATTATCGCGCCGGTCTCCGGCAGCCACGTCAGCTTTCCGGGGGCCGTGTTCTTGGAAGAGCTCCCCGATTGTCTCCCGATCTCTGATGAGATCTGAAGCGTTGATTTGTCAATTAATAATATGCAATTCTCTCTATGTGGACAATCAAAGGTGGCAAAGATTTGACTCGGGGAGTCGGCGATTGAGCTGACTCGCGCTTTGTAGATTCTCGGATCCGATGAGTCAGTCCAGTGAGTTGAACCGAGGTAGCGCGCACTAGAGAAATCGTAGAAATGGAGCCCCGCGGTGGAGTCGGAACCGATGGCGGCGAGGTCGGGACATACGTGGCGGATGGAGGTGATCTCTTCGAGATGCGTACGAACTGTGGAGACGTGGGTGAGGTTGTGATCGTAGAAGGAGATTTGGCCACCGTGAGCGACGCAGACAGAGCCGTCGTCTGCTGCCGCGTTGAATGAGGATACAACGCCGTCGGAGGCGGGGAAGATGGTGGAGACAAAGGAAGCGTCGATTCCTGAGAGAGGAGGAGGAGCGATGGCGAGGCGGAGGCGCGAGTCGATGCCGTAATAAAGAGCCTCGTCGTCGAGTTCTTGCTTGGAGAAACGGCGTGCGGTGGAAGGGAGATGGTTGGAGCGGAGGAGAAAGAGGAGGACGGAAAAAATCTCCGGGTCGCGGTCAACGAAAATGGGGTCATGGCTAGGTAGGGTGGAGAGAGTGGATAACAGTGAATCCGGACCGCCCGATTGAAGTGTGGATATTGTGGTTTCAAAAAGCTTACCTCCAACGTTGAGCTTGACGCGGTCGCTCGAGAGGGAATTAGGGATAGAATTGGAAATTTCGTTTTCCATAAGAGTGAGAGGTTAGTTACTGTAGAACAGGAAGAAGGGAGGAGGAGGGCGGGGGAGGGAAGCAAGGAGAGGGAAATGGAGACGAAATTGACTGAAAAGCCCTTGCTTATGGTTCTCTAGTTTGCTGGGGGTAATGGAGTAGTGAATGGATGGTTTAGTCATTGTGGTGTTGATTATATTTAGACAAACCAGATAAGAGTACAAAAATTAGAACCTATTTAGGTGTTAAGAAGATGCAAGTGAAGCTAATCACTATGTTTCTCATTTGGATATTATATGGCTAAATACATCATACTGTCCTTCATTTTAATCTATTTTAATAATCAATCTCTAATTTTGGATTTGACTTTTTCTAAATTCATTTTTTTTTAATTTAGTTGATATTTTAATTTTTTATCAAGATAATAATCACATAAATAGTTTTATTATTATAGAAATCATTCACTAAGATGTATCTATGACTTTCTAAAAATTTAAAATCATTTCGAGTTATTTTTATTTTTATTTTTTATATTGTTAATGTTAAAAAAATAAAACAGTATATTTTATGAACTTGAAAAAGATTGAATATTTTTTCATGTATGTGGAAAGTTTCAATTCAAAATTTCAAAATATCAAGAATTGAAGATAGCTAAAAATAGGTAAAAAAAAAAAAGAAAGAGAGAGAGAGATCAAATCCAAAATTTTTAAAAAAATCAATGATTGATTTTAAAATGAAGTAAAGTTTATAAAAAGTTTGGCACGTTTATCTTATTATATTTTGATATATAAAATGGATGTACATAGAGACACCAGTTCAAAAAATATTGTGTCTAAGTACATTACATATTAAAAAAAAAAACATATTATATTTATGTTGGAATTGAAGTTTATGATATTTTTATGAGTTAATTAGATATAGATAGATATGTTACATTAAAAAAAAAAGGGGGTGAAATTTAAACCTAAAACCTTAGATTAAAGGAGTCTTCTTCTTATCACCTAAACAATTCTTCAAAAACATTAAATATCATATCAGTTTGGAAGTACCAAGCCAACAAATAACTAATCTAGGATTTGGAGTTTAAATATATTATATAGTATTTTTTTTTAATGATAAAATTGAAAATAGTATAAAACAGGCTAACTACTTGTAAACAAGGAAAATTGCACCACATGCAAATCAGGATTACCTTTACAAATAAAACTAATCAGATGCAATGAAGATACGTCAATTTACTTAATAGGTGGCGTTCGTATTCAAATCGGAAACAAGACCATAATTTTATTTGAAGCTAAATAAATCTTTTTCATAATGTGAAAACAGGATAAATGCACTATAAATATACCATTTTTTTAAAATTGTAATCAAGTATTTTTGTTAATTTTTTTATTAAATAATGATGTGTATGTTACTTCCATATATCAAATTATAATGTTTTTCTTTCTTTCTTCAATCAAATTAGATTTTTTACTCGCTACGTTACGAGTTAAATAAAATATATAAAATTATTTAGAAAAATTATTTCAATTTAATAATATATTTTATGATAAAAAAATAATTATAATTTTTTAATCAAAAATTTTATATTTATATATTTCTTATTTGTGTTTTAAAATTTTAGAAATAAATAATAAAGAAAACAAATTATTGGTTTTCTTAAAATTTTAACACCTAACATTATTAAGAAATGAAAATTAAAAAAAAATTCAATTTTTAGAAAAAAAAAAAAAAAGGCCAGCCGTACTGTTCATGTAAACAGTAACCGGATGGAAATTAAAAATAAATGTTTACTGTTTAGAAAGAAAAAAAAAAGGGGGCCAAGTCGATTACTGTTCAAATGAACAGTAAACGTTAATAAAAGGAGAAGAAGGCCAGTGTTGGTACAAAAAAAAGTGAAAATTAAAAAAAAAAAAAAAAAACTGTAGCAATGAATAGTGATTGACACTATTTATTGCTACAATAAAAAATCATTTTCCTTTATATTTACATGTTTTTTATTTGTGTTTTTAAATTTTAGAAATAAATAATAAAGAAAATAAATTATTGATTTTCTTAAAATTTTAACACCCAACATTATTAAGAAATGAAAATTAAAAAAAATTCAATTTTTAGGTAAAAAAAAAGGAGGCAGCTTCTTACTGTTCACGTGAACAATAAACGGATGGAAATTAAAAAAAAATGTTTAGTATTTAGAAAGGAAAAAAAAAAAAAAGGAAGTGCCAAGTCGTTTACTGTTCAAATGAACAATAAACATTAATTAAAAAAAAAAGAAAGGTAAGAAAGCCAGCATTGGCCAAAAAAAAAGTGAAAATTTAATTTAAAAAACACTCGTAGCAATGAACAGTATCAATCACTGTTTATTGCTACAGTAAAAATTATTTTCCTTTAGTATATAGGATAATACATATATTTTAATTTTTTCATTTAAATACATTAATTTTTTTCAAAACTATAAACCAAATAGTTTTGTCAATTCTTCGTATTACTTTCAGAATTCTAAATTAAAAATTTGTCTTCTTTTTATTTGAGAGGAAATTGGAGAAAACTTTCCTCTCAAATTATTCTACCATTTCAAAATTTGATAAGTAATTAAAAATACTAGTTTTTTAATTACAAAACCCTAAACAAAACTCAATTAAGTTTAGACATGAAAATTGAAAGAAAAAAATGTAAGATTTTGGTATTCAACGAGTAACGAACACGTCATCAATTAACAAAAAAATTAATAGAAATACTTAATTGCTAATTTGAATAAAATTAACATACTTAAACATAAAAAAAAAAAATCATGTATTAGATTGGAAAAAAAAAAAGAAGAAGCAAATTTAGTATTTAGTATTTTAGAGATAATAACATGTCATCTGTTAACATAAAAATTGAAGAAAACATGTGATTAAAAAATTTTTAAAAAAATTAATATAAAAAAATTACAATTTATATATCCAATTACGACATGGGTTTGGAAATTCCGTAAAGCCCCAGGCCAACGGAAATACCTCCTAAGGGAATTGCCTAAAACCGAAGCATAGATCAAGCTAGTTTGCGACATGGGTTTGGAAGTGATTGTAAATGGGCTTGGTTCCCTCCCAGGCTCACCAGGAAAGTGGGACTTGGCTTGCCAGTAGTGGGGTGGGCACGGGAGCAGAAAGGAAGCAACCAAAATGAATCAGAAAACAGCCTGACTTATCGTCAATGAATTTATGTACACCTTAGTTGTCTGCTCTGGAATTGAATTTGAATGTGTCAGGCCTCCTTTTCTGGATCTTACGTACCCAATTAAAGAAATCTACTGTTTCCCAAATAAATTTGGGATTCATGGGATCTAAAATAGGTAGAAGGTGATTTAACGGGGCTAATTATAAATTAGTTCTTTTAATTTTGAGTAACGAATTTATTAGGTTTTTTAATCTTAAAAAAATAATTATTTAAAATCATTTGATCAGTGACCAAATATTGTTTTATTTCCATTTTTTCGTGAAATTTTTCATAATATTTATTATTGAAAAAATCCAAAATAAAAAATAACATAAAATGAACAAAATTTTTTTAAATAATTACTTTTTAAAAAATAAAAGAGACTAATTAATTCATTTCTTAAAACTAAAAAAAATAATAATAATAATTTATAAATTTCTCATAATTTAACACTCATGCTTTTTTTTTTTTTTCCTTTTTTCCTTTAGCTTGAATCACAAAAAACCCATGCTCCATATAAATCAAGGGCAACGTACTAAGCCTAGTGTCACGGACTTGGCTTTTTTTCAAACTCTCGTGCAAGCACATTTACTTTAAGCCAAGCCAAGTCACCTTTCTTTAACACTAATTGTCAAGCAAGAAAGACACACATAAGAGATATAAAAACTCTTTGTATTGCTCTCTCAAATGCTTACAACTTTCTTAGAATACAACTCTTGTATTTCTCTCCTAGATTGGATGCTCGACCAAATCAAGAACCTTCCTATTTATAGTCCTCCACATCCTCAATTAATGGTTATAAATTATTCTTTATAATTCTCATACCTAAATATTTATAAGGAACTATCTATATATTTATAAACTAGAACAACGAGGACTCTTTAGAATTATTTAGGACATGTCTAGATTTCTCTTTGATACCCTAAAGGCTTCTAAACTTATCTAGAATTCTCAATTGACCTCCAAAAAATTTCTCTTTCATATGGGTCGTTACACTTTCCCCTATCTAATTTGGTGACGTCCTTAGTGCACCTTCATTATACTTTTTGACCTTCCGTGCAAATTACCACAAGGCTTCAACGAGTTCTAAACTAGCCTCGATCTCTAGTAAGCCTTTCTATTTCATGTAATACTTCTTCTTTGGTAGCATACCATGACATCGGATTGTGTAATCGTCAAGTATGACATCAACTTTTTTGTCATAAGAGTTAACCACTACTATAGATGCCCTATGAGAAACTCGTAGTTCGGACCCTCCTCATCCGTATGGTATGGCCAACAAATATGCACTCGAGTTGCTCCTTTGGTCCTTATCACTAAGCACCATTATATATGGAGTGAGAGGTTACGACCCGCCATGATCTCGAGCCGACTCTTACCAATAGACTCACCGTTTTATAGGTTATAAAAGAATTGGACAACATCTAATAACTTGGCCTAATCTCATTGATTAACACTCATAAATTACCTCAAGCATGTCTTTAACAAAGCATTAACCATTTTAGTTTGTCCATCTGTTTAAGGGTGAAAACTCATTGAGTAATGCAAATTCAATCCTAATAACTTGAATAGCTCAATTCAAAGCTTCCTAGTGAATCATAGATCTCGATCACCGATTATATATCACGACACACCTCAATATTTCTCCACATGTTTGAAAGGTAGCTTAGTAGTGTTCTCGAGTATCACATCTCGCTAGTGGTTGGTATGAAAGGGACATACTTTGGGAACTTGTCCATAACTATGATAATGCTTCCAAAGTTTTCGGATTTTGATAAAGCCACTATGTAGTTCATGGTTATTTTCTCTCATGGTCTCTTCGTGATAAGTAAAGGCCGATATAGACCCCCAAGCACTTAATTTTCAATCTTATCTTGCTAGCACATCGTGTACGTTCTCATATAGGACTTCACATCATCACATAACTCGCGATAAAATATATGCTCCCTCCAAGCAAGGCTCTTGTGTTAATTTAGGTGTTTAAGATCTAACTCTGGTTGGATGGTTTGAAATATTATATTATTGTATTTTTATTTTAATAAAAAAAATTTTCTATTAATTCATGTTATTTATCACTTGATAGAATTAGATAGAAGTCTATATGATATTCATTGCCTTGATGATTAATCAATATATATGAGACAAATACCAATGCACCTAAATGATATTAGTAAATGTCTCAAGTCATAGTATTGTCAAGATTGGACATCGATAATAGACAATAAGACTTGTGTGTATTATGCTCTTGGTATAAAATAGTAGTAGAAGATCTCATACCTACTAGCATAGTGATGCCAAAGCAAGCACATATGTAAATAATATTAAAAAACATATTACTCGGACATGATTCGCTATGAGAACCCATTTGATTAAGTCTATGAGAATCACATATGAGATGGATAAAGTACTTCTTTTGACTTAAAGTTATCACGGTTATCTCATTAGAAGATTGGTGTACTTTGACATTCGTTTCAATGGGCTTAGTAAAAAACTCGTAAGTAAATGATTCATTGGATACATCCGAAATCTAATAGGAATAGGTGGATAACTAAGATAGGATATGTCATTTCTTATATGCTAAATGTGTTAGCACATTATATTTCGATGAATGTCTACTTATGGCCATAGTTGAATGATATTAATAGAGCATGATTGGTTTACTTGAAAGTTAAAACATTAGAGATCAAGGAAAACTTATGTAATTGTAATCAAATAGACAACAAACTAAGTTTGAGTTCATACTCGTGATAAATTAACATGAGAATTAAATTGTATGAAAACCATACTCGTGAAAGATTATTACGGATTAAGTAATCGTTCTAAATAATTTAATAGTTATAATGCCTTAGTAGAGGTCAATCTTGATTTATATATTGAGAGATAAAAGAAGTGCCTTATACTTCTTGATACATTGTCAATATATTTAAAAATTTATTAAGTCACACATATAAGCTTAACATTGACATGGATAAAGAGAAGCAAAGAATTTTAAAAAAAGTTTCCTAAATTGAAAATCAGCTTTTCTAAAATGAAAATTATTTTTTTTTTAATTTAGAAATTAGTTTTCTAAAATAGAAATCAGCTTTATCGACGTGGAGAGCTGCGAGGGAAACACGAGAACGAGAGTCGTTGCCTAATTAATCAGGAAAAAATAAAAAACCCTAAACATACTCGGTCTACAAAGATATCTCGGGTTAAGGATTGGTTACATATAAGAAAGATATAACATCATCACCATCTCATCCTACCTAAAGTAGGCTACATTGTTTGCATATAAAAATAAAAATCTAATTTTTCTATGTTATGTCTCTATGCCTACTTAAATGAATTTATTTTAGTGGGAAGAAAATGAGTAATTTAAGGTTTAGGTTGTTTTAAGGTCGATACCCATACTCAAAGGATAAAGGTGGAGGAAATTAGAATTTTGATTAATCTTCGATGAATACGACCTATATCAACAAATAGGTAAGTTTCTAACGATTGATATCCTTTTATTAACATGAGTAACGAGGCACAAATAACTTCATTCACATAAGTAGAAAGCTACCAATGACTTTAAGTCATAGATTTAAGAAGTTACTAACAACTTCATCACATAAGTGGGAAGCTATCAACAACTTTATTTTGCTCACATAAGGAGCAACTAACTAGTTTGAAAGCTATTAACAACTTCATCACATAACCGAAAAGCCCTTAATAGCTTTATTTTAGACAAACAGACTAATAAAATAATTTTAAAACTACTAATGACTTCATCACATAAGTAGGAAGTTATCGACGACTTTGTTTCAATAATTCAAAAATTAAGTAAAAACTAGTTTGGGAGCCACTAATAGCTCCTTCAACATAAGTGGGAAGCCACTAGTAATTTCATCTTGACAAATAAGTAATAGGTGATAGTTGATTAGAAGCCATTGGCAGCATAAGTGGGAAGTCATTGATAATTTCGATCACATAAGTGAGAAGTCATCAAAAACTTTGTTTAAGCAAAATAGATAATAGGTAATAATCACAACCATTCATATTGCAAAATTTGACACTTATTTATCATTCAAAATATTTTACATAAATTTAGAAATCACCCATATGTCAAGATCTCCTTTTTCGAATTAGTTTGTTTCCTTCAATCTCAATGAAAATTTGTTATTTTAGTCGATCAAATAAGAAAAAACTATTGTGGGTGTTAAGGAGGTCTGTTATGTAGTGGCTAGAATACTATTATTCAGTTTTAAAATGAACAAAATGCCTCTTCGAGTGAAATGATTAAACTGTCTTTACATTACAAAATTATGAAAATACCCCTAGAAGGTAAAAAGTTGATCGCTAACCGACCATTCAACTTTTGATGGTTCTTCGTG
Source organism: Dovyalis caffra (assembly GCA_963924115.1). Lineage (NCBI taxonomy): Eukaryota > Viridiplantae > Streptophyta > Magnoliopsida > Malpighiales > Salicaceae > Dovyalis > Dovyalis caffra. The sequence goes on along the minus strand of CAWUPB010000797.1, from coordinate 186,801 downwards.
TACATGGACCACCTTACATTATAAAAGAGGTTGTTGTGGATCCAATGGTGGTGAAGATAACGACGGACGACGTTTGAGGAGGGAGATAAGCACATCCAAAGTTTCGATTAAATCTTCTTCTCTTATTGACAATGATTCGGCCAATGATTTAGGGTTCCAAAGATACCCATCGACTTATGAGACCGAGAGGAGGGTTTCTATGATGGTTAGGATGCTCGATTTGGTCTCAATCGACTAATTTTTCGAGGTTCTTCAAAATGGGTCATCATTAATTAAATTTTTTTTTATATATAAATTTGGGTTATGAATTTTGGAGGAAATGCTTAGGGAAGTCGGATGGTCGGGCTCGTGGTAGTGTCGGTTAGAGATTTTATTGAAATTGGAAGATATCAATGGGTCTTCCGACGGGTCGGATCGTGGCGGTTCAAACTCCTCGTTTCTCCATCCTCCATTATCCTCTCCTTCTTTAATGAGTGGGGATAAATCTAATGGGCTATCTATGGATGGTGGTAATTGAGGTCAAAATCGACCAAAAGATGGTCGATTTAGAGGATAAAGATTTGATCGAGTAAATGGGTGTGATGTTGGGTAAGTGTGTGTTTAGTTGTTTTCTTTTGGTTTTTTGTATTTTTTGTATGGAGTTTTTTATGATGGTTTTTGTGGGTTTTTTAGGAAGAGAAGGGTGGTTAAAAGTGTGGGGGTATGTTGTAGTGGTTAGTTAAATGGGGAGAGGAGATTGGTGGTGGTTTTGGTTGAGGAAGATGACTTAAGTAATGGAAAAATATGGTATTTTTATGGATTTGGAGGATGGAAAAGCTTGCAAACCAACTAGGGTGGAGAATAAGATGTTGGAAATTTAGGAAAGATTGAGGCATTTTTTGTTTTGAGAGAAAAGTTGGCTTTTATAAGTAGGAATTAGGGTTTTTTGAGATAGAAGTTTCATTTCGATTCTCAATTTCACTTAATTTACCGGATTAAATGTAATTTAGGTCATTTGAACTTTAATGGCACTCAAATTATAATTAATCAAGCCCTTTCTTAAATTTTTCTCTAATTGTGTCCCTCTTTGTTTAATTTAAGGATTTTTTTTCTTGTTAATTTTTTCCTTGATCGGGTTTATTTTGATTCTCAAACTTTATTTTTTTTTAATTAGGCTAATTTGAAATATTTACTCGGAATTGATTTCTTTTCTCTTTTTTTTCTTTTTTTTTGTATTATTTTATTTATTTATTTTAATGAAAATAAGAATAAAAAAGAATAGTGGGAGGGGGAGAAATTAGGTATTAACAAATTTTCTAAAATGAAAATTAGTTTCTTAATTTCGATTTCATAAATTATAAGGGGAACTTAGAAAATGATTTTCTAATGTGAGCCTCCTTAAAATACTTGACTCAGCTTATTTGGATGGTCTATTTAATTACCGAGTCATTAGGTCAAAGGTGTTTGGGTCAACGAGCTTAAGTCGAGCTTGCAAGAGGTATTTTAAGTGGAGGGGTATTTTTTCCGAAAACTTTACGTAAAAGTTTATTAAACCTAATATAAGGTTTATAAAGATAAAAAAAGATGCATCAAGCCACATAACTCTAAACAAACAAGAATGGCTGGAATTTTCATATATATATATATATATATATATATAGAGAGAGAGAGAGAGAGAGAGAGAGAGAGAGACGTGACTTATTTATAGAAAAAATCATGCCAACTTCTTATAGAAAGAATTACACCATCTTCTTGTAGAAAGATTTCTTGTGAGAAAAATTACACATAAAAAAGAATTAGAGCTAGCACTCTAGATCTTCCGTTGCTTCTTGTGTTGGTATTTAAGCTACGTGGATTATCCTTAGAGATCCAATGCTTGGATGCCTCAATCCACAAACTTGATACTATGCTTTAAGAGATAACATCTAATCCATCTTTGTTAATATAGTTAGTTAATTCAACAACTAATGTTATGAATTTAGATGAAGGAGAACAAAAAAATTTATTTATTAGATATCTTTATAGGATGCATGGTCCTTTCATCTTGTATGCTACTATCTCGTCATATCTAGTCCACATCGAGTTATGGCATTACTTTATCAAATCTCATCGAAGGTTTTTCCACTTAGGAATATAAATTATTCTCCCTTTCATGTAGAGAATCCCATCCTCTTTCTAAAATTTTTTAGTCTTGCCCTCTTTGGTTATGGCCATTAAAATTTTGGCAACAAAAGTGTGCTCCATTCCTTCCTTGATTCTGGACATGATCTCTCCATCTACCTTCATTATATGATGTAACTTAGCCTTCCTATTAAGTGCATTAGCCCAACATTAGGCTTGCATGGTTTATATATTGAAAGACATAGTCAAATTTGACAAGAAAGTCTTACTATCGAACCTAATTCGATGTCGGCTTCTTTTGAGTTTGAAAACAACTTGTGGCTACATTATCAATCTTCACCATAAATTGAAACCTTAGCAAACAAGTGCCTCTAAGTAGATAAACAATTCACTATTATGGTTATCTCTTTCTTATATCGATATTCGATATCATTTAGCTTCCTATTCTTATAAGCTATAGGATGTTGTTCCAGCATCAATACACTACCTATAATAAAATTAGAAGCATCGGTATGTACGTCATATAACTTGGTTAGGTCCGTTACGCTCAATACTAGCTCTTTTAGTTTCTCAAAAGCTTTTTGGCACCATTTACTCCAGTCATATTTTTTGTTTTTCTTTAGAAAGTCAATTAGAGAGGCCACCTTTGAGTAGTCATAGGTGAAGGGGCGATAGTAATTGACTAAACCAAGGAAAAAAACGAAGCTTGGGTACCTTGGTTGGCTCTTTCCATTTTGAGATAGCTTTGATTTCATCCATATCCATCATCAACCTTCCTCCCTTAATCTTATACCCTACGAAGAGTACTTTTGTTTTGGAAAATGAGCACTCATTCCTTTTGACATATAGTTCATTCTCTCGTTAGTACTTTGAATACAATATGTAGGTGGTCTAAATGCTCATATAACATCGAGTTATAAATCACAATGTTATCAAGATAGACCACTATAAACTAATCCAAGTATGGCTAAAATACCTTATTAATTAATATGTAGAAGATAGTTGGGACATTCGTCTAGCCAAAGGGTGTAACAAAATACTCATAGGAACTATATTTTGTCATGCACGCTGTCTTTGACACATCTTCGAGTAGCAATCCAAACTTGATAGTACCTCAATCTTAAATCAAGCTTAGTGTAAAATCAAGCTTTCCCTAATTGATCAAGCAAGTTAGTTATCAATAGAATTGGATACTTGTTCTTTATCATGACCTTGTTTAGTGTTTGATAATCTATGAACATTCTCAATAATCCATCATGTTTTTTTATAAACAACAAGAGCAAGCCATAAGTCAATTTAGAAGGTTGTATTCTTTCTGTCTCTAATATGGCCTTTAATTGCTTTCTTAATTTCTCTAAATTAGAAGGGGACATATGATAAAGTGTCATGGCTAGAGGCTTGGCACCCAACCTCAACTCAACTTGGCGATGAATTTTCCTTTTAGACGATAACTTCTTAGGTAACTCTAGTGGTATCACATCATCAAATTTATCCAATATATTGACAATCTCTTTTGGCATCTCTCCATCCTTATCATCTACCAACCCATCTTCTCTTAATGTTGCTAAGTATGTGACTTTTCTTTTTTGAAGTCCTTTTTTACTTACATGGTTGAAAGATGCTTCATTTTTTATCTAGTATACATCTTAGCTAGCGCCATACATGATGTCTCTTCCTTCATAATCACTATTTGCTCTAAGTGAGGTGTATGTATGATTTTTTTTTGTTTGAAGAACTCCATGCCTAACACAACCTTGAAGTCATTCATCGTAATAATTATAAAATCTAGCATTCCCTTCCATGCACCAATGCTAAGATTTAGTCTATGAGCTATGCCATTAATAGGCTTTAAAGAAGCATTCACGAGTCTTTATGCTACTTAATGACTTGATCATCATTAAACCAAGTCTCTTGGCCTTATCCTCAAGTATGAAATTATATGTGGCACCCATGTCTAGCATGAGAAGTGCAACCTTATCATTCACATCCACATCTATGTATAATAGCTCATCCTTTGGTGGCACCTTAGGTGAGAGCTTGACATTTAAAGCATTAAGAAGCTCGCAATGACCCATGTGCTTCTCATGCTTGAGAGGATATTTTTTCTTCTGTATTATGGCATTGAGGGTCTATTGCTTTAGGCACTTTCAACATTGACGCAATCTATTATAGAAATAGAAACCTTTGGGTTTAAATTCCCTCTTGTCATGCTCTTTGAAAAAGTCTTTAGACTTGCGTGCTCCGTCTTGCCCCTTTTTGCATCTTTTTTTCCTCATAGGCTCCTCCATCTTTACCCTTAAAGTCTTTCTTGGGCTTAAAGGGTTCTATCTTTTTCTTGTACTCAATTACGAATTCAATTATGATCACGAGCTTTGACGAAGGTCTTAGGCTATCTATCTCACACCTCTTATTGTGCCTATGATTGAAGTCTCTTAATACAATCATACATATGATCATAGTTAGGTTTACCATGTAATTGAAGTTTTAAGGAGACATATTCTCCGACATACTCGTGAATAGTTTATGTATGCTTTAATATTTATAGCTTATCCCTTACTTCCTAATCTGCTTCCTAGAGGTAGAATTAGGCATGTATATCTTCTTTGAATTTATCCTAACTAGGCAACTTTTAATTCCTCTCTTTAAGCTCTTGGTGCTTTATACATCACTACAAAATAGCATCCTCCATAAAGTAGAGAGTAGCAATCTTGACAAGACTTCTATTCTTTCTTAAGCCTATCATCTTGAAGTATTGCTTCACTTACCATAAGAAGTTATCCACTTTCTTAGCATCCCACTTGCTAGCATAATGTCTTAGTCTTAGCATTTTAATTTTTGATGTGTGCCTCAAAACCACACCATTAGAGATACCTTTTCGACAAATTATCCAATCTCTTATAAGTTGGTCAAAAGTTTGTTCATACTCGATCATAAACTCTTGATGTTGCTCGAACATTTCCTTTGTCCATTCCATGAAGGCATCTTTTTCGACATCACTTTCTTTGACATACCTCTCAACCGACTCTATTCGAGTTTGAAGATCGGATAACACCTAGGTCTCGCTATGCCTAATGTCTCTCCCACATCATCTCCTTTTATTTCCTCGAGTCTCTCTTTGAAATTGGCAAGGTGTTCCTCTAGCTTTAATAGATGCTTCTTAAAGGCAACCATCATGTCATGAGACTTCTCCTTTTTCTTCTTAGGTTAAAAAGGTGTAGTCTCATTCTTAGTGTCTCTAACAACATCCTCAATACCGAGCTCGACATGCTTACCTTTTGAACACTTAGCTATACCTGCAAGTTTAACCATACTTGATGTAATTAAGCTCGTGATACCATTTCTCATAGACATGGCCCTTTCCCAAGTTCTTGTATGACACTTGGCTCACTTCTTCTCTAAGTCAAACCAAGTTAGCGTTCTCCAACACTAGTTGTAAAGGAAGAAAGACTCACACAAAAGATATAAGAACTATTTGCATTACTTTCTCAAATGCTTACAACTCTCTTAGAATACAACTCTTGTATTTCTCTTTTGGATTGGATGCTTTGACCAATTGAAGGTCTCTTTTATTTATAGCCCTTCACCTCCTCAATAAATGACTATGATATATTTGATCTAATGGCTACAAATGATTCCGTAGAATTCTCTTATTTAGATATTTATAAGCTAAAACAATGAGGGACTCTCTAAAATTGTGTAGAATATGTTTAGATTTCTCTTAGACACTCTAGAGACTTTAGAGGCTTTTCTATTACTTTGTAATCTTCTAAATACTTCCAAACTTATCCAAGGTTCCTCATCGATTTTTAGAAAAATCCTTCTTTCGTAGAGAGTGTAACACTAGGTTCATAGAAAACAATAAATACACCATGTTTTCTCACAAAATAAAAAAAAAAAAGCACATTTTTAAAGTTGCGAGTAGGGAAACAAGTCAAAATAATAATGTTTGGAAGGCAAGGTTTTTTTTTCATCTTTGTATTAGTAATGAAAGCCGGGAAACCATAGAGGGTTCTAACTCTACTTTTCCACTTAGATTCATAAAAGAAAGAAAAAAATCATTTCTTTTCAACCTTTCTTAAAATACCAATTATAGAGGAAAACCAATCACGTTACTCGCTTAGAGTGTCCGGAAGGCAAAGCCGAGATAACAAAACGAAATGCAATTAGCTAAGACAAACCCAAAAAAGGGCCGGATTAAGACATGCCCAATTTCGACTTGGAGAGTCGTGGGGGGGGGAAGATGGGCAGAGAGACGGACACCATGACCACTGGGCCGGCATTACCGCCTGTCGCCTCGCCCCACACGTGTTTACCGAAGATATTCAATGCGTTTGGTTGGAAAAAAGAAAAAATAAATAAAATAACAGATTTAATTAATTGCCCAAAGCCCTTGGTCCACTTGCCGGATCGGAAGGGCGGTACCCATTTAAAGCCAATATCTCCGAAGTTTGGCATTTTTACCATTCGACTCGAAATTATTCTATTTGTTATTGTTACTTACATTAGTTTTCTTTTATATATATATATATATAAATAAATAAACTTATTAATGTTTTTTTAATGGAAATTTGACATTAGTTGTTGATCCTTTTGAAGAATGAAAGAGATGATAAGCATTATCTACAAAAACCAATACGACTCCATATTGCGAGAAAATATAGACTTTTGTTACTTAAACATCATCCTTATTACTTGTGAATGCATTACTAAAGCATCTTCATGTTCATTACACATCATGTCCGAACCACAATTTTATCCTCTATATTATCCTCTTGCTAATTGTTTATTAAATACTTTGAATTTTTTTATCAACCAAAAAAAAAATCTTTAACTTTTTTTATCTTGATTTTGGTCTTGAATCTTTTTTTTTTTTTTTTTTTTGTAATTAAGTTTTTATTTCTTATTAATCATTAAAACAAGAACACATGTCCTATTTTTAAAATTTCGGAACATGTGTCGTTATTTTAATAGTCGAAGGAACCTAAAAATGTTTAAATGTCATTGTTTTAAATTAGCCAATAGGTCAAAAGGATTTAATTCTAATATATATATATATATATATATATATATATATATATATATATATATATATATATATATATATATGAATCCAAATCAAAATAGGAAAGGGTTAGGGATTTTTTTTATATTAACCAAAAAATTAAAGTAATTCATAATGGATTAGCCTTAGATTCCCTACCTTATGTTTTAAATTTGATTGATATGACACTAAAATTGAAAAAAAAAAGTCAATTACCTCAATAAGTAATTGCTATAAATTAAGAACTAGATCAAATTATTCTTATATTTTTTTTAACTTGGTCTTCAATATATTTTTACAAGTTTTTTTGTCCTCAACACTAAAGATATTTTTAGATCAATTGGCTTATTAATATAGACTATCCTTCCCTAGGTAATTTTAAGAAAACCTCCGGTGCATTCAAATGAATTTAATAAATTCTTTTAGATACCGACTCCTTCTAATTGTTTTCAATTTATTTTTATATTTTAGATCATTTTCAGTCTATCTTTCCTCATATATTTTCTTGTTTAAACTGATAAAAATAGCCTCACATGGAAAACTTAAACTTAAAGATGAACTAATTTGTTACGAGAAAATATTTGAAAAAAAGAAAAGAAAAGAACTCGTCATATGGTATTAAAATTTGATTTTTTTAAAAAAATAAATTAGGTGAGATTTAAGATTTTCATATAAAGATAATTATGTTGGTTTGGATGGAAAGATCTAACAAGATAATATAGATTGGCGAATGATCATATATTTAGGGGGGGGGGGGGGTGGGGGTGGGGATGGTGGTGGGTGAGGTGAAGAAGAAACTTGTAGAGACAATTGGGAGATTCGATCTAATGTATGAAGACAAATTCAGCTGATCCTCCTAAATTAATTAAGTTGCGGGACCAGAATTGAAGTGCAGCTTTTACAGATATAAGGATTGCCCTGAACTTTTAAAAAAATTCAGCAACCTGTAAACAATCTCATGGCAAGGGAAAATTTTCAGTGTCACAATATTCTTTGTAAAGTAGGGTGGCAAACTCCACCTAAAAAAGCCATTTAGTTTTTCATTTTTTTTCTTTCTTTCTTATTTATAACACCTCAATAAAATAAAGAACCAAATTAGTAGGTAAAACAAGTATTTTAAATAATGTGAGCATCAGGTAAAACTTTTTCCAGAATGGAAGTTAATCGAACCAATCCATAATAGATGTTAATGGAGGATTCAATTGGAACAATCTATTAAAATGGTACTCGATTGGAGCGGGAATAATAGTTTAGGGGTAATCCTTTTCCCATTCTTTTTTTTTTTTTCAGTGGAAGCAATGATGCAATATTTCAGAAAATAAGTCAAATACGATTCAATGTGTATTCGAGGATACGTTAAAAAATAATAAATTCAACTTTAGATACGTGAGAATAAGGTTATACTATTTTTAAAGTTAAATTTGTTTTTTTTTTTAAAAAAAAAACCTAAGTATATTTTTAAGTTTTATGAGTTAAAAAAAAATTCCAAACTTTTAACTAAACATAACCTTATTTTACTATTTTATATTAAAAATTCTACTTTATAAAATTTTAAAGAATAAGAAGTAACAGAATGTTATGATTGATGATACGATCATATTGTTATATAAGAGTTATCTGAAGTAAAAACGTAACCATAGTAAGTTTTATTTTTATAACAAGACATGACAACATTATTTTTAAATTAATTTTTTAAAAATGATAAATCAATCAATAAATAATGAATAGCATTAATTAAATCTGAACGTGGAAAAAATGAAATTGTAATTGATCTTTTCATAATTATTATAATCTTTTTCAAGATAAACTAATATTTTCACATCCCAAATTTATTTATAATCCTAAAGAATATATATATATATAGCCGAGCTTTTTTTAAGCGCTTTGAACATGGCGGCAGTAGGCATATCTTATCTATGATTTATGACTGCAGCAGTGACACGTGACAATAAATTCGAAGGCAGCTATGAGCATGTCATGTGCCCTTTATTAATCTCTACCCAAATTGGTACCGAGCCAAACCAAGAATTTCATGGCACATAGAAAAAACTATGAGAGGATAATTTAAGGATCATAAACATTGCTCAGTTTTGCAATCCTACGTTACGATTTGCAAGTAGTTTGGGCTACCACACACTAAGTCAACCATGTTTTACAAATTTTCATTTTTTATTGGGCATATGAATGTGAAAAAAGTCAAAATTTTGGAGCTGCAATTCAATTTCCAGCACATATATAGGTCCTAGCCAAATAAATTGGTACAGATCATGGAAAGTTGATGATGTATTTACCAGGGTGTGTAGTTATTTATCGTGTCTTTAGTTTTTGGATTGGTTTTTCATATGCATGCCATTAATGCTGGCATTATGCTCATGATCTCCTCAGTCATATCCAAAGTCCATCTCAACAAACTCCATCACGCTTGACTTGATGCTCACAACCTTCTAACTGTGATTAATGGTTGTACCCTTAACACGGATATACAGCAACCAACTCCAATCCGATGGACACTTGACTTTATTTCTGACACAGGTGCGTGGTTCATTCCCTTTTTCATTTTTCAGGTTCGGCAGTAAGATGTGCAGGAGCGTCGTTCGTTCTAGGTTGAACTATTTATTAATTGAGTCGAATTTTCTAGTTTAATTTGACGGAGTCAAAATTTTATGTCTTAATTAATTTTTTTTAATGTAATTTAAGTTATCTATTTTCATTATGTGATTTAGATTATTTATTTTTTCATTTGATTTATAATTTTTATATTCATAATGATTGTTATTAAAAGTACATATTTGTAGAATTAATTAATTCTTCTTGAATGTGGATTGAAATTAGTTTTTTTTATAGGATTAATGTTAAGTTATGGAGACCGCCAACGGTGGTCTACGGAGGATGCATGGAAACATGAGTTGTCACCTAATTAATAAAAGAAAACTAGAACACCTTAAATATATCGATCCGAATAACTATCCGGATAAAAGATCGATTACATATAAAAAAGATATAATATTATCTTCATTCCATCCTAGTTAAGGTAGATCGTATTGTTTGTATGTAAAAATAAAAATATGATTTTACTATATTATGTTTCTATGCTTATTTGAGTGAATTTATTCCGTTGGGATGGAATAGCAGAGTAATTCGAGGTTCGAGCCAATCTAAGGCCAATACCTATACTTAAAAAGAAAAAAGTGAAGGAGATTAGAATTTTAGCTCATCTTTAGTGAACACAAACCTATACCGATAAGTAGGTGAGTTTCTAAAGATTGATAGCCTTTATTGACATGTAGAGGAAGTCACCGACAACTTCACTCACATAAGTGGGAAGTCGTCATCGACTTCGGACTATGAGTTTAGGAAGCTACCGAAAAGTTCGTTACGTAAGTGAAAAGCCACTAACAATATTTTGCTCAAGCAAAAAGCGGATACATGGTTTGAAAACCAATAGCGACTTCATCATATAAGTAAAAAGTCATTGATGACTTCGTTTCGGATAAGTAGAAAGCAAGTAAAATAACTTCAAAGCCACTAGTGATTTCATAATATAAGTGAAAAGCCACCAACGAGTTTCATTTTAAGAGAATAAAAAATAGGTAAAACGACTTAAAAACTATTGATGATTTTATCACATTAGTGGAAAATCTCCAGTAGCTTCATCTTGAATGAACAAAAAACAAACAAATTGAATTGGAAGCCATTGGCGACTTCGTCCACATAGGTGGGAAGCCACCAACATCTTCATTTTCAAATGAGCAAAAAAAAAAAAGGAAATGATGTTGAAACAATTAGCGGCTTTGTCACATAAGTGGGAAGCCATCGACAACTTCATTTCGAATGAACAAAAAAGCATATAAATTGATTTGAAAGCCACATGCAGTTTCGATCGCATAAGTAAAAAGCCATATATAGCTTTTATTCATACAAACAAACAACGAGTAAAGGTCTTAAACACAATTAGACTAAACATTTGATCACCCAGTTATCCACAACAAAACATTTTTGTCATTCTCATTTATCATTCTAAATAGTTTAGATAAGTTGAAAAGTTACACAAATATCATGAGAATATTATAAATCCTTCTATCGAATCAGTTTTACTTCCTTCAATCTCGATGATGATAGATTATTTCGGTTAGTCAAAAAGAAGGAAGCAATTGTTTATGAGTGTCGAGAGGATGTGTGTGATGATTGAAATGCCCTCGCTTAGTTATAAAATGATACAAATACCCCTACATGTACAAATTATAAAAAAGTCCTTGGTATATATGTTATATGCACTCGCCATTGTCTAGCCACCATCGACTGCTGCTCCGAGTCGGATCCAAGTGCATGGAAGGGCTCATACAATAGAGAAAGGTTTGTTCTACATGTCCGTGGTTATGGAACGAGTCTCCGTTGATGGAGAAGGAAGATTGGCGACCTTGAAGTTTCAACCATGTCTCCCTCTTCTTCTCTCTTCGATTTTTACAAAGATACTTTATTTTAAGGCTCTAAATCTACCTAGAGATGTTTCGAGGATCTGGTTAGAAAGTTTCTTCGACCTTAAATCAGAGTAATATGGTTGAAAAATAAAAGTAGGAACAAGTAGGGGTAAATAAGCTAAATGCAAATCTTCTCTCCTCTAATTAGGTCAATTTCAATGAGATTTCATAGGATTTCTAAAGGAAAATTCTTTTGGGATGGTGAGAGATTTTCTCTAGTGTGATGGCTCCCGATTTGGCCGGAAAATAACCAAACCCTAAAAGAAAGAAAACAAGTCGACCAAACTTCTCCCCTTTAATCACCGATGATTTTATGTGTTTTTTGATTAAATATTTTAGGGGTTTTAGATGAATTTAAGTGGGGAATTTTTCTACATTTTTGTGGGAGTTTGATTTGGTTGAAATTAAGAGATTTGTCTAGTTTTAAACGAGTCAAGCCATCAACCTTCTTTCATCAATACCGACCAACTATAACATCATCTTCTTCTTTAACCGAGTAGGGATTGTTTGCTCTAGATTTGAGCTAACGACCGATGGTAGTGGGTAGAGGCCATATCGGTTGGAGAATGGCCCATTTAAAAGAAGAAATTCGGCGACTTTGGCAAGTCAACCTATGAGTTGATGGATCCGGTCTTTTTTTCTAAGAGTTGTTTGGCTTATTTTTTATTTTTTTAGGTTTTTCCTTTTTAGGATCTATGTCTAGCTTTAATGGTTGAAGAGTTAGGTATTTATATGGAAAAATTAGGGTCTTGGGCAAATAATAGTTTTGGTTTTTTGGTTTCTTCGATTTTTTATTATAGTATAATTTTATTTGCTTGCACTTTAATTACACTTCTTTATTAAAATCAATTAAGACCTCTTCTTTTAATTTTCTTCAATTGTACTTAAAAATTATTTTTTTCAAATGATTCTTTTTTTCTTCTTCTTTATTTTATATATTTTTTTAAAACTCATAAATTTAATTAAATTAGATAGGAGTAAAAATTAGGTATCGACAATTGTCTCATCTTTACAATGCTTTTGTTATAAAGTCATTGAAAGGCTTTTTTTTTTTTTTTTTTAACTTTGTATAGATATAGAAAAATTTGTAAAAAAAAAAATGAATAAAAGGAAACAATCAACATGAATAACATGCAAAAAAAAAAAAAAAAAAAAGAGTGATCATCGAATTCAAATTACAATTGACCAAAAAGGTTGAAATAAAAGCATGTGATATGAAATACCGTGATGGTGACAAACCATATGATTTTGAAATACATTATAGACCATTTTGTTTATAAGATGTGACGGACCATTCTAACTTAGAAGGGCATGACGGACTACTCTAACTTAAAAGGACATGACATACCATGTTAATTTGGCAAGACGTGATAAATCATTTTGAGCTAGATGCATATGGTAAACCGTATTGATTTGGCAAGATGTGATAAACTCACTTTGGCCTAAAAAGATGTGATAGACCATATTGATTTGATTAGATATGATAGACCACTCTAAACTAGAAAGACATGAAAAACCATATTGATCTAATAAGGTATGACGGACCACTCGACTTTGCAAGATGTGACGGACCATATTGATTTAGTAAGTCATGACGGACCATTTTGACCTTGAAGGACATAACGGACCATGTTAACTTGGAGAGAGGTGACATACCATCGATTTAGAAGGACATGACAGATCACGTCAACTTGAAAATATATGATAGGCCATGCTAATATTGAAGGACATGACGGACTACGTCAACTTGAAAGGACTTGACAAACCATGTTGTCTTGGAAAGATATAATAGACCATGTTGACTTAGGAGGACGTGATGGACCACATCGACTAGGAAGGAAATGATACACCATGTCAATTGAAAAGGACATTAATCCATAAGGAAGGACATGACGGACCATGTCAACTAAGAAAGGCATGATGGACCACGTTAACTCGAAAAGGTGTGACGGATCACGTCCACTTGAAAGGATGTGGCGGAAGATCTCAATTTGAAGCGATGCAATCGACCATTTTGACTTCGAAGGATATGACGGACCATGTTTTTTTACTAAGATGTGATAACCGTTCGACCTAAACTAACATGACAAACCACATTGATTTAAATGAAGTGACGGACCAAGCTTTTTGACAAGACGTGATGAACCCTTATGACTTAAACTAATATGGAGTTTTTAGAGAAGCATAGGTTATCATTGTCGGGATATAGGTTTTTCCTTTTTTCTCTTCGTTTATGTGTCATCTAGCTTGAATAAGTTAAAACTTCTAGTCCAAATGCTTTCATTGAGTTTATCTCGCTTGTATTTCGATTATGCTCTATGTTCTTATGTTTATGAGGATGGCTACTTGGACTAACACCTGTGTCATTTGAGTGGTTTTCATTCTTCTAACCGAAGAAGAGGTCATTGTTCTTTTATGCCCCTACTTTGGTACTATTCCCAAATGTCCAAACTTTTACTAACACATATCAAGAATTTGGCCCAAAATGATTGAGATGGCATTTTATGTCATTCATATATAGTTCACCATGAAGAATCTTATAACGGATTTTATAGAAGCATACCTCTTATAGATTCAATCCAAGTAAGCTCCTTATCATGTTAGCATATATTAATTTGACATATTATCAAATTTCATAAATACTATTAATTATAGGATTGTGCATGAGACTAAAAAAGAGTTTTTCTTTTTAAGGACTGATCATATTTAGGAAAACAAAGGTTTTTTTTAGAGCTAAAAGATAATGAATCACATTATGTTAGGCGAGTTAAGAATAGAAAAGAGTAAAGTCAAATGATCGTGCTAATGAATATTTGGCTATAACTTAGATTATCTCTTTGTTACTCTATATAAGAGAGGAGTTGAAATGTTTGGTCTTCTAGTGCCAACGTAGTTTTGTGACCGAGTCTAATTATAGCATGTTTCTAAAGCATTGGTAATGATCATCCATTCGTCATCTACTTTGACTTTAGTGACGGATTAGAAACAAAATCCAATCAATCACTAAAATGGTGGTTGCTATTTTTTTAACAATAATTTTCTTATTGGTATTAGCGATGGATTTTTCATTTCTATTTTGTTAATATTCCATCGCTAAATAGTTCTAAACCAATCATCCTTGATGTCTCATATTCGTCACTAACAATTGTTATTTTCACTTATTTTCATCACTAAATAGTGATGAATTATGCAATCGTTATTTTTTATTAGGTAATATTCTCGTAATTCCTTCGCTATTTAGTGATCGAGTATCATTCGTTACTAATTTTCATTTATTTTGTCGCTAATTTTATTAGTTATTTTTATTTTTTTAATGAATTTTCATATATAGGTAATTGTAACAATAAACCAATAACATCTTATTAACACATGTCATATTATTAAATAAAATTAGAATTGTATTAATTAAAATTAAAATTTTATTAATTAAAATAAAATAAATATATAAATGCGTTAAGAGATACAAAAATATTAATAATTTAAAAAAATAAAAAATTTAGTCATCATTATTATCATCTCCTACATCATCGTTTGGTCGCCGACTATTGAGAGAAACAACTAGGTTGTGAGAGGGTTAGCAAGAGAGCTTAGAGGTCATTTGAGGTTTTTTAATAACTTCAAAACTCTCCGTAATTAAGTCCGTATGCTTTCAACTTTACTAGTCTATTCGCTGGATGGTAGTCTCCATCCCTTTGTTTCAATCTTCGTACTAGGTAGAAATATCTTAGATATTACCACCATGATACAATGAAGTGATAGAAGAGAAGTTGGTGCCACAATGTGAGTAAGACCGAGACCCATAAGTTCCGATGCTCGTACACTCTCTACTTCTTCTCCCCTTTGACAACATCCAAATATATCTTGGACATGTCAATATCCGGAGTTGATAAATCACCCTCTTGTCGTTTCTTAATAACTCGTTTCTTGCATTGATTACAAAAACTCCTAACTCATTGAAATAATAACAATATTAAATTATAAATATATTTCTTAGATTATATCGGTAGATGTACATATACATTTTTTAAAAAATATAAAACCTTACTATTACTATCAATGACCCCCGTCGATGAATGTCCCATCCTTCCACTCGGTGAGTGATCACAAATAGCTCATAAGAGTTTGGGTTACGACCCAATTTATGATGTTGAAAAAAGTAAAAAAAATATTATGAGATGAAATAAATAAATAAATAAAATTAATTTATAACATAATAGAAAATATAGTACTTACCAAATGTTTAACATTTTCAATCAAAGAGATAAACCCTCCGAGTATGTTTGGATAGGCCGGCATCGACACTATCCGTCTTTGACGTGCGATTCCTAGACGCTTATGAGATCGAGTCGGGTACTTAAGAATGGCCCAATCTTAGTGCCATGCTTCCCACACCTCCCGTTTAACAAACACAGATCTATTATCCTTATTCTTCAACTTGTTGAGCATGTCGTTTTATCGACTCGTGCCAAACCCCGCCACACATCCTTAATGAGTGTGTTGATGGCCGCATCTCATAAAAAGTACTCGTTACATGAAGGTAAAAGATAATATTAGTACTTTTATATTAAATTAACAATTCAAATGAGATATAAAAAAATTAATATATTATCCTAAACTCATTGCGAGTAGAAGTTTTTCGTCCTCATGAAGGTAGATTTCCATGTGGAGCCGATAACGTCTACTCGCTCCTTGAAAATTACGAGTGATTTTTATGGAGCATTTGCTTGATGGAACCAAACTCGTTGAACAAAATAAATAAAAAATAAATAAGTGAATTAATAATTTCAATATAAATATATGAAAATATATAACTAATTATCGTATGTAGAACATATTACTTAGTAGTTATTCACGATCCAAATGGTATGTGAATCATCAAATCTAGTAGCATTTCTTTGAGTTGAGAAAACCATATTAGGATCATCTACGGTAGGGCACTACAAGATGGGGCATTGCTTGTAGGGGATATAGACATGGCTACACCACTATCAAGTGTGTAGCCTTGGCCGATTAGACCAAACACTCGTCATTATTAGTCAAACGAGTCAACATCAAAGCCACGACCACCAACATTACGACCATATCTACCCAATCTACGAGGCATGACTAAAAAATAACATCCGAAATAGTTTAACAAATAGATAACAATTCGATAAAAAATGTATTATAAATTATTATGAATTAAAAAAAACATTCAACATGTTTAAAATCCAAAACAAACATAAAAAAATACATAATAGAGAAAATGATATAATTTAATGAATACAATCAACAAATACTCCAAATAATAATTATTTAATTAATAATTTTTCCAAGCATTTAATAAAATTTTGGTAGAGTCTCCTTTGTAAATTACACATTTTTCAATTAAAAAATACTCTAAATAATTATACAAATATTACGCATATCGAGATCAATAATTGTCTCCGATACTCATTGAAATTAAATAATAAACTTTGCTTTCCAAGCTTCATCGTAGAGCATTGAACCGATATTATTTCTTCTCAATTCCAAAGGATCTCCGACCCCTTAAGTTCGATACACAATGGCATATCTAGACACACTTCAATAATTATATATCAAATAATTAAACTAATTAATTCTAATTCTAACCTAATGAAATTTAAGAAAATAATAAATTAACAAGTATTATTATAAATAAAGTTATGATTCAACTAATCTAACATAATTATCCTAATTAATTAATTAACTAAAATTAAATTAAATTAAATTAAATTAAATTAATTCTAATTATAACTAAATTAAATTTAAAATAATATTTAAATTAACTAAAGTAACAAAAATTTTACATTTAGTTAACAAAATTAATATTAATTGAAAAATTTATTCTAATCCAACCAATTAAACAAATCTAACATAATCAATTAATTAAAAAATATAAATCAAATTAACTTAATTAATTCTAATTTTAACCAAAGTAAATTTAAAATAATAATTAAATTAATTTAATTAATAAAAATTTTCCATTTAATTAAAAAATTACAGTTAATTGAAAATTTTATTTTAATCCAACCAATTAAATAATTTTAACATAATTAATTAATTAAATAAACATAATTCAAATTAACTTAATTAATTCTAATTATAACCAACTTAAATTTAAAATAATAATTAAATTAACTTAATTAACAAAATTACCATTAATTTAATTTTTTTCTAATCCAGCCAATTTAAAAAATTTAACATAATTAATTAGTTAATTAAAAATAATTAAAATTAACTGAATTAATTATAATTCTAACTAAATTAAATTGGAAATAACAATTAAATTAAATTAATTAACAATAATTTTACATTTGGTTAACAAAATTCCAATTAATTAAAAAATTTATTCTAGTCCAACAAATTAAAAATTTTAATATAATTAATTATTTAACTAAGCATAATTCAAATTAGCTTAATTAATTCTAATTCTAACTAAATTAAATTTAAAGTAACAATTAAATTAACTTAAGTAACTCAGCACTTCACATTTAATTAATTAAACGTTAATAAAATAAACTTAATTAATTATAAATTAATTTTGAATAACTTTAAATTACATTTAAGTTACCAATTAACCTAACAATTAATAATATTCAGCAATTCAACAAATTATTAAAAAAAATTAAACTAACAAATTAAGAGATATTTAACCAAAAAAAAAATAACAAACTAACAATTAAATATATAGACAATTATAAGTCTAGAAATTATACTTCAAATTAAGATAACAATTACAATAAAGTACTAACATTAATTAAGAAAGTAAAAAAGATTAAAAACTAACCTAATTTGGGTGAAATTGGACAAAATGAAGGTTAAAAACACTCGATTTTTAGTAGAAACGAGTTTGAAGAAGTTGTGGATTAATGAGGAATGGATTCACGAAGTTTTGTGGAGGATTAGAGGGGTTAAAGGAGGGGTGGCAGCCTTTGGGAAAAAGAGGGAGAAAGATAAATAGGGGAAAAATAAGGGGGAGGGGAGTCTATCGGATTTAAAGAAACCCAAATCAACAACGCCAATAAACCCTCATTGTTAAATAGAAATAGACATTAGTGTCCGTCGCTAAATAACCATGTTTGGCATGCCTTTGAATTTCTAAAGGCCGTCCAAATTTTCAACATTTAGCGACGTGAATATTCCCATCGCTAATAATGACCGTTTAGAGATGGATTGGGGGTCGCTAAATGCCAAAAAAATTTTAGCAATAAAATTATTAATCCATCGCTATTTTCTATAGTTTATCCGTCTCTAATCCATAGCTAAAAGTCCATGTAGTTCCCCAAGGTCCCTTACCAATTACCTAAGAGGCGTGGTCGGGTCACTACAATTTAAGGACGAAAGTCCCAAATTTTACTTCCCAAATACATAGCAAATAAATAATAAAACATGAAGTATAAAAATGTATACCATCAAAATTACATGCCGTTAATAGTTACAAAATTTACAAAATTTCAAGGATAATTACAATCAAAATAGATTTCTATATCTATCGTGTTACAAATGAGCCCCGTTATGGGAGGAATCGATAGCTTCCTTATCAGCATTATTATCGCCTTTATCCGTTATGGCATGAAATAAATACGAGTGAGCCGAAGCTCGGTAAGTGGGGTAATGCACGTGATATGCAATACTTTTCTGATTTTCTCACCATACTCATAGATTTTAATTTGAAGTACCCTAGGTATTAGCAAGTCTATTCTATTGGAGATTACCGAACCACCTATTGCTAACAATGGAACTATCCCTCGTTGTAGCCACTACTAGCGAAAATCCATCATCTAATAGTGCGATCACACGGATTAGAGTACGCATAAAGCTAGATTGTAAATACCCATTCATTCCAGTTAAGTTACCAAACCTATCCATATAAACCAATTCTCAATCCATTGATTTGCTTTTCAATCTGTTCCCGCAAATGCATATGATACATCGATGTTATGTGTAATATATTAACATAGCAAGGGTGCCAACCCTATTTTGTTAAATTATTCCCGAGATCTCGTCCACATAGGGTTTTGTATATTTCTTTACTTCTTATTGCAATGCTCACCTCGAAAGGGTTAAGTATCGACGATTGGCATTTATCATGCCATGAACTTAACTAGCAAGTGGGTATTTTCCTTTCATTTAATTTAGTAAGTTTGATTACCATTTCAGTCTATACTCAATTTACATGGTTACTAACATTTTGGACTACCTTAAAACATGCTAAGGTAAAATTCTCCATTCTAGCCCAAATTTAATACTTTTAAGTCGAATTTAACTCTTAAGTCAAAATTTTGATTTCTTTTAGAAACTTACCTTTCAAATTTCAATTTCTATTCCTATCCGGGCCTAATTGATCAATTAATTGTCAAATTAATTTAATGAAACCCAAAACCTCATTTTTCTCAAGTTTGGGCCAAATGGGTCTTCTTAATTTGGCAAAACATTGTCTTTGATTTTATATACAATTTCCTTTTTGTTTAAAGTAGGTATTCAAACCTAATTTGTTCCCATTAGAAGTTTAAGGTCTTAAGTGTCCAAAAATTATGTTTCCCTCATTCTTGGCTGAAATTTTGCTCAAGAAAAACCCTAAAATTCCATCCTTTATTCCTTCCTACTTTATTTTGTCTAAGTCCATATCAATCCTAAAGAATTTACCAAGTTTTGGTCAAAACCCACTTCCATCACTCACATCCACCAAAACATAAATCTAGCCATATACAAGGCTTTCTATTTTGGGAAGCAATCACACAACCAACTATAACAATAAACAATTACAAGGCAAGCCAACCAATACAACCGAACACAACAACATATCACAACCTAAACACAAGTTTAGCCAAGTACATAAAGATCAAATAAATGGTATAAAAAATAAAAAAATAACCCACTTACTTTGTTAGGTTGATTAAGAATTTCCTTAGCTCCTCCCTTTTTCTTTCTTTCATTTCCTTTTTTTTTTTTTTTGCCGTGTCTTTCTCTCCCTCTCTTTCAATTAGTTTTTCTCTCTTTCTTTTGATGGCTACGGGTTTTGCCTAAAATTTCCAGCCATTTTCCCATTTGACTAATATATATACTTGTTTTTTTCCCTATAAATCAAGGTTACAAGTGTCTCAAATCAATTTAGCAAAGTGTAAAGCAATTGGGTGAGGCATGGGACAAGTGGCGGGTTTGATTGGGTTTAGGGGTAAGTTGGCTTCCAAGCATTTAATTAAGGTGCTTAGGTGTCTAATGGTCAACCAACTGGATACTTAGGCTAACTAAGTCTTTTAAACTATTTGGTTCCAGTGAAAAACAATCCCTTAAGCTAGTTTAGTTCCGATTACACACATATACCTTAAATTTATTTGTAGGAGATGTATGACGAGGCGACCTCTTATCAAGCAACAACGTTCCACTTTTGAACATAATTAAATCCTATACTTTTTAACTTAAAAACTAGATATATTAATTCATAACATATCCAAAAATTAGGTTAAAATATCAATCACACGATTAATAACATAATTTTGAAGTTGAAGGATTGATCTATCCAACGGTAGTTCATCTAGAATACTATGTACTAAAACGAGCATAACGTTTTTTTATATAAACCTAATAATAAAAATATTTTATAGAGGGTTATTCAAGAAATAGATAAACAACTTTTGTTCTTTAAGCTTCATTGAGAAATCAATCTAAGGTCCTTAAACAGGCCACACAAAATTCACACATAACTTATTCTCAAAAACACTAATTTTGCATACTTGATTCCTCTAATAATTAAACCATCAATCTCAAGCAAAATAGCTTTAATTTAACATAAATCATACATTTATTTCTCACTTGTATGATATGTAATTTCATGTCATAACTCCTCATCTAAACTCCTAGAATGTTGTCATCCCAAAATACTAACATGTCACACATACACAATCACACCTTTACATATATATATTTGAATCATCCAGATCTCTACATATATATGACCAATTTTCATAGGGGTTACAGACCTAGGTAGTTTTTGGTACCATATTTAGTTATAAAAATTGATCTTTCGTTGATAATTAGTCACAAATCTATCTTTAAGAGTGGATTTAAGAAGTTTTGTGGAGGATTAGAGGGGTTAAAGGAGGGATGGCATCCTTTAGGACAACGAGGGAGGAGGATAAATAAGGGAAAATAAGGGAGGTAGGGGAATATGTCGGATTTAAAGAAACCCAAATCAATAACCGCAACAAACCCTTGTTGCTAAATAGTAATGGACATTAGTGTCCATCTCTAAATAACCATGTTTGGCATGCCTTTGAATTTCTAAAGGTCGCTCAAATTTTCAAAATTTAGTGACGTGAATATTCCATCGCTAAATAGCAACCATTCGGAGATGGATTGGCCATCGCTAAACGCTAAAAGTTTTTTAGTGACAAAATTATTAATGCATCACTATTTTCTATAGTATATCCGTCTCTAATCCATCGCTAAAAGTCCAGGCAATTTTTGGTGCCATATTTAGTGATAAAAATTGATCTCTCGCCGATAATTAGTCACAAATCTGTCTTTATTCTGTTGCTAAATGTAATGAAAGCTAATCTAAAGCTATTTAATCATTATTTAGTGACAATTTAATTTTTTTTGCTTAAATCCATCGTTATTTAGAGAATTTCTTGTAGTTTTTGTTTTTAAGACTTTTTGAACTTTCGGAAAATTATTTGTATTGGTTTTGATTTTCAAGGATTAGGTTGTTCATTTGAAAGATTTTCGTCAAAGTAAGTTGAATTATATAAAAGAAATCATAGAAATGTTCCTAAAAATTTAATATCATTCAAAAGAATGTTTGATTTACTTAGTCAAATACAAAAATATATCACGCAAATACCATGATGTAACATTTAAGGTGATCCTTTTTTAGGCTAGAAGAACAAAGATGCGTTTGGATCATAAATGTTTTGAAAAGAATTCATCTCTTTTGACGAGTAATTGAAAAAATTTTCATCCTAGAGCGAGACGTACTTAGATGAATTACTAGAACTAAAAGAGTTTTTGAGAGAGGTTTGGCTCGAATGTGTGGATTTACCTCAAAGGAATCGATTCATTTCTTTAGTGCCCCTAGATACTTGATGAAAAATGCTTGATTCTATGTCATAAATGATAGTTTGTAATGCATAAATAAATCAAGTTTTATTCAAAAAGATTTTTGTTCTTCTCACTTAAAGCTAGAACTCATTAACACAAACAAGCCATTTTTGATCCGAAAGAACTTTAACGAGTAAATAATGAATACTAATTTTTTAGCTCATAAATGAAAGGATATAAATTCCCTCAAAGGTGTTTAAGAGTGTAAAGACTTAAGATCACTTAATTGTTTATCGAGATTACTTTAGGCATGCTATCTTGACTTTTTCATCTTATTAATTGATCTTCTTTTCTATTCTTAATCTCCTTTCATGTTCGCTCTTGTCATTTGTTTTTTTGGGATTTATAATCCTAGTATTTCTAAGCCTTTATAACTTTAAATCATGAGAGGCATCGCTCTAAATAGCATTTTTTTACTTAGTGCTTTTACTTTTTTTTTTTTTCATTTCTCTTTTTCTTTTCATTCCCATTTCTCTTTCAAACTCATTTTAAGGGTTTTATTAACGAGTTTTTTTTTATGAACAATCATCATCATTTTTTGTCTCATTTTTCTAAGGGAATGTTCTTGACTATTCATGAACTTCAAAGTTACCCCCGAGTATGAGGGATGATCCTAGTCTAGGTCATCATCAAAAGAAATCCTTAAGGCTTAAAATTGGATCTGTAAGGGATAATTTTTTGTTTGTGAAAAAGTATACCAAACATAACATTTCTTCATCTTAAATTTGATCTTGTTTAGGTTGATCAGTTCTAGTTTCATTTAAAAGCTATGATTGACTTTATAGAGAAGAAGGTCGATAAGGTGGGATCAAGACTCAAATGTATACCATTATTCATCATTTAAGACATCAAATAATTTATTTTTCATCTTAGACAATGATGTTTTTTTCTTAGCCAAGACTATCTTGAAAGTATTTATTAGGAATATGATATGAATGTTTTTGGTTTCACAAAGAGGGACTGTCCCCTAGCATTTACATGACATATTTTGAAAGTTGATCATTATTGAAAGATTTTGAATTGAGTTTTCTATTTTATTCATTTTTATCTAGATGACATAAAATGATAATAATACTTTCAAATAAACATCTTTTGATTTTAAATCGATAATAAAATCATGCTATGATAATAAGAATTCATTTTTCAAAGAAACGACCCAATCCATGAAAATCATAAAACATTTACAAATAAAATCTGAAAATTTGATATAAGATAAGATTTCATTCACGAAATCAAGACACATTCATGAAGTTAGAGTTGGGCTGACCTTCTTTTTAGCACAATCACTTCTTGTTCTTATTTTTAAAATATGATCATATTGAATGTCCTAAAAAAGAGTGGAAATAAGAATAAGATATAATAGAAGAGAGGAGGAAAATATGGCAATTAGAGAAAAAATTTTACACGATCCCATAAATTAACATCATATGAAAGAATGAAAAAGATTCGGTGCAATGCATACATGAACTATAAAGGCTGAAATGCATTAATAAATACGATAAAGAAATTACTCAAACTTGAAAACAAAAGGTATTTCTTAATCGGACCGATCATTCAGACTTTTCTCCTTCATTGATTTTACAAACAAGTTGGTTAACATTAGAAACATCCCTAAGCATGTTGGCGAAAGGTCTGTCATTTCTAACCTATCAAACACCGATCCGGACTATATGATTTTACTTTTAGCTTTTGTCTTTTCTATCATAAAGTGTTCACTATCATAACATATGATGGTTGACTTAAACCCAAATCATTGTCATTTAGATCAATAACATATAAAGGCTTATTTAACTCTTTTTCCTTCATTTCAGTCCTCAAGATGCCTAGAGCTAGCATGGTTTGTAACTTTTGATAAAGTTTATAAAATCATCAATACCATGTGGACTCTCATTATGGAACTTATGAAATTACTTGACATGAATAGGAAATTAGGACTCGATTGGTTTATTGTTAACACCGACAACATATAACATAACAAGAAATAGAAATTTTAAAATTATCTTTTTTTATCATCCCCGATGTCATCCAATGATAACATATTCACTCTACTAGTAGCAACATAATTGGAAAGATTATTATTAATATTTAGAGTGTCTAGAGTATCCTTAAATGAAATCAAGCGTTGGTCAATCAATAAGCGAGCATACTTCTTGGAGCTTAGACAATCTTCAATATTATGACCAATTATGTGTATCATGATACTCACAAGATTTATTAGAATTATACCACTTTGAAAATGGAGCTTGCCATGGAATAATCATCACAAGACTTATTGACGGATAGCTATAAGACAACTGGAATAAATTTTTAAGAGAAATTAAAAGATATGAAAATATTTCTTTATATATTCTACGACCTATATTTTCTTAGTTGTCTTGATTGAATTTTCTCTATTGATGGTTGAATTACGAAGGATGTTTGACTTGAAAATTTTGAGGAAAAGTCTATGACGGATGGGAATGATTCGAATGATCTGCTCGAGCTAAAGGTAGACTCTATAATCTGGTGATATCGGTGCCATTTTCTTTCCCAAAGTTATTTTTTCTTTGACCTTAATTTAAAAAGATCAATTATTCATTCAACCTTAATTGTTTGCTCAATCCTATTAGTCACATATACTATCTCAATAAAGTTTTTTAATCCATTACTTGATAAGCAATCATAGTAGGGTGTTTTAAAGGTATCATGAGAAGAATAACTAGTTCTTTCTCAAACAGAGGTAGACGAGACTCGAAAAGCCATTTCATGTCAACAATCGATGTATTCTCTCATAGATTCTTTCAAGCCTTTTTCCATAGACTACAAGCTAGACCTATGCGAGTTATTTCTATGTTGAACTTATACTATTTTATGAATACTTCAACTAGGTCCCTCCACTTCTTAAGCTTTGTTTGATCAAAATTGATCAATCAATTTAGAAAGACACCATCGAGACTTTCAAGAAAGAAATAATCCATAAGCTTTTTATCATAAGAGACTTCAATCATCTTATTTAAGTAAATTCTAAGATGAGTTTTTAGACATTGAATTTTAGTGTATTTAGAGAATTCAAACACTTTAAACTTCTTAGAAATCATGACATTCGAAATCAAGCATCCGTCCACTATCAAAAGAGGGTCGTACATGTCAACACCCTCAATGGCTACGAGATGTTCCTCAATAGCACTAAGCTTCTCAATTTTAGTTTTTGACACTATTTTCCCTTTCATCTTTTCAATCGCAGACCAAATCAACCAAAGGAGTTACTTGAGTTTGCAAAGTATGTTCTTGTCATGACATCAAATCAAAAACTTCAAAAAGAGTTGGTTCATACATATCCTAGGTGTAGTATGGCTATTCGAATTCATAATGCTAATAGCCTTTTGGAGGGGAGTAGAGAAAGGTGGCGTAGTAATTATCACTTGAGTAGTGGATATTGATATGATAGTGAACATCTTAGGGATAGTAGATGATTGACCCATTTCCGATTATGAGGCAAATCGGTAAATATGCGAGTTTGTAGACTTTGCTTAAATAAAATAGCTAGCTTAAGCACTTTTGCTTTTAAAGCACTTAAATCTTTCTAATGGCTTTGCTCAATTTAAGCTTTTTTTTTCATTGTTCATTTTTGCTTTGGCTTGAGTTGTCAATGTTTGAGGAGAAAATACGGTTTTGATAGGATAACTTATACTTCTCTAAATAAATGGCAAAAAATAAAAAAAATAATAACATAATTAATATTCTAACATAAATAAAGACACTCGAAACTAGATAGGAGGAGCTTCACGTAGGGGTGATAAGAAGATTCGATCATTGATTTTTTTATTCTTTTGCACTAACTCATGTTGATTTAAAGATGAATTTAAATTTTATCGGTAACCTTTGAAAACTTTAACATTGTTAATTGGTTTAAATATGGAGTTGTGTTATATTAGTAACCTTTGACATATTTTAATTAAGCCATGGAATTTTTTTATATCTACATATTCCTTGAATTTGGAATTTAATCCCCTTATCACCCATCCATAAACATTCGTGACCAAATTTCTTGGTTAAGGTTTCAATATATCGACTTGCCCGGTGAATTTATACGGAAAAGATGGTCCTAAGGTCCGATTCTATGAGTGAATAGGATTTATCTAAGTCTTAGACATGGTTCATTTTGGCTCGGAAGAATTAAGGCTAACCAATGGTAAAGGTGGTAATCATGGAGACCATTGGTTACCTATCGCAATAATGGCGGCTTTCCAAAAAAGTTGAGGTTTCATAAGTGTTAATCGGGGTAAAAGTTGTTGAGACACCAATAATTCCTTCCTAAATCCAAAGGTAAGTCTATAAAACATGTAATAAATATAGTGTTATGTGTGAGGGCATAACTCCATATCTAGTCTTAGAATAAAAATAAATGACTAAAAGCTATAAATAAAGATAATGCAAGCAATTTATATATGTTCACAAACACACATAAACGAGACAAACATTTAAAAGATAATTATTCACTAAAAACATATAGGCATAAAAGTATACCAAATCATCGGAGATTCATTAACTCAAATATGCAAAGCTTAGCCCTAGCATGACATATCCTTAGTGGAGTCGCCAATTCTATTGACGAAAGCCCGAGAGGAAAACATAGGAATAGGAGTTGCCACATAGCTAATAAAAAAACTAAAAAAATCCTAAACATACTAGTACGTATAGATATATTTGAAAGAGATCGATTACGTGTGAAGAAATATAACATGACCGCCATCACATCTTACCTAAGGTAAAGTTGTATTGTTTGCAAGAAAAAATAAAAATTTGGTTTTACTATGTTATATTTCTATGTTTGTTTGAGTGAATTTATTTTGTTGAGATGGAATAGCATGGTAATTCGAGGTTTAGATTGGTTCGGGACCAATACCCATACTCGAAGAGGAAAAGTGAGGAATATTATAATTTTAGTTAATCTTTAACGAACACAAACCTATATCGATAAGCATGTGAATTTTTAAAGATTGATAACCTTTATTGGCATGAATAAGAAGTCACCAATAACTTCACTCACTTAGGTGGGAAGCTACCATTGACTTTAGATTATGCGTTTAGGAAGTTATCGATAAATTCGTCACTTAAGTGGAAAGTCATCGAGAAATTTATTTTGTTTGAACAAGACACGGATAACGAGTTTGTAAGACACTACTAACTTCATCACATAAGTGAGAAGCCATCGATGACTTCGTTTTAGATAAATAGAAAGTAAGTACAATAATATTAAAACCACCGATGACTTTGTCACATAAGTGGGAAGCCACTGTTAGTTTTGTCACATAAATGGAAAGCCACCAACAACATCTTTTCAAATAAATAGAAAGCAAGTAAAAAAACTTAGAAACCACTCAAGGCTTTGTCACATACGTGGGAAGCCACTAGTAGCTTTATTTTAAATGAAAAAAAAAACAAATTGACTTGGAAGCCAATGATAGCTTCTCCACTTAGGTGAGAAGCCATTGGCGATGTCATTTTTAGACGAGCAAAAAACATGCAAAATGATTTTGAAACCACTTATGGCTTGATCATATAGATAGGAAGCCATTGAAAAATTCATTTTAAATGAACAAAAAAGCTTATAAATTGATTTGAAAGCCATAAGTAGTTTTGATCGCATAAGTGAAAAGCCATCGGTAGCTTCAACTCAAACTAATAAATAATAGGTCGAAATCTCAAATAGAATCAAACAAAGCATTTGATAACCTAATGATCCGTAACAGAATATTTTTATCATTCTCATTTAACATTCTAAACAGATCTAGATAAGTTCAAAAGTTACCTAAATGTCATGAGAATGCTATAATTCCCTCTCTCAAATAAGTTTTATTTCCTTTAGTCCCAATGTAGATAGATTATTTTAGTTAGTTGAGAAGGAGGAAGCAAATATTTATGAGGGTTGAAAAGGATTTTATGCAATGACTGAAATACCCCTAGTCGGTTCCGAAATAACATAAATACCTTTGCATATAAAAATTATAAAAAGCCCCTAAGCACATGTGTTACATATGTTGCCACTATCTAACCATCATCGACTCGTTACTCTAACTAGATCCAAGTGTGTGGAAGGGCTTGTACGGTGGAGGGAGGTTTTCTCTATTTGTCTATGGTGGTGGTACGAGTTACCGTTGATAGAGGAAGGAGATCAATGATGTTAAAGTTTTGGCTTAGTCTCCATTTTTTTTCTCTTTGATTCCTATAAAGATGTTTAGGCTTCAAATCTAGTTAGAGATTCTCTAGGACTAGTTAGAAGGCTTCTTCGACCTTTAATCGAGTAATTTGTTTGGAAAATGAAGGTAGGAATGGGACGACGTAAACGAGCTAAATGGGTAAGTTAAATCTTCTCTCCTCTAATTCAATCAATTATGATGAGATTTCATGAGATTTCGAGCAAAAATTCTCCCGGGATGATGAAGGACATTTCTCTAGTAGTGATGGCTCTCGATTTTGCTAGAAAATAGCCAAACTCAAGGGGAAGAAAACGAGTCGATCAAACTTCTCACATTTCACTATCGATGATTTCATATGTTTTTTGGCTTGATTTTTGAGGGGTTTTGGTCGGATTCAAGTGAGGAAAAATTCTAGGTTATTGTGGAAGTTTGATTTGGTTGGAATTAGGAGATTTTTCTAGGTTGCTAAACGAGTCGGACTATCGACCTTCTCTCGTAAATTTCAACCAACTTTAACATTGTCTTCTTCTTTAACCGAGTGGGGATTGGTTGATCTAGAGACAGAGCTAACGATTAGTGGTGGTGGCCGGAGGCAAAGCCCGAGGATGGTCGATTTGAGAGAAGAAATTCGACAATCAACCCTTTGAGTTGACGGTCCGGTCCTTTCCTTAGGGATTGTTTGGCTTGATTTTTTTTTAAGTTGTTTTATTTATTTATTTATTTATTTTTATGTTCGAGCTTTAATGGCTAAAGAGGTTGGGTATTTATAGGAAAACATTAGGGTTTTGGAAAACATTATTTTTGATCCTTGGTTTCTCCTAATTTTCAATTTTGGTATAATTTCTTTGCTTGTATTTTAATTACGCCCCTTAATTGAAATCAATCAAGACCTTTTCTTTTAATTTTTTTTCAATTGTACCCAAAAAATCATTTTTTTTTCAAATAGCTCATTTTTTATTGTTTTTTTTATATTTTCTTTTAAACTCATAAATTTAATTAAATTAGATAAGGGTAAAAATTATGTGTTAATAGAGACCGATGTTAATGTTGTCCATAGTTTAACGCGTTACGCAAAGTCGGCATGACGGTTTACAAAATCTTGAGCTAGTTGTATAGGGATGTAAGACCTTTTTATTGTAATCTTAGTTGTCGACTTTATAAATAAGGACGTCTCTTGTATTTGTGATTGCCACTTGATAAAATCCTAATAAGAAATCTTAATACAATTGTGAAATAAGCAAAAGTGTTGAATCACCAAAATCTTGGTATTGTTTGATTTTTTTGTCTTTCTATTCTATTGTTCTTGTTTGATTCATTTCCTAATAATTAAAATAATTTTTTTGTACTTTTAATTGGACATTTTTTTTTAGTTTAGGGCAAATCTTTAGCATTATTTAAGACATCTTATGCGATGTAGAAAAATAACTTTTATTGGATTATAAAATTCTTAAGAAGTTTGTTTTTTTTTTTTAATTCAAATGCCTTATGTTTATGCTTGCTTAAATTTTTTTTGTTCAGGTGTATTTTTAAAATTGACTATACACTCAATGTGGTGTTTTTTTTTTATTGATCAACAAGTCCGTCTTATTCAAATTTAATTGATGAAATTTTCAGACTTTATTGATTCTTATGTGAAAGATTCTACTAATTTTATATCATGGTTGATTGAATTTGCTTTCATCAATTATATATATATATAGTTTAATCTTATTAGAATGTGACGCGTCTCGTACTGACATTTATTAAAATTATATTTGACCGAAAGACAAGACAATTTGTCTCATAAAATTAATAAAAAATTATTAAACCAAGATATTAGTATAGGGATATATATCGAACCAAATCAATGTAGAATAAGCACATATTGATACATTAACACTAAAATCAATCTCAAATATTCTGACATGATTAGGACAGTAGGGAAGGAGCAATAAACATATCAGCCAATCGAAATTAAAAAATAAAATGAAATAAATAAATAAACAAAAAAACCACTTGGCTGAAAATATATAAAGAAAATATGTTTGAGGGTGAAAATAGAATTAAATTTGAACACTGAATAAACAATATTACATTTCAGTAATTTGATAATTGTATATATACTAAAAAAAGCAAATATACATTAAAGTTACTAATTTTATACTAATTAATCTCAATCATAATTATCAATTTTTATTGTTATAACAATGTTTCAAACATATAAAAATCAAATAGAGAAATTAAATGATGGATTTTCTTTTTTGTCTTTTGGAGAAATTTTCTCAAGCCTTTTCCTTCTTAGATGGAACACGGCCATCTGTTCCTGCAAGTATAGCGTACTTGTCCTTCCTAGTCAAATTTGTGCACTCAAATCCAAGGGTCCCAGCCAGCACCCTTTGAATGTAATTAGCAACTTCAATGGCTGATTTGCCTCCTTTGCAAGTAAGCTCTGTGGGCAGCTGATTCAAGAAGGTGATCTCATATGTTGGCATTGGATTCATGAACACAAAATAAGGGTCCAACAATTTGTGTCCTCGGACAGTGGTGCCATGAAACACAGATTGTTTTGTATTGATCGCAACTGGCACAATCCTATCAGTAAGTTCAGCAAAAAGAGCACTAAATCTCAAGAGAAATGGCTCTCTACACGTGGTTCCTTCGGGGCAAATCACCAAGTCTCCTTCTTCAAGCAATCGCTTAATATTAGCAGCATCTCTGTCTCTCTCCCTTGATAAAGCAACAGCCTTAATGGGGGAAATAATTTCAGTGAACTTGCTTATGCTATACGTGACACAACTAATCTTTCTTCCTAGTGCAACAGCAGTGACAACTGGGTCCAAGACAGTACGATGATTGCAAACAAAGAGGACTCCACTTTGGCCTTTTCTTGGAGGAGGTGGAGGAGTACCCTTAACGATAACTCTAATTCCTAGTAGCTTATAATTGTACCAGGCAAGTCTTTCAGGCAGAGGGATGTTAAGGTAGACCCTAAGTATGGAGAGAATAATACCAATTGGCATCCATAAGAAGGTCAAAAGGGCAACCAAAGGAGTAGGTCTTTGAACAAACCGTCCCTCATGGAATATCACAGGGCTTAGAAGCTTGTTTCTTGCTAGTGGCTCACACTTAGTTCTTGGAACCATATATCCTTCCTGCAGTTTTAACCCCCAAAAAAAAAATTTCATGTCAGCAAAAGATCATAATTTATGGTTAGTTAAAATTGCACTCCATCACCCACTGGACCACCATCCGACAAGTTCATACTATCACAATTATAACTAGTTTTCAATTGCCAATAAATTCAAAGAAAAAAAAGTGAAAAAAATTCAATGCCCTTCAATTTTTGTTAGCAAATGGTTCCACACAAACAGCAAGAAATTATTACACGAATCAATTTTTACGTGCACCGAATCATTTATATGATTAGGATCCACTATATCAACAATTTATGGTTTAATGTATAACCAATTTTGCCGAGCAAAAATGGTTTCCCAAAGACGAGAAATTATTACACGAATTAAGTTTACGTGCACCGAATCAATTATATTTTGATATATATATGATTAGGACTCTCTAGATCAACAATTTATGGTCACTGTGTAACCAATTTTGCCGAGCAAAAGTGCTCCATAGAATCACGAAGAACTTGCTAACAGAATTCAAGGATGAAAAAAATAGCTAGTGCTATAATTTAGCTATCATAGTTCTTACATGGAGTGCATGGATTACAAGTTGACTTGAATAGAAGAGTAGTTTGGGCATGGGGAATGAATGGTAGATATTGCTCTAATACTATATGCCATGAATGCTATTTGTACTTTCCAAGTTAGGTATTTGAAATTGATTAGACATGAGCAGTTTTAGAAAAAAAAAAACATAGAAAGGAGGAAAAGCAATAAGACTAAGAACTAGGAATAGAAGCCGTTAGGAAAGTACTCTCAGCACTGATGGTACAGTGCCATTAGAAAATTATTGGAATTAAAGTGCTCCTAAAATCTGATAGGAAGAGAAATAGAGAGAAAAGTTAATGCACAAAAAGTACTGCCATAAACATTCTCACCAAACCAACAATAAATATAAAAGATAAATTGACAGTTGGACTGTGCTATCCATATTGAGCTAGAAACAGCTCACAATTGTGCTTAAAATTGAATAGCAAACAAAAAGTTCCATTGATCGAGTACCAAATTTGTGCGTGTACTTGTGTTTAAATCATGCTTTAAAATTGAATAACAGTCAACCGGATGATCAGTTAAACCGAATATAACGATATTTTAAACAAGTTAGGTCGTCTAGGTGTAACATCCGGTCCAAATTGAACAGTTTGATGTTAAACTTTTAAACATGCAATTTGACACAAATTTTCAATAACTCTATAGTTTAGCCAAGAGATTGAATAATTAATTTACCTAAAAAAAGAAAGAAGGGGGCAAGTAACGAGGAATGAAATGATCATTTAACAGTTTAACTAATACTGAGATCTAACCTTGCAAATGGACATGAAGTCATGGTCAGTTTGGCGGTCTCCCAGTCCTAAATCAGGCAAATTAGTGCCAAACTCCTTCAGGAGAGCAGCTCTTTTATGATCTCCAACAAGAATGCCCGGTTTCGTGACAAATCCAGTTGCCGTTCCAGATTTTGTAGCCTCTAGTTCCGTGCCGAGAACCTTGTCGGCCCCTAAAAAGGTCTTGACAAATGGCTCGACCATAATCCTAGGATTGGCTGTAATAATGTATCTTTTTCCAAAGGAATTGAACACCCTCCAAGTTTCTGGATGAACATCATCAGCATAAAACTTGGGCAAGACAGACCTTGAAACAAGCTCAATGTCTCTTATTTTAAGTCCTGCAAAGGCAATGAAGATGAAAGTCTTGATTGCCATTGCCTCTGACACAAGTAGGTACGTAAAGTACACAAATGGGACTGATGCCAAAAGAACTAGTCCTCTAAAGAGACTCCCAGCTTCAATAGCAAGAAGCAAGAAGTAAGGAAAAGCACTTCTTGATACAAGAAGTGTTCCATCTAGGTCTGCAGCCACAGTCTGATTTGATCGTCCCTCTCTGCTACATTTTGTTACTGGCTCAAAATGGCGATGAGCTCCCATGACGGAGAGAGAATGTGTGTTTCTATTGTGAGTTTTTTTTTGGGTTTGAGTGAGTTATGTTGCGTGAAGAAGAGAGAGAGGAGAAGGGTATATAAAAGAAGAGAGGAGAAAGATTGCATGGACAAGAAATTAATTGTTTGTGCAAGCAGCATGAAAATATTATGTGGTTGAGAGACTAGTCTAGCCTAGAAGTTTCATTTTTTATTTTTTATTTTGGCTGAAAAAGAAAAAAATAAAATTTAGGGAAGGGGTTAAGGGCTGTAAGACAAAATTTTGACGTATAAATTAGGGCAGTTGTGAGTAGGGGTCTGAGTAGTTGGCAGTCGATACCAACACCAACAAGACATTCAATTAGCCTACTTTTTAGTTTTTGGACGCCGGCCACATGCCTCATTAAAGCCCAGCTTAATTCTCTTTGATTTGGCTAAGTTCAATCCATTTTTGAACCAGCATACAGCACCAGATTTCAATGGCTTGCAGTAGTGCACATAACTAACATAATTTCTTACCTAATATGGAGATTCAATAAATAAATTAAAGAGAGATGAGCTGACATCAAACGGACCCTTGTAGCTAGCTCTTCCAAAGTCAACGATTAAAGAAGGTTAGGGTAGAAAAAAAAACACATCATAGGTTTTACTTATATATATATATATATATATATATATATCTGTGGAGGTGGAACCACTAATTGCTCTGTTAAAATAAATAAATAAATAAATAATCTAGTTGGATGCATGAATTTCAAAATGAGTTAAAGCTAGAAAAAACTAATGAAAAAATATGATATTTTCGGGCGTCCATTATTAAAAAAAAAATATCAATTTTATGAGTCAATTTGTTTAATTTTCTTTAAAAATCTGGCCTAGAGGTGCTTTAATGCAAAGCCTAGTTCCATTTCACCATTCATCACGCCAATTCTCAAAATAAATAAATAAATCCAATGCAATAAATTATATTATTATATTTGAAAAATAAATTGTAAATAAAATAAAATACATTGAACGGTAACATTATGAAGAAATTATTGTATGAACATAAAACTTAGTGCATTCCAAAATCATTAATTTTATGATGGATTCACCGAGCTTTAATTATACAAATCGATTAATATTTTTTGTTCTTATTATTTTTATAAGACGAAGCGAGTAATTATTTGAATTATCTCGCAAACCAACTTAAGGAGTTAGCTCCAATCATATCAATGTTAATCTTTAATTAACTAAAAATTAAGCAATAAATACTACTCTAATCAATATCCAATGTACGTAGTTTCCTATGAAATCTGTCAAATTTGATCCCATAATAAAACGTTGATGTTCGTTTGAACTTCTTGCTGACTTGAATAGGTGATATTTCATCGACCATGCATTTTCGATTTTATTATTATTATCAACATCCAATTAAACGTATTTATGAAATGGAAGGGGCAGCAAAAAATATAGCCAGAAAGACTATTTCAATAACAGCGTCCAAAATTTCAATACAAATTCAATTTATTATTTTTGACATAGGAATATAGAATTAAAAAAAAGGCCTTTGTTAGGAAAAATTCATATGTTTTTTTTTCCGCTCCTTTCCATTAATGAAATAGCATATTCAAAAAATAATACGATCCAATCTCAAATTTATTTAAATATAACAGATAATGAGGGAACTGGAGAATTAAAATGTATTCGAAGAATTGGAACTGGTAAAGGCGGGTACGACTAATCCGTCACAAATAGTACTATGAAAAAGAAGGCTATGCGGGTTTAGCAGTTGAGGCTAGAAGGGAAGCCATTATTGGTTTGAGTAGATCAATCCAGACAAGCTATAACTGAAATGGGGGCTTAATTTATTCCCATGAGGCCTTGCTTATTTATAACTCAGAGAATAATTAAACAGAAATATATTCCTTTTCCAGGTTTTCCTGCTGTTGAAGTTTCTATCAGCAACTTAAGGAACCGCCTTCTTCTTCTTCTTCTTCTTCTTGCAAAAGTTTCTAACGGGTAGATATTGACATCAACCAAAAATTCTCTCTTTTTCAATAAGAAACAGTTTAGTTGAAAGCAATCATAACCAGAATCCTTAATTAATTGCATTAACTGTGAATTTTGTAGTTGAGGGTTAGGAATCTTTTGCCCTCTCCATTCTTCCATATCAATTAAGTTGCTGCCAACGACTCACGTGACCTCATGTAACCATATTGTTTACTTTTTATAAATTAGTAAAGTATTTCTCCCATTTTATTTCTAATTAGGTTTAACTATTTACATAAAAAAATATCTTCAGATTTGGAATTTCTCCATCAGCTGGATTTATTATGATTATTATTATTATTATTATTTATAAGCGTTAGTTGCTTGTTTATGAAATGATTAATAATTAGTTGTGCATTATATATTGCTACCATAATTTTTTTTTTGATAAGTTAAAGATTAGAATAATTGAAAAGGCGAAGGGCAAGAAGCAACCGATGGCAAACAAGAAACTAGGTACTTACCAAAGAAACGGCTGCAAAAGAAGCACCATAGTACACCTAATCTGCAACAGCAGAATTAGAATTTTAGAAATGAGGAGTCCATGTGCAATATAGTAGAGTACGTCAGAATAATAATAATAATAATAAATTATCGGAAAATGTAATTTTAATTTGTGTTTATGTATAATGTTTTATCCGATCAGTATTTGTGACTATTTTTTTTTTTTAACAAAACTCTCGTAACCAAATTTTATTTTCGGAACGCTATTGAATGGGAAAAAAAAATTCTAATATGTTTTTATATTTCTTGTAGTATCTATCATGTCTTTGTACAATATTCAATGGGTTAAAATTTCCAAATGTCTCTTTACTGTTTTATATGTCTTAATTTTGTCTTTTTATTAAATTTTTTCAATAATTTTGTCCTCTACTCTTAATTCGTGTCTGAATTTAGTCAATTAGTATAATTTTTAAGGTAACAGAGACAATTTCCAACTTAAGACTAACATGATATTGACATGTGGTATTAATTTTTTTCCTCTCAAATTTGAATACATTTAAAGTTTTTAATGAAATAGAAAAATAAAAATTCCAAATTGCCCCCACTTAAAAAATCCTTATATCACAAATGTTCCACCAAGAACGAATTTGTCCTAAATCCTCAAATCTAACCTAACTTTCTAATGCCTAAAATCTATTAAAGAATTGTCGATGATTTATAAAAGAAACAGATCCAAAATCCCAAAATCATTCAAGAATCCCCTTCTCTCATGCCTAAGCTTTCATGTCAATCATTTGTACTCGTAATAGATCAAAGCCTTTTCAAGATGCTCGCTCCTTAGCACAGAATTCTTGAAATTTTCGGTAAGTTAATATATATAATGAGGGGGTAGCTACAATGCTTGTATTTTGCATGCAAGCATAATATCTTTCCCTTACGGAACATTGGATCTATTTTTGTATTCAAATCGAGTAGTTCGGAAGGACATTGGCATTGTTTCCGTGCCCAAAACACGAGCATTAGTATAATTTTCGGGTAATAGAGACAATTTCTCAACTTAAGACTAACATGATATTGACACGTGGTATTAATTTTTTTCCTCTCAAATTCGAATACATTTAAATTTTTAATGAAATAGAAAAATAAAAATCCCAAATTGCCCCCACTTAAAAAATCCTTATATCACAAATGTTCCACCAAGAACGAATTTTTCCTAAATCCTCAAATCTAACCTAACTTTCTAATGCCTAAAATCTGTTAAAGAATTGTTGATGATTTATCAAGAAAATCCCAAAATCATTCAAGAATCCCCTTCTCTCATGCCTAAGCTTTCATGTTAATCATTTGTACTTGTAATAGATCAAAGCCTTTTCAAGATGCTCGCTCCTTAGCACAAAATTCTTGAAATTTCGGTAAGTTAATATATATAATGAGGGGGTTACTACAATGCTTGTATTTTGCATGCAAGCATAATATCTTTCCCCCTTTAGAACATTGGATCTATTTTTATATTCAAATCCAACCGTTCGAAGGACACGAGCATTGTTTCGTGCCCAAAACACATCATCCTAGACTCACCTTATAAAACGCTCATGAGGAGTCCCTATCAATTCGGGGAAAAAATAGGAAACGAGATTAGGGACCACTCATCAAATGTGCAAAAACCTAATGAACTTGATGAGAGATAGTGAAATACAAGTTTGGTTGACATAATACAATAGGAGATGTTACATTATCCATGTTCCCATATAGTATTGTAAAACAAAAACTCTCTGTTAGTTCAAAAACTCTTAAAAACCTATCTATTCAAGAACTACTTTTGTTCCCCTCCAATTACTACAAGCAAGGATGGATACACCTCCTCCACCATAAGAAGCGCTGCACGCCACCATAAGTAGAGATGGAACATTTTGGGATATAAGGGTTTTTTAAACTAAGGGTTATTTGGGGTTTTAATTTTGCATTTCATTTATTTCTTTATTGGTATTCGAAATTGAGGGGAAAAAAATTAATATCACATGTCGACATCATGTTAGTCTTAAGCTAAAAATTATCTTCGTTGCTTGAAAAATTGAACGGAATGATCAAATTCAATTATAAATTAAGAGTATAGGGACATAATTATTGAAACATTTAATAGAGGGACACAATTAAGACATATAAAACGGTAGAAGGACATCTTGAACCTTTGACCCAATATTCAATTTTCCATTATGTCCTTCGATCAAGTTTTTCCATCCAAATTGATAAAATTATATTTTTCATTGTCCTTCGACTATATAAGGAAATAATAAAAAAAATTTCTCTAAATTGCATAAAACTTTATAAAAAAGAAATTTTAGAATTACTAAACCATTAAAATTTTAAACGAGTAAACATTTAAAGTTTTTAACATTAAAATTATATTCTAGTATAACTTAATGATATTTTTAGAATAAAAAAATTTAATCATGTCAATTTAGATAAAAAAAAAAACAGCACATAAAAACATATTATAAAATTCAATATTATACAAAACATAATAGACATAAATAGAAACATAGAGATCTATTAAAGACTTTTTTTTTTTATTTACTCGACTTTTCCGGAACTTCCAAAAATTTAAGTTTTATTTATTTGTTCAAAATTTTTATTCGTTTGGAGATATGAGTTATTATTAATTTTGGAGTCACCATCCGGTATTAAAGGTGACTAAGAACGTAAAATAGACACTAGTTTAGATATTTTCGGATAAAGAGTTGGTTGTATTTTTAGAAAGATATCAATAATCCAAAAGCATCTTTTCTTTAAGAAATGTGCCACATTTGGTTTAGTCCTAAATTTTATTTCCTAAAAAATTTCTATTTTTGCAAAATTAATCCTAAATCAAAATTTCAAGTTTTATTTCCTAAACCAATTTTTTTTTTTAAATTTTTGTGTGGCATCATATTGAGCTGATCGTATGACTTTTCGAGTTGGGTGTTTCGTCAATTCAACATCAAATTCGGTTTTAGTCTCGACATAACTAGTATGTAGGAAACAACCTAATTACTAAAGTGTGATCGATTTAGGCTAACATTAGTCCCTATTAGATATGAGACTTTGTTATTTTTTCTCATAGTATTTTTTATATTTTTGCTTTCTTTTTTATCTATTTTTATTTTTAACTAGCTTTTCCTTTTTTTTTTCTTTTATCATTTTTTTTAAATTTTTATCATTTATTTTTTGGTAGAGAGTCATCATTAGTCCTAAGAATTATGAGACTCGACTATTCGTCCACCTATTAAAGATCTAACCTAATTATCAAAATAAAACCTAAAATTAAAATTTGACTAAATAAATAAATATAGAAATAAAAAATTTAAAACATTAAATCTAAATGAGACATAAAATAAAAGGCATGTATTTAAGAAAAATTCGGGCTTGATTTGTTTAGGAAAATGCTAAAAATAAGGTTAATGGGCCCAATTAGCTTTTAACCCAATGGGCTAGGCGTGGTGGAGCGACATATTTTCTTCTTAACCTTAAGACCTC
This sequence comes from Dovyalis caffra, assembly GCA_963924115.1. Lineage (NCBI taxonomy): Eukaryota > Viridiplantae > Streptophyta > Magnoliopsida > Malpighiales > Salicaceae > Dovyalis > Dovyalis caffra. The sequence goes on along the minus strand of CAWUPB010000797.1, from coordinate 146,839 downwards.
AAACCCATTGGACTAAACCTATACCTAGACCTATAAAGCCCAACCGGAAACCCGCCTTATAGCCTATACTATACTAAGCCTCACTAGACTAGCCCAAAGGCTAGGTTTTATTTTTCATTTTTTCTCACCGGCTCGAATATCCTTTCTTTTCCTTCCTCTTCTTCTCGTTCTATTCTAATCACATAGTAAGCTTTAGAAAAAACAAGAAACATAATCATTCCTTCCCTTTCCTCATAAGCTAAAATGTAGCCTCAAATCCTTAAGCTTTTTCGTCCATGACCTCGTATTCATTCAGCTAGCTCAAACACAAAGGAGGGAAATAGTCAATTAGGTCCAGTTGATGATGATAATGACTAAGTCATTGTCATCATTTTTTCTTAGGAAAATTTAAGGCAGGATTTAAGTAAGTTGAAGCAATTGATTTGAGAGATATTGGAGGATTTACTTAGTGTGTTTAATTGAAGAAGATAGATTAGGATAAATGGTTAGTAGTGAGGGGGTTTGTCTTTGTTTCAATCTTGTCTCTCCTCATCTTCTAAGGCCTAGCAATTCTTTGTTTGAAACCTAGGAATTTCTTGTTGTGAACCTAGGAATTTCTTTGATGAAGCCTTAGGATTCAACCTTATTGGATAAGGATAAATATTTTAAAGATAAAGATTAAAAGTCCACATGTAAAATAACTCATTATTCTTAGAGGATAAGGAAGTAACAACCTAGAGTCCTTAAGGGACTTATTGCCACCCCTCTCCTTGTCTTTGGAGGGTAAGAAAACTCTCCCATAAATATATGTGTGTGTGAGAGAGAGGTGCAGCAAGACATGAAAAAAAAGGAAAAAGAGAGGAAATTTGGCCGAATTAAAAAGGCCACTAAGGCACACGACAAACACCAAAAATACAAGAAGAAAATAGTTTTCTCCTAAAACCCTAGCACACCACACTCTCCCTCTCCTTTAAGGTTATTTCAAAATTTCTCAAAATATATTTCTCGAGGAAACACCGCACAAATTAAAAAAGATAGAGCTAGCACCCTATCGATTTTGAGTGTTTTTTTATAGATACTTGGACTCGCATGGATCATCAATAGAGGCTGGACACTTGGATGACTTTTTTACTAAAAGAATTTAGATCTACGCTATAAGAGGTAATTCTTTATTCATTGCTTTAAATTCATACATATATGGTTAGTTGATTCAACGACTTGATCTTGGACCCTTAGATAGAAGAAAGTTTTTTATTTATTACGCACCTCCATAGAATGTATGATCCTTCAAAAAGCCTCAAAATTTAGTCGATAATTATTTTTAGCTTTTGCTATGCTCATATCATTCTATGAATTTCAAAGCTCATCGATACGTATCATTCTCTCTAGGAAAGAGAAAATTTACCTTCGAATTTTTTGCATCATCATCATTAAAAGAGTCACCGTGGAAGGAAATCAAATGCTTGAAATTGAAAATATCAGCGAGTACAAATATTATTAGGCGAGTTTGAGGTGATTAGCAATGGGGTTAATATTTTTCTCAACTATCTCCATAAACTAAGCTAGGATACCAGCTTACTATTTTCTCCTGTAGATTTGGAAACAATCGAGGATCTTGCTAGGCACTAGTATAATCTTTACCCCTTTAAGAATAAAACTATATGTGTTGGCACGTCCATCATGAATTACACCCCTATCACCCCTATCATATTGATAAGGCCTACCCAACGAGAAAATGACATGCATCCATTGCAACCACATCACATCACATGTTATCCTTATACTTAGAGCCAATAAAAAAAGAGACTAAAGCTCGTTGAGAAGCGATTACCTTTCCTTCCTTTTTAGGCCGAGCCGAGCCGGTTTGTAAGGCTTAGGGGACCTTTCGTTTTGAGATTTAGTTTATGCACTATTTCATCGAACACAATATTCTCACAACTACCAACATCAATGATAAAACGACATAACTTATCTTGAATTATAGAGTTGGATTGAAAAATATGACTCCTTAGCTAATCATCATTAACAACTTTAGGAGTCAAACAGGTACCTTCTAATAACTAGTGTTGTTCCTTCATTACCTATCATAACCTCCTCTTTCGAGTTATCTCCATCATCATAAACTGGATCACTAGTCAACTCTATATCACTTTCATCATAATCTTCGACATTAATAAAAAGTGCTCTCTTTTTTGTCTTTCGACACTTGAATTATCCGTGGCCAACTTCACCATATCTAAAACACTATTTATCGATACCAACCGCCTGACTACTCTATCCGAGTAATTGTGGTGTTCTTGCTACCACCACCACCAATTGTGTTGTTATTATTTCTCATGCTAAAAAGGGTTAATAAAGCTACTCGACAAGACTACTTCTTAATCGCGAGTGCTTTACGAAAGGCGACGGGAAGATACATAAGGTCAAACATATTAATAGAATCTCTAACTTGTGGTTTCGGACCATCAATATATCTCACCATTAACTGATCCTTCGTTTATTGTAATTCATTTCGGGTTAACAACTAGTATAACTTAGTGGTATAATCATTTACCGATCGAGCTCCCTATCTCAAATCTTGCAACCATTGGTACATCATCCTCCGAAAGTTATAGTATGCATATGATTCTTTATCTTTCTTCAAGAATTAATCTTAGGTTTGTCCATCCTGTTTCGGGTCGGTTTTAGTCGCTCTCATGAACCAATCACCTTTTTTCTAAATTTTATGGCTACTAAAGAAACCCTCTTATCCTTTCGAACCTCCTTAAACTCTAGAATATCCTCTACTATCGACAACCGGTCTAAAAGCTTTTCAACTTCTATGGTATCATAAAATTCGAAAATCTCCGTCCGCATACCACTCTCCCACTTCCTACTACCATAATCCCTCATAGGAAATCTTTGTCATCTGGTTGGGATGTTTTGATCATCCTCCTCGTCATCAAGGTCAGCTTGTAGTGCCTCTTAATGATGAGTTTGATTCTATTTGTAGTGGCCTCTAACTATTTTCATCGTCGGCGAACCCATCTCGTCGTGCAAATGCCTCCATCCGTTGTGTCAACTACCGTAGGAACTACTCCATCCTATGATTTATCTACTCAACTCATTGTTCTAAAGGCATCATATCAATGCGCTCATAGATTTCATCCATATCTCACTCTTGATGTTGTTGTCTCCTTGGCGACATGGTCGGGAAAACGATAACTCGACTTTGATATCAATTGACGTAGGAAAAACTCACTAAAGGAAAGATAATTACCATTGACTTTAAATTTAGATGCCGATCGACTATAACCTATTGAATTATGCACAAATACGAAGAAATAAGCTTCAATTCCGTTGATTCAAAGAATGCAAAAAATTAGGATAAACTAAGATACTTTCTCACAAAATTTTATTAGCTATCAAAAGTTTGATTTTCCGAGTCTCCAAGTCATACATAAGTAGAAAAATTCAATCAAAACCCTAAAGCAATGCAAAAAGAAAAACAAATACAAAAAGAAAAAAAATAAAAAATAAGAAAAAATCCTAAAAAATAGTAAAAGTCAATTTGAGGGCCTAAACGGTGTTTTTGGCCTAAAATCACACCTACATAATAGGCATAGCCCATGAGTTTTGTTTGTTGGCCCACTTGGCATTGAACTTTGTTAGAAAAACCTCGGAATTGGGCTAATAGTTGTTTTTAGCTTTTGCCTTGCTCATATCGTTCAATGAATTCCAAAGCTCGCCGGTCCGCATTAGTTACTTCAATTTTTGCAATTGTATCCTTGCATCCTTCAATTTCAATTATGATACTTTTAATTGTTTCAATCATATCCCTATTTGCTCTAATCTTAATTCCATTTTTATTCACTAATGCCCCAAATAAAAATTTTGGTATTTTTAATATATTATATATTTTTTTCATAGTAAATTCCAAAATACGAAAAATAAAACACAATCAAAATAAATATAAAAGGATAAAAAGGGACAAAAAAATTGAGGAAATTTTGGGTTATGGCATTTTCTATTTCAATAAAAAAATATTTCAAAAATAAACTTTATTAATGTGACATACAAGTGAGCTTTGTTCTAAAAAAATAATCGAAGGACTAATTGGTCATTTAGACACCATACGAAACATAATAGACTCAATTAAAAATATAAAAATATATTAGAGTCTCATTCTAATATATAAAGATATATTGAGCTATTTATCTTCTTCTTCTTTCTTTTTTTTTTTGTTTTTTTTTTTTGAAAAATTATCCTTAAGTTAAAGGGTAAGTTTTAAAATGTTACGAATTTTAGCACTAAAATGAAAACAATGTAAAGCTTTGGTGTGGTATGCATGGCCCCTTATAGCAATAACGTGGTCTGTTCCCCTTGCAAGTGGGTAATGAGATTACTTGCTTCTTTGTATTAGGAATAATAATAAAAAAAATGACTTGGAGGCTTTTATATCTATTTTTAATAAAAGGACTCAAAACCTCTAATTTAGTCCAATTCTTGCAAATCAAGAAAGACTTTTCCAAGAGATTGTGGATATTGCTTTCAGTTAAGTTCAGTCACCAGATTAGAAAGAATTTAGGAATTGCTTAAAGACAAAGAGGCTTAATCTTACGTGCGACAATTAAAAAGGCTATGAAAGTAGTACTCCACGGCATGATAGGCATGCTTTTTTATTCAATTTTGGGTGAAGCTACAGCCTAGAGGAGCACCATAACTTCCTTGGAATGACTAAATTATAAATCAGTCCTAGAGGAGCACCAGATTAGAAAGAATTTAGGCATGCTTTTCCATGATAGGCATGCTGTTTAGAAAAAAAATTAATTAGTCAATTTCATTTTAAAAAATAATTATTTAATTTTTACATTTTAATTCTTTAAATAACTTAATCATTTCATTAGTTTTCAGTTATATTAGTAATTTTTGTTTCTAAATCACCCTCATTTTGTTTTTTGGTTGATGAGAGAGAAAGAAAGTGGGTAAAGGAGAAAAATAAATCATGAAAAAAGAAAAAAACACCATTAATCTAATAGAAAACTCATAAAAAAATTAGTTATTAATAAAATTAAAACATAAATAACTAAATGATTAGTTTTTAAAATAATTAAAAATAATTAATTCATTTATCAAAACGAGAAGGATTGATTTATAATTTACTACCTTGGGATGATGTAGCATGACTATAAATGTGGTACTCTACGTGGAAGAATTTGTCAACGTAAATATTCATATTTACACATGTTGTTAGGTTCAAATTCGGTTAGGTATGAAGGTCACATTCTAAATATGAATGAGCCTTCTTCATTCCTGGTTATATGGCATGCTTAAAATTGATCAAGGCCACATGCCTTGCTCGCATATTCTCACCTAATTAGTCGGTTTTCTTCTCCTACTATTGAACACATTAATTAAGTTTGTGAATTAAAAATGCCCTAAACACTACATATATGGCCCTAGCTAGGTTATGCAGGCATGCTTGCTCTCCTCCTAAGAAACTGTGCCTATCCATCAACCCTCGTATATTATGTTACGATCGACTAGGAGATGAATTGAAATGTACCAAATTTTGAAAAGGACACACAAGTTCCTTCACTAGTGCATGCATCATTATCAGTCTTAGTCGCACAGTTGTTATGGATAATAAATCACGATATCTTAGTTTGTAAATCAATTTCTAGTGAATTTTCTTTCCCTTTTTTCTCTTTTTTTTAGGAAGTATTCTCATTCTATATTAAAAATAAAATAAATTATGTTCGAGATGAGAATAATAAGATTTAATCTTTTCAAATAAATATAATTTTAAAATTCAAATCCTGTATATATAATTGATAAAAAAATTATTTAGAAACCAGATCGCTTACTAGTTCAATAACAATATATTTATCCATTTTTCTCCATTTTTTTACCCATTAATACATTGTCATTCTCTCCTTTGAATGAGCTTTGACTATAAATCCTTCAGAGAAAATTGTCATAATTTTTTTATAATCAAATAAAGTAAATTTGTTCTTAAATCGTGGCAGAAATGGGTGACTAGTACCCCAATGGATGCTTGGTATGTAGTTGGCGAAAAACGTTCAGAGAATGACTAAGCATCGACTGTTTTGATTTACATTTCTTATAATTTTAGCATATGAATTATTAAGTTTTTATTTAGTTTATGTTTTTTTAATCATTTAATTTTCATCTCGATCGTAGTGGAGTTTTTTTTTTTTTTAAAAAAGAGTTATTGGATTGTGAGTTATAAAAAATTTAACCTAATGCTCCGAGAGAAAATTGAGTATCACATATGCGTCGGAACTAAAAATGTGTAAATAAAGGGATTCATCCAATACAAAACAAAGAATAAAAAAAAACTTAGTTAGTATTGTCGCTATACGAGGACATGACTCTAAAGTTTTTTTTATATTTTTAGAGATTTGCATCACATTTATGATTTATTTTGAGGATACGAGTTATTATTGAGTTTGGAGTCGCCACTTAATATTAAAGGAGCTAGGAACCAAAAAATAGCAACGATGTAGAGATTCTAGAGTAAGAAGTTAGCTATGCTTTGGGAAGAAATCGATCACCTAAATACACCATTTGCTAAGAAACGTATCACATCTAGTTTAGTGTTAAATTTATCTTTTTAAGTATTTTATTTTCTACCAAGGTGTTTCCAAATTGAATTCCAATTTCTAAGTTAGATTAATTTTTTTAAGACATGGCATCATATTGAAATGATCGTCGACCCCCTTCGTTAGGCAACATGTCGGTTCAAACATTGGATCTACTTTAAGCCTCGACACAATTGGTGTGTCGGAGAACATCCCGATTATTTGAATATTGATTTGATATTTTATTTTATAATTATTTTTTTCTTATTTTTTTGTTAACGATAATTTCTATCGGATAAGAGACTTCATTACGAATTTTAATTAATGTTATCGATAGTAAACCGTCATTAGTCTTTAAGAATTAGGAGACTTAGCAATTTGTTCATCTATTAACTATAGGTTAATTATTGAAACAAAAATCTAAAATCTAAAATTAATTATTATTTTTTTGTTGTTTTTTCCAATGAAGAATCATAATTAGTCCCTAAAAATTAGGAGACTCGATAATCCTCCACCTATTAATTACCGAGTCTAATTATTAAAGAAATAATTTAAAGTTTCATTAATTAAATAAATTAAAAAAAATTTAAATACTAAAATCTAAATTAATAAGCAAAATATGCATAAAATAAAATAAAGATTAAAATTACATTAATTAAAATAATTATAGAAAATTGAATATCTAAGTTATATATGAAATGCTAAACATAAAAATAAATTTAGAATTTAGAACTAGGACACACACACACACACACACACACACACACACACACACACACACACATATATATATATATATTTTACTCTTCTATTTTTTTTCTTCCCTCATCTCTATTTCTTCATTTTTTCGGGTTGGATTGGAATAAGTCTAGTCCTTTTTTTTTTTTGGAGGGGGGGGGGGGGGTGGAAGCTAGACCGAAACAAGCTTCTGCTTCCTTTTTTTTTTTTTTTTTTGAGTTAAGACTAAGGCTGGACTGAAATCGGTCTAGCCTTTATTCGACGTGGGTTGGGCCAATTTTACCCGGCCTAAGATCCGGAAACAAAACCCAACAACAATTTTCCTTTCATTTTCAATCAAATGAGTTTCAAACTCTCTCTCTCTCTCCTATTCTTCATGTTCTTTGCTTTCTCTCTCTATTCTTCATTTTTCCCTAGAATTAAAACCTCTTTTTAGATAAGTGACTTAACCGATATATCATATTTATACTTTTGTCTCAATCATGAACCAACATTTAAAGCTTAAATAAGTGACTAGCAAATATTTACAATGACATGCAACATAATCAAAACCGAAAAGGAAAAAAAAGAGAGGATGGAACATAGACACGGCGTGCTTAAATTGGAGATTATTGTTCTAAAGAGATAATGGATAAAACTTTAGCCTCGGGATAGTTTCAAAAAGGATTAAGGAACTCTTGATTTGTTTGAAATGCTTGGATAAGTTTTAGAATCCAAAAATCCAAGTTCAACGAGTCAAAAGAAAGTTGAATGCAAACCCAAAAAATGTTGAACAAAAACCCAAAATTTGAAGAACCTATGAACGACTGCCTAGGAAATTCAAAAGGGAAACCTAAAAGCTTCAAATGAAATCTAAAAAATGTGAAAAAAGATTTGGAAAAAAACATAAAATTCAAAATGGAACCTCAAAAGAAACAAAAGGAACTAAATTGAAACTCCCTAGGTGCACCTAGATCGTCGAACATAAAGAACACTATCCGAAAAAACCAAAAAATTGCTACTACCAAGGATCAAAAATCTACTTTTTGCTCATGATTTTCACTCTCTTTCCTAGAAAACTTCCCTTTTTCTTCCTTTCCTTCTTCCTAGACGACACAAGCCTTTGATAGGCAAGAATTTACTCAAATCTCTTCCAAAATCAATCCACTCAATCTCAAATTTCAGTTGCTAAATCTAAAATATGATATTTGATTCACTAACACAAGGAAATTGGATCAGCTAGGCATGATTCTTGGATGGTATCAACTCCGACTAAGAATTGTAGTAAATGCAATTTAAAATATGTAATCAAGAGAAGATTTGGAAAGATTACTGAAGGATTCTCGGAGAGATTTTTGGATTGGAAGGGATGATAGGTCATCTACTTGATTTAGTCTTGTCATTTAATCCAAAGTTCTAATTTGGTCCCTATAAATTTCAATTGTACGTGATCGTGTCTTTTTTCTATGAAATTTCAATCCTTATACGAGTATAATTTTATCAATCAAGTCCCTATAGAACGTAATTTAAATTTAAAATTTTTCAATTGATTCAATTGCATCCCTAATTACTTCAATTATACATGTAATTATTGAAAATTTTGATATTTTGTATATATATATATTTGTATTTTTATCATTTATCATTTTTTTTTTAGTTTTTGTAGTAAACTCCAACATCAAATCAAAATAAAATAAGAAATAAAATAAGAAACAAATAGTAATAAAAAAATAAATTTTTTTATCATGATAGTTGCCCTCTCTTTATAATGCCTATGGTGCAAAGTCAAATGAAAAAGATGTTTTTCAATGACTTTATATAATAAGCTTATAACAAAATTTCTTTTAGTGGTTGATTGATTGTTACGGGTGATCAAACTCGAAAGTAAAGTTGTGATGGAATGACTTTATTATGAAGGGTGGCCTATCTTGAAAATTAAATATATAATACACGACGAAATTAAAGAACGATCCGTCCTAAAAATTAAATATGCGAGTACATGGTCATGTTAATTAAGATGACCTACCTTAAAAAATTAGATATGCAGTATATGGCCAAATTGAAGGATGACTTGCCTCGAAAATTAAATATGCGAGCACATGGCTAAATTGAAGGGCAATCGTCCTAAAAATTAAGTATGCGAGTACATGATCATGTTGATTAAAGTGATCTCGCCTTGAAGAATTAAATATGTAGTACTCGATCAAATGAAAGGTGATCTACTTTGAAAATTAAATATGTAGTACATGGTCAAATTAGAGGATGACCTGTTTTGAAAATTAAATATGTAGTGCATGGCTAAATTAGAAGAGTCCTTGTCCTAAAAATTAAATATGTAGTGCATGGTCAAATTGGAGTATAGTCCGGCCTAAAAATTAAATTTCGAGTGCATGGCTAAATTGGATAGTCATGTCATTATGAAAATTAAATATAGAATACATAGTCAAATTGGTAGGTGGCTTGCCCTAAAAATTAAATATGGAGTGCATAGTCAAATTGAAGGGCGTCCTACCACGAAAATTAAAAATGCGAGTGCATGGCCAAATTGGAAGACGGCATATCCCGAAAATTAAATATGCAATGCATGGTCAAATTAGAGAGCGACTTGTCCCGAAAATTAAATATGCCATGATTCAAGGATCATGCATCCTATGGAGATGCAAAATAAAATAATTTTTTTTCTCCATCTAAGGCTCCTAAGATTAAGTTCGTTGAATTATACTATCTCTATCACTATATATATATATGTATATGAATTAAAGCATAAGTAAATGATTACCTCTTGTAGCTTAGAATTTAACGTACGCGAAAAGGAGCCATCCAACTATTTATCCTCTATCGATAATTCATGTAGTTCAAACACCCACACAAAAAGCACTTAGAAGTTATAGAGTGCTAACTCCATTTTTTTTTTTTTTGACTTTGTTTAGTGTTTCTCTTTAGAAATCTATTCGGGGATATCTTGCGACAACCCTAAGAGAGAGTAAGAGAGATGACATGTTTTTAGAAGGGAGAAAACTATTTTCTCTATTTTTCCTTTTGTGCCATGTATACCACTAGCACTCACTCATTTTTTGTTACACCTCTCTCTTATTAATTAAGGGAGTGTTTTCCTTATCCTCCAAGGATAAGGAAGTGGCAACAATTAATCTAATATGGACTCTAGGTTGTTACTTCTTAGTCCTACAAGGATTATGAGTTATTATGCATATAGGTTTTTTTGATCTTATCCTTCAAACCTTGATCCTTATCCAATAAAGTTCATGTTTATCCTTTCATCAAAATAGCTTGTAGGCTTTTTAATTAAACCTACTCGACCCAAAATTTTTTGACTCAATTAATTATTAATTAATTTAGACTATCCAAATGAATTAGGTTAGATATATTTAAGAAGCCCACATTAGGAAATAATTTCTCAAATTATCCTTAAACCTAAATTAGGAAACTAATTTTTTTTAGGTAACTTACTCTCAAATTTGGAATTGACTTCCAAATTAGGAATCTAATTTCTAAAATAGAAAAATTTCCATTTTAAGAAATCTTTTTCAAAATAGGAAACTTTTAAAATCGAAAAATTTTCGAACATCTTTGCTTTTCTTTTATTATGTGAATGCTTAAAGTTATGCGTGTGACTCAATAGACTCCTAGATATGTTGACAATGTATCAAGAATAAAAGACACCTCTTTTGTGTCTTGATACATAAATCAAGATTGACCTCTAGTAAGGCATCATAACTAACCAGTTCTCTAAGGAGATTAATTAATCTACAATTACATTTCATGAGCATTATTACTTGTACAATTCAATCCTTATGTTAATTTATCACGAGTGTGATCTCGAATTTGGTTATTAGTCTATTTGATTATGATCATATAAGTTTTTTTTAATTCTCAAATGTCTTAGCTCTTAGAGTAAACCAACTATGCTCTATTGGTGTACTCTTATCGTGGTCACAAATTTCTTGAGCGTAAATTTATCGAAGTGCAATGTGATAACTCCTTTAGCGTACAAGAAATGACATGTCCTATTTTAGTCATCCATATATTTCTATTAGATTCCTAATGCACCCAAAGAATTTCCTACGTGTAATCCTTTACTAGATCTATCAAAACGAGTGTCAAAGTATATAAATCTTCTAATGAGATAACCATGATGACTTCAAGTCAAAGAGCCAATTGCACCTATCTCGTATGAGATTCATATAGACTAATCCAAATAGGTTCTTTTGGTAATTCAAGTCTAGTGATATGTTCTCTAACATTAATCATCTAAGTGCTTGCTTTGGTATCACCATACTAATAAGTGTGAGATCTCATACTATCGTCTTATAGTATGAGTATAACACTTACAAGTCTAATCGCATATAGTTAACATTCATTCTTGATAATGCTTACGACTTAAGACATTTAATGATATCATTTAAGTGTATTAATATATGTATCATATCTTTTAATCAATCATTAATGCAATGCATATCATATGGACTTTTATCTAATTCTAATTATAAACATAAACAATAAGAATTAATAGAAAGACTTATTTTAGTAATAAAATAAGTAATGCAATATTAAAATGAGTCAACCTTATCCAAACAAGGTTAGATCTTAGGCACCTACACTAACAATAATTTTTAGATAACCTTGCTCGAAGTGATAAGTTGAATTAATCGACCTTACTTAAAAGCAGGAATTGATCATATGACTTTGGGTTTTACACTTGGATGGTGGTCTATTGTGAAAAGATCATACTTGAGGTGCATTTATGAGAAATGTTGCTTTCCCATTTCTTTGGTATTTCGTTATTCAAGATTTGTTATATATTTCTCCATTTCCTTAGGGTTGTGATGTACACGAAATAAAACTTAACGTAATGGTTAATTGAGGTACCTATAAGAAACATAGGCCGCCTTGCTTAAATCCCCATTTTGATTTTTCCCTTTTGGTTATCAAGGTTCCAAAGCTGGTCGATTATCCGTGATCCAAGCACTATAGCCTTACCCTCCGACTATGTTTTATCTTTCTTGTAAACTTAGGTTTATCTATCCCTTTAGAAGTTTATTTGGAGTAAAACGATTATCTTGTTCTATTGATGGTAGTGGTCGTTCCTTAGTAAGATTAATTGCTAATCAATTGCTTACACATAATGATGTGGTGCTAGATTCATTTTCATTTTAGTGACTTCTTTGTAACTTGTGGTACTATATGCTTCTCGAAATATTTGAAAATTCTACATTTCATGAATTTCCTCATTCATAGGAAAAACTAGGTAGATTTCATTCAAAGATTTTGGATCCAAAGTTCAAATAAAAATTCATTGACTACTCACGAACTTGTCATACAAACGTTACAATGTGGCCAGTATGAGTTTTGTATTTATGCATTAATTTTATATTTAGATGGTGTCCAAATTATAGGTTTGAGGATAGAAAATATTATTTTTCCCCAAGTATTGCCCTATCGCAGCAACCACAATTTCGTATTGCTTATGTTTTGACTTTGATTATCCGTTTTTAATAAAATTCAATTATAGGCGCTCGAGAATCTAATCCTAATTAGATTGATAAATCACCTCAACTTAGAAAAGACTTTTATTGGTACGTAATGTAGGTCGTGGTTTGGTTCTCTTAAAGAATGGATAAAGTAGGCTCAAATAGTGTTTTGAGATTCTTTTGACGTACGATCACTTTTGAAGACTTTTTTTGGACTCAATTTTTATTAGAGGCATGTTTGATGGTGATTTCGTCAACCTAACTTGTGTTTTTCTTCTTTCATCACTTGGGATCGGTATTTGTGAGGTGATTCACTCTTTTCTTTAATATAGGAGGAATCATGTAATAGGTTTGACCTTTTCTCTTTTTTTTAGAGGACCATGATCTTCCTCTCTTATTCCAAATTTACCTTTATAGTGACTTACTCTTTCGATTTTTGAGATCTTAAGAAAACAAGTTATTTGGTGACATGACTCTTAAATCCTATTCTGAATAATCCTTTTTTCTGCAGTGTGAGGGGTGATCCTATCTAAGTTTTATAAAAAGAATAGAAAGCTCAAAATTGGTTTTCAAATGATAAATTTGAATTAAGTAAGATAAAATTTCAAAGATGACATTTCCTCATTCTATTGACAATAATACCTATCTTGATAAGTTTTATTTTCATGTACCCTTAATTAGAATAATATTTGAATAGAACTTACAAATTTAAACACTTATTATGTCGTTATTATAGGAGGTGTCGTAGGAGCAACTTGGGATATGGACAAGTGAAAAATGCTTTGGATCAATTTCATTTTGGTTTTGTGTTTGTCTTTTTAGGTTTATATATAACCTTTGCATGACAAGTGTCAAGTGCCGGTAAAATGTATTTGTTCCTTTTTACTAGGCTTGCCATCTTATTTATCTATTATTTTAGGCACATATAATGTTGAAGGATTATCTTTGAACTGAAATCTTAGTTGCTTAGCCTAGTCAAGAGTAATTTTCATCATGTGCAAAACAATCGGACTAATTTCGAAAGGCATATAGAAACTAAGTTCTTTCCGGAGTTCATTGAGACCTTTGATTATTTTTTTGCTTTCTTATTTATTTATTTATTTTTAGGTAAATTGAGTTGCTATCTATTAAGTAAAAAAGTGCTATAACATCTTAATTAACTTGCATAACATTCATAAATAGTATTGATAGCAATCATGAGATGATAGAAGAGGTAATGTGTTTTTGTGGGATTGAAGAAACAAAGATATAGAATAAAGAATGTAATTATTTTAGAATTTTAGGAGATGTTCATTTTCTATATCTCTAAAAGTAAAAAAATAAGAAAAATTAAAGGGATGGACACAAGGTTTAAGAAAATTCATGATTTCATATCAATATTATAGATCAATGTTCAACCCAAGTCTTTCTTAGTATCTTGAGCTTGATAGCCATGAGATTAAAATATATAAAAATAGTAAATTAGTCAATAGTATAGGTAAGCAGAATCTCCTCTTCCTCCTAATTATTGAGTCCCTCACTCAATGTTGTTTCCTTTATCGGTAGGTCGATAAGCGACATCTCCTCTAGGATGTTAACGGTTAGTTGCGATAATGTCATAACTTGGGGAACAACCACCATTGACTCAAGACATATAACCTCTTTTGTCTTCAACTTTTCCTCAATGTGATTGATGGATAGGTTAACTATTCATACCCTCAAGTTCATTATTTTTTGAATTAGATTGATGACATAGGTAGGGTAAGAGAGGGTAGCTCGAATATGAGAAATGGAGATCCATCATTGATTTAACTCTTGGCTTTTGATTCTAGCTAATCTTTTCTCCTTCTTCGCTTAATAGCTCTCGGGTAATCCTTCTTGGTAGGTTTAAACCCTAGCCTAAATGATGATCTAAGTTTTCTCCCTTTAAAGCACTCAACGCTCCTAATATTTAGTTATTGAGATCATGATTCATTGAGAATTCATACTTTATCGGGTATTTTGCTACCCTTATTGTAGTACTAGACACTTTTAGCTTTCTTAGAAAAGCATTCTCAAGCACTAATTTTGTATTCATAACCTCAAAAGCTTGTAGATTACTATCCCAACTTCTTTCAATCTCGATATAGGGTACATACATATTTTTGAACAAGGCTAATGTCTCTTCCACCATCACCGTGTCTAATTTTTTGTTAATCATATACTTCAACCTTTGGTGTGGTGATGATGTCACGACTACGGTTAAGTGGTTCCATAGTCTTCCTAAAAGCATACTCGTATGATGATTGAATATTGATAACTTGTAAAGTCACTCAAAACTAATTAGCTTGAATATCTAAATTGATATTGATATCTTCTATCACTTATCTTGGAGACCTATCATAGGCTCTAGTCATCATATTACTAGGACATATATAAGATGCATGTATAGGTAATTATTCTAGGATCTACTTGGATAAGAAATTTAGAACATATACGTTATCAATTAGCTCTTTAGCAATCATATGCTCCTTATATTTAATAGTGATGTGTAGTGGCTTATTGTGACTAGTGCCTTCGAGGCCCAACTTATCTTCGAAGAATGATAGGTAGTTGGTAGTTTGAATTCTTCCTATCAAATGTTTCATGGCATCCGAAGTAACATCATGAGAGATGTATGCTTCATTTAAAATCTTTTGTAGCATTTTTTGGTATGGTTCCGAACTCATAATCAATGGCGACAAATGGATCTTAGCGGATGTCTTCTTCAATTGGTCTACTACATTATAGTTATTGTTTTTCATCACTATGACGAACTCAATTGCTTCCTTGTCATCAATAAGCTTTTTTACCTCTCCTATCTTAGTGAGGTTAATCATTTCCTTACCCTTTTCTCTCCTTAATTTCTCTAGGTTAAACCACCTTCTATTTTGGGTGAGACTACCTATACCTATATTAAAAAATGTGTTTATTACGGGATAATTATGGTTTATCACATTATAAGATGATGCTAGATAATTTTTTCATCTTAATAGAATTATTCTCGGAGGCTCATTGCTTATAGATTAATACCTACATACTTTTGAATAATCACCCTATGACAATGAGACCATTTCCACTACCGGACCATCTTGAACCTTCTCAACTTGCAAATTTCCTAAAAACAACATGGTATTCGTTTTCTCATCAAATTCCTTGTAATCGTTGATATCATGCCTTTCTTTCTAGTGATATCCGCAAAAATGATTTTGGCCATCTATATTCTGATTATTCATCAACCTTTTGAGACAAACTTGTTTGTGTAAGTATCGAATACAAATTATCCATTGATACTTTCATATTTCTTCCTTTTCTCTTACCTTATTCTCTTTAAGAGTTATCATACTCATATTACTCCCTTTAGTGACATGATTTGAGAGTAGATTAGTATTAGCATTTGTGTAGTTGAATCATCAAAACTTATCCAATTGTGCTTGATAAAAATATTCACTTTCTTCCTAAAAGCTAAGCATTTCATGATAAAGTGTCCAATGACATTGCTATGGTATTCATATTGCTCATTGTGTTTGTAGCATAGTGGGAAATGAGGTTGTATAACTTCTATAGTAATAAGGACTATCTACCCTATAGTGATGGAATAGTTCTTTAAGGAGATAGAGAGTGGTGGTGATGGTTCATAATCTTGTCGTTTGTAGTTATTATGGGCGTATTAGTTTTGGGGTGTGTGGTTATAGTTCGAAGGATTATGGGGTGATTTGACCGATTAGGGAAATGCGTTGTTTTGGTAGGTAGGCACGGTTGGATGATATTGAGATTGTGGATTTGGTTGGTAAGATGGGTACTTTTCATTTGGTGTGTGGCCTTATTTGAGTGGTAGGAAAGATAACAACGATGAAAAATATTTGGTATAGTATTTGAGGGTAAGATGATGATTGTACTTAGTATTGCCTTTAATGGGTGCATTATTTTGGGTTATTCCGATGGCTTTTGGGTCGATGGATAGCCATTTGGTAAACTTCCTCCTCTCTCCTCTTAATACTTATACTCATCCTTTTCTCCACTCTCCCGGAAATTCTTCCAGCTATAATACTTAATTCAACTCTTTTTTTAATGACCACTATGTTAGTAAAATTGGTTGAAGCATTGCCAATTAAATATTCAAGGTATGATGCTTTGAAAGTGTTTAAGAAGATTGAGATTAGCTTAGGTTACGGCAATGACGGATGAATGCGAGCGACCACTTTGTGCCATCTTTGTACATATTTCTTGATTTTCTCTTTAGGCCCATTTTCCATTCCATGGAGATATGATCTATTTGGTGCTACCTCCATGTTAAATTTGTACTATTTGAGGAAAACATTGACTAGATCTTTCTACTTTTTAATCTTTAACTCCTCTAACCTCATATACCGAGCTTAGACCCGATCCATCTATGCTGTCACAAAAGCAATGAATGAGTAGCTTTTATCAAGAAAAACTTCTACCATTTTGCTCGGTAAACCCTTAGATGGGTCATGGGACACTAGGTTCTAATGTATTTAGGAAAATCCGACACTTTGAACTTTCTTGGGATTATTATATTAAGCACGTAACATATTTTTTAGGCTTTAACCGGAGCATAGATATCTCCCCTTTCTATTATGCTTAAAAGTTCCACAAAATCCATTAGTTTGTCCGTATTTAGACCTTTAACTATATTATACCTATAAGTTTCTTCTTCGATAAGATTTGTAATAGGCATAGGTGGTACTCGCAAAACTCATGGGTCAATCGGATAGGCAAATTCCCTAGTAGGATACAAGGCTTCGACATGGAAAGATGTTTAATTTGCTATTGGCATGGTGGATGGCTCGATTGATTTGGCGATGAACATCATATGGTGTTTTAGGTTGTGCTCGCCTTTAATTCAAACTACCTCCCTCGCTTAGTGCCGAGTCTAATAAGGTTTTTAGTCAAACCACATGTTTTTCAAAGAGTCAAATCTTTTTGACAAACTTGTTCTTGTCATGCCCTCTCTTTGTTCTCCATTTGACGAGTTACGAGTCCGATGTTATAAATGTGTGAGGGGATTGAGTGGAGCCACCTATATACAATGAATACAAGATGCAAATATTTGATTTGAACTAGGTTATATAACTTTGTTTATTTTTTTGCACATCAAATTATGATAGAGTTCTTGCTAAGGAAGGGTCGAGTCAAGTTAATACTCGTTGAGGGCCAAATTACCCCATAGATATTTGAGTGATTTAGAAGCTATACCTGTCCCTAATTCTAGTCTTGATCTGAATATTTATGAGGTTGAAAGAGATTGTTACTTTGATATCGGGAAAACTTAAAAGTTAGACTTGCGACCTTGACACAAAGTTTAGAGACATACAATCTCATTCATCATTTTTAGCCCACTCGGATCGATCCTAAAATCCTTAACTTCATTTTTGATTTCCTTTATCATAATTTATGTGAGAGAGAGCATGTAAAAGTAGAAGGGTAGCACATAAATCATTTTAAAAATGATTTATGTCTTAATAGGTCAACCCTAGTGCACAATATCTATCTTTTATATGATTTGGAAAAACTTGTCTAGTTTTGAATTTTGTTTTAAGTTTCTAAACTATCTAAATTACTAGTGAGATATTCATCCTCTAACCTTATGTGCAAGGAGGTAAGAGAAGGTTATTTCATCATTTCCTATGCATTGGGAGAGTTATAGTCAAAACAAGAGTTTGAAAAAGCATCGATAAACTTTCGTCATACTTACCTCTATATCTCCCTATTTAAATCATAGTAGGGCTTTAGCTCGGGTCCAAAGTTTTTTTAGTTTTCCTTTATGGTGTGTGCAATCAATTCAAAGAAAACATCCCCAATTTAAAAAATAAATATCTAGCAATAAAATAAATTACAAAAGTTAAAATACATATAAAAAATAAATAACTCAAAATTAAATAAAAAAATTACTTGGAAAATAATTATAAAAAATAAATACGGTAGATAAATTTGATAGACTAAAACCTATGACCTAACTCTAAATCCTCGACGGAGTCGCCATTTTTTCAATACTCGATGTCGGATGGGACTCTTAAAAAATTTTAGGTTTTCAAAGATTTGCATCCCATTTATGATTTATTCTAGAGATGTGAGTTATTATTGTATTTGGAGTCACCACGTACTATTAAAGGAACTAGGAACCTTAAAATAGCATTGGTGTAAAGATTCTAGGATAACGAGTTGGTTACGCTTTAGAAATATATCGATCACCCAAAGACATCAATTTCTAAGAAAGTACCATATTTATTTTAGTCTTAAATTTATCTTCAAAAATATTTTATTTTTTACGAAGTTGTTTCCAAATTGAACTCCAATTTCTATGTTAAATTAAATTTTTTTTTAAGGCTTGGCATCGTATCGAAATGATCATCGATCCTCTTCGCCATGCAACACGTCGGTTCACACATGGATCCACTTCAAGCACTGGACACAAATAATGTGTCAAATAACATCCCGATTGTTTGAATATTGATGAGATATTTTATTTTATTATTTTTTCTTATTTTTGTTAACGACGAGTCCCTATCGGATAGGATACTTCATTAGAAATTTTAATTTATTTTATTGATAGGGAACCGTCATTAGTATCTATGAATTAGAAAACTTGACAATTCATCCATCTATTAACTATAAGCTAATTATTGAAACAAAAATCTAAAATCTAAAATTAATTATTATTATTATTATTATTATTATTTATAGATAATCATCATCGATCCTTAAAAATTAGGAAACTCAACAATCCTCAACCTATTAATTTTTGAGTTCAATTATTAAATAAATAAATTAAATTTACATTAATGAAATTATTTAATGAACATTTAAATACTGAAATCTAAATTAATAAGCAAAATATGCATAAAAAATAAAGATTAAAATTACATTAATTAAAATAATTATAGAAAATTAAATATGTAAATTATATATGAAATGCTAAACATAAAAATAAATTTCAAATTTAGAACTAAGAAACATATATATGCTGAAAGAAAGTGGTGAACAAAAACGTAAAATTTGAAGAACCTATGAATGATTGGCTAGGAAAATTCAAAAGGGAAAGACCGAAACTTCAAATTAAACCTCAAAAAATGTGAAAAAAGATTTGAACAAAACATAAAATTCAAAACGAACCCCAAAGAAAACAAAAAGAACTAAAAGTGAAACTCCCCAAGTGAACCTAGAAATGTTGAACATGAAGAACATTGCCCGGAAAAACCTATAAAATTGCTATTGCCAAGGATCAAAAATCTACTTTGTGCTCTTGATTTTCTTTCTTTTCCTCGGAAAAATTCCCTTTTCTTCCTTTCCTTCTTCCTAGCCAACACAAGCCTTTTATAGGCAAGAATTTTGCTGAAATCTCTCCCTAAAATCTATCTAGTCAATCTCAAATTTCAATTGCTAGATTTCAAATTTGATATTTGATTAACTAACATAAGAAAAGCTGGATCGGCATGGCATGATGCTTGGATGGTATCAATTCTAGCTAAGAATCATAGTAACTCGCAATTCAAATGTAATCGAGGGAAGATTTGGAAAGATTGTTGAAGGATTCTCGGAGAGATTTCGGGATTGGAGGGGACGATAGATCATCTCGCTTAAATTAGTCCTATTGTTTGATCTAAACTTCTAATTTGGTCCCTATGAATTTCAATTGTCTACGATCGTGCCCTTTTTCTATTGAATTTCAGTTCTTGTATAGTGCAATTTTATCGGTCGGGTTCCTATAAAGTGTAATTTAAATTTAGAATTTCTCAATTGATTCAATTATACCCCTAATTACTTTAATTACACCTTCATTCGATGCGATTGTATCCCTAGATGTGATTCTTGAAATTCTCTCTCTCTCTCTCTCTCTCTCTCTCTCTCTCTATATATATGTATATATATATATATATATATATATATATACATATATCTTTTTTTGCATTTTTATCATTTTTTTTAGTTTTTGTAGTAAACTCCAAAATCAAATCAAATCAAAATAAAATAAAATAAGAAATAAATAACAAAAAAAAAAAGAGAAAATTTTGGTTTATGAGAAAATATAGAAATAAATAAAAGACTCAAATAAAAAGAATTGAAAGACTACAAATATCAAATCTAGCTAAAATTCTTTTAAAATATTTGTCACTCGCTAAAATTCAATTGACATAATTAACAGCATTCTAACTTTATATACAAAATCTTGAATTTTTATTTTTATTTTTTTGGATAATACTATGTTAATAAATAGAAATAGAAGTAAAAATATATTAGCATATCCCATGCTACCCAAATAAAATATATACCACAACCCCAGGCTACATATGGATAAGGCATATATTACATATGGCCATATTCTATTGAAGAAGTTTTCTTGTGAAATTTAGAATTAAATCGTAGTGTATTGGTCTTATACAAGGTAATCTCAAGGGATGGGTCAGGTGGTCAAGTAAATTTGTTTTTTTTGTTTTGTTTGACATTTTGAGTTTAAATTTTAAAACTAGTAATCAAATGAATTTCTTCTTTTAAATGCATAAATTCATTACAGAAGTGCAGTCTTAAAATTACCTTGAAAAAAGATTTAGTTTGTATCGATATGTTAAAACTAGTTCAAAAATATAATTTTTCAAATAAAAATAGTTTTGTTGTTTTTTCCATTTAGAATGTGAGCGGCGAGATAAGGAAAAAAAAAACCTAGTATTTAAATTACAATTCTACAAAACTTCTTTTGTTATTTGACAGTAAATAATATTTTTTTTGTATAAATTGTATATGAATCGAAATTAAATTTTTTCTACAAAACTTTATAATAATTCACATATATTCAACCTTTGCAAGTGATCGATGAAGATGGAAGTGTTGGCACCACATTACTTATCACACAAAAATGTTATTTAGATCATAAAGATGCCAAATAACAAGTACGTCTAACGTTATTTGTTTATTTATTTGATACTAGATAGGAACAAATTCCACAGACTAATGTTGTGATACATGCATTGCTTTTTATCTTCTTCTCAGTTTGCTACTAATTGAGCTTAGGCTCCGTTTGTTTGACAAAAAACAATCTTCATAGAAAGATCAATTTTTGAGGAAGCTATTTTTCAAGAAATTATTTTTCAAAATTTTTTTTCCTATTGTTTGGCAATTACCATGGAAAAACTACTAGAAAATATATTCTAGCATTTGTTTGATACAAAAAATTAAAATACAAAAATAACATGTGATTGTTACATCAACAAGTTTTGAGAAAACTTCAAAAAGATATATTTATAATTTCACAATATAAGATACATTTATAAAAATTTAATAAATTTTCATAAATACTAACTCTAAAATTTTAATTCAAAAAATAAAATATACTTTTTTTAACCATCAAACCAATTCATCAAAATTACTTGTGAAAAAATTAAGTCAATATTCACATTTAATAAAAAATAAAATATAAAAATTCTAAGTAATCCTAGCATTGTTATTTTGGTAACTCAATTAAGAATTTTTTTTCTTGTAGAAATTGAACTGATAATTTAGTCTAAAAAATAATTTTTTAAATTATTAGTTATCATTTGTAGAAAATTATTCATTTGGTTCAAAAAGATTAATGTTGGAATAATTTGTAACTAATTATTTACTACAATTACTAACAAAATTTTACAATGGATTAAAATTACAAATTATTGATTTAGTTGCATATGGATAGTGTTGGGAAAATAATGTATTTATTAATGAATGAATTAATTTTAAATTTTTTATAAAAAATTACAGTCTTGTAATAAGCATTTTCAATCATTTAAGTATAATGTAAGTGATGTTTGAGATAATAGTAAAAAACTAAAGATAAATTATTAAAATATTTATTATAAAAATAATTTTAAGGTGTAAAATTTTTGAAGAATATTTAACATATCTATAAATAAAAAAATCAAATATTAGTAGAAATATAGAAAAAAATAATTAAATAATAAATGATAAGAAATAATTAAAAATCAATTTGATATATTTTAAATAAAAAGAAAAAGAGAAAAAAGTTGTTAAAATATATCGAAAGAGAGGTAAGTAACACAAGAGCGAAACAACTTATGAGAAGGAAAATGGTTTCTTCTTTTTAAACTGGAAAAACATTTTCTTAAAAATACTCTATCATTTTTCATTGATCGAAATCATTTTTTGTTGACCTTTTTCCTAAATGCGAAACAAACGCTGAAAAATAAGAAAAACAAATTCCTAAAACTTGTTTTCCTTCAAATAAACACAACCTTAAATTCGCATTGGTTTCTTCTAATTGCATTTATACCTATTATCGGGGTTTTGAGAACAAATCCACCATAGATCACGAGACCAATACAAATTTTAAGACTTAGTGTAAAAGTAATGGTACACCATTTAAGTAGAATATGTACAATTAAAAAGAGATGTAAGAAGAAGAGTAAACGAGTACTACCAAGACTCAAATCAAATAGCGAGTGGATGAGTTAATAGATGGAGTTTTGAGAATTATGAATTATGGGAGTGAAAGAGTTTTGAAAGAAAACTAGGTTTAGTAAAATATGAGCAAAGTTGAAATCCTTTTACAATTGACGTGAAATTGTTATTTATAGCAAAAAAAAAAAAAAAAAGACAATCTTTAACTACTAAAATCATGTTATGTCATTGAGATTTGAACAATAGGATTTCGATCAAACAAAAGGAAATAGACTAAAAAAATAAAATTACCTAAAGCTGTATCAACTTGCTAGTAAAAGGTAAAAGAAGTAACAATTAGGGCTCTGTTTGTTTGGTAGAAAATAACTTCCAATAGGAAAAACAATTCGAAGAAGCTATTTTAAAAAAAATTATTTTTCAAACAAATATTTTTTTGACATATGGCAATTATACAAAAAAACTACTGAAAAATATATTCTAGCTTTTGTTTGATATAGGAAACTAAAATAAAAAAA
Source organism: Dovyalis caffra (assembly GCA_963924115.1). Lineage (NCBI taxonomy): Eukaryota > Viridiplantae > Streptophyta > Magnoliopsida > Malpighiales > Salicaceae > Dovyalis > Dovyalis caffra. The sequence goes on along the minus strand of CAWUPB010000797.1, from coordinate 123,148 downwards.
TAAGTTGTGATTGGTACAATTAAATATTAAGTTTAAATTATTATTTATGATTTTTTAAATGTCATCAACACATTCTTTAATATAAAATAAAAGAACTTCATTTTTTCACTTTGATTTACATGTTTTTTGGATTACGGTTTTATTGTTCAATATTTTGGTTAAAATTTATGGTAAATTTTAATAAGATTTCATGGCATGCTCATTTTTTCATTAAAAAAAAATGGAACAGGAATCATAATTATGACTTTTAATGTTTTTCAAAAAGGAAAACATAGGAAGCAACTTCAAGTAAAATAAGAAATGAGAAGACAAAAGGACAAGAAAAAATAGCATTAATTTTATAGTTCGCACTAAAAGTATGACGTTTGTTTGAGACAGACTTATAAGAGAGAGAGAATTGTTTTTTTCTTTTTTTAGCTCATAAGTCATATTTTTTCAAAAATACTCTATTAATTTTTGTTGATTGATCAAATTCTATTGACTTTTTTTTAATGCAAAACAAAGATTAAAAATGAGAGAAAATGAAGAAAACAAGTTCACGGAACTTATTTTGCTCAAAACAAATATAGCCTAGCTCATTTTTTAGTAGCTCCTTCTTTGAACTACTAAGTCAATCTTTCGGATATATCTTAGAGATGAAGCATGAACGCCGATCATGTCGGAATACCCATGTTCATCTTTGTACGACCAAAATCTTATGTTATGCAAATTCCATTTTCAATTCAATTCATTTATTATAGAGTTTGGATCCATATCAAAACAACAAAAAATTTCAATCTTTTATGAAATAATGAATGTACATCATCATGTTCATCTACTTTTTATATCTCCACTACTTATGATTCTTAATATGATTCAATTCATTATTCAATATGAGAAATTGAAAAGGTGATGCAATTGATTATTCATAGTCCATTTCAATTTTCTTCTCAATTTTAAAGCCTATAAATAGGCTTCATTGTTCATTAGTTAGATTATAAGATTTTGAGAGAGAATAAGAAAAACTTTGAAGTTCTTATCACTTATATTCACATTATAGTGATTTCATTTTCTTATCATCCTTTTCTTTAATTCTCCTATTATTTCTATTTATTTTATAACACGTTATCGGCTCGAAGCTCTAACCAATCGAGATAATAGACCATGAGATATGTATATATCAAAAGACTTAATCAATTGTTTCAATCATTGGATTTATTCTACACTAGTGATCTACCAAAATATCTTAATGATTTTGATCATTAAGAGGTATGTATCTAATTTATCATGTATTTTAAATATAATGATATAAAGAATATACATTTGAAAAACTTAAATGATTTAATATATAGAATCTAATGATCTAATATATGTTGTTTGAAAAGCTTCAATTTTATTATTATGTTTGTTCTTATTTTCTAATATTATTATTATATATTACATTATAGAATTTTTATTGTATCAAATCTCAAAAACTTGATTTTATGGCTCTTGATATTTCGAATAAGAATTATTGATTATGAGTGCTCGATTTTGAAAAAAAATTCTCTACTTTTTATGTCTTGAATATGCTCCTACAGTAGCAATATTGAGAAAATAAATTTAAGAAATAGTCCGAATCAATTTCATATTTGCTCATAGCTAAATAAAATGACAAGCTATTGATGAAAAGGAATAAATCTCATCCAACTAGATCTACTCCATTCCCCGAAGTGAATGTTACAACTTATAATAATTTTAGACATAGACAAATATGTAGTCATAGCCATGGACATAATCGAAATAATTATCATTATAATTGTGAGACCATAATATTACATCTCACGATAAGAAGTGGATAACAATGGAATAAAAAGAATAAAAATAGATAAAGCCGGTATTCTAAAAAATAAATATTATAAATGTGGAATGAATGAATATTGGTTATGTACCTGCCGTACACCAAAACACCTCATTGAGCCTTGTCAAGCCTTATTGAAAAATAAAGAGTAAAATATAAAGGCTAATTTTATATATCAAAATAATAGTAATTAAAATTAATTACTTGTTAGTTTTTCTATTTATAAATAAAATATTTTATATTTCTTATAATTTATATCGTATAGTGTTGGTTACAAATTTATTTTACTATTTGTTTGTTTATTTGTGTTTATGAGGAATATATATATATATTTATTTAATTATTTATTTTATGTTAATATTGTATATGATAAGATCACCGTAATAGAAAGCTTTAGAAGAGCGATTATATTATTACTTGAAGAGATAAATTTTTAAGGCTCTAGAAGAGCGATTATATTATGACTCGAAGAGATAAATTTTAAAGACTCTAGAAGAGAAAATACATTAGTACATGAAGAGACAACTTTCAAAGACTATAGAAGAGTGAATATATTATTACTTGAAGAGATAATTTTTAAATGCTCTAGAAGAGTCGATATATTATTGCTTGAAGTGACATAATTTAAAGGCTCTAGAAGAGCAAATATGTTATTATCTAAAAAGGTAAATTTTATGATAAATGATGTACTATTCTCTTCAAAGTCTCTTAGAAATTTATTGAATTTCAAAGATATGTCTCTAAATTGATATCATATCAAGATAACAAATGTAAATACTTATATATTATAATCATTATACCGGGTAGAAAATATGTATTGAAAAATTTATCCGCTTTCTCTTTTAGTCTTTATTATAAATATTGGAATGATTGAAACAAATACTATAGTAAACTAGAAGTTTACTAATTCAAATACTTTTATTATGTGACATGACCAGTTGTATTATCTTGGATCTTTCATGATACGAGAAATTATTAAAAATTCATATGGACATCTATTGAAAAGCCGGAAGATTCTTCAATTTAATAAATTTTCATGTTTTGCATGTTCTTAAGACAAGTTGATTATTAAGCCATCACTAACTAAAATTGAGATTGAATCTTTAGTATTTTTAGAATGCATTCAAGGTGATATGTGTGGATCAATTCATCCACCATGTGTGCCATTTAAATATTTTATGGTTTTAACGGATGCATCCATAAGATGGTCATATATATGTTTATTATCTACTCGAAACCCGACATTTTCGATATTGCCGACAAATAATTTGATTTCGAGCATAATTTTTAGATTATGCCATTAAAACAAGTCACCTTGATAATACTTGGTGAATTTATCTTCTAAGCATTAAATAATTGTTGATTAGCTATTAGAATAAAGGTTGAACATCCTATTGCTTATGTTCATACTCGAAAGGTTTAGCAACATTATTTGTCAAAAGGCTTCAATTGATAGCTAAACCATTATTTAAAAAGAAAACTCCCTATTTATGTTTGGGGACATGCAATCTTACATTCAACAATATTTATTCGCATCGGACTCATAAGTTATCGAAATTCTCTTCCTTTTAATTGGTTTATGATCGAGCCAAATATTTCATATTTAAGAATTTTTTAGCGTTACAATGTATATCCTTAGTGCTCCTCCATAATGAAATAAAATGGGTACTTAATGGAGATTGGGAATATATGTTAGATTTGAATCCTTTTCGATAATTAAATATCATGAATCATGAATAAGTGATATTTTTACACCTTTATTTATCGATCGTCATTTTGATGAAACAGCTTTTTCAACATTAGGGAAGAGAATAAAAAAAATAATTAGTTGAAAATGTTAGAAAAAAGAAATTACATAGAGTACTCTATCTTTATATCAATTTGGTATAAAACAATGTGAACTAGAAGTTCGGAAGATAATTCATTTACAAGGTATTACAAACCAACTGCTAGATGCATTCTCGTATCCTAAAAGAGTAACTAAAATGCATGTCATCGTTGAGAATGCTTCCATTAGAATTTTAGAATTGATGTCCTAGAGGGAAAGTCTATTAATATTATAGCTAATGAATCTAAAGCACGCTTGAAGCGTGGAAGACCAATCGGTTCTAAAGGTAAAAATCCTTAAAAGAAAAGGGTAAGATAATATAAAGGAACTAAATATTCATAAAAAGGCCTAAGATATTTCTAATAATAGGCTTCCAAAAGAAGTCTAAATGCTTGAGAAAAATCAAGAGATTTTGATAAATTATGTCAATACGAGGAGAAAATAGGATCGAAAAGAAATATTTATTGATAAGATTTTTGCATGCAATATTGAAATTGATATTTTGAATGAAAATAAGGATCCCGAAATTTATTAAAGAATGTCGACATAAAGATGATTGGTCTAAATAAAAGAAGCAATCCAAGCAGAATTATATTCTCTTACAAATGAGTAGTTTTTTGAACCCATAGTTAAAACACCCGAAGATGTTAAGCTAGTGGGATATAAATGAGTATTTTTATGGAAAAAAATAAGAAAGATAAAATTATGAGATACAAAGCAAAACTTGTAACGTAAGAGTTTTTGCAAAGAACCGACATTGACTATGAGGAGACATATTCTCCTATAATGGATGTAATTGTATTTTATTATGCATTAGCCCGACAAAATATATAAAAAAATTCGTATGCATTCATTTAATAAATGTGATCACGAGATTATTTGTTCATTTGAAATGATATCGGTATGAAAGTCCTAGAAGGACTTAACATGCCGAAGTATGTAATACATATTCTCGAGAAAACAATTCAATTAAATTATAAAGATCTTTATTAGGATTATTTTAGTATTTGTTTTATCATTTTAGTTTTTAGAAATTCAATTTATATTATACTTTTTTATATTTTATTTTTATATCTACTTTTTATTACTAACCCATGTGCATAAAATATAATCACTTCAATGATTATTGAAAGAAAAAAAAACCCTATTTTTCATATATTTTTATTTGAAAAGAGGTTTGTTGTATATGTTGATAACTTAAATATTATTGGAATTCTCGAAGAGATTCAAAGTGTCATAAGTTATCTAAAAAGAGAATTTGATGTGAATACCTTGGAAAATTAAATTGTTATCTCGACTTGCGGTTCAATCACTCGGAGAATGAGATTTTTATTCATTAGTCGATTTGTATAGAAAAAGTTCTATAATGATTCTATATGAAGATCATTCATTGACTAGCCCAATGGTAGTTTATTCATTTGATATCCAAGAAGATTCTTTTTCAACCTCGAAAAGATAATGAAGAACTAGTTGGTCCCGAATTATCATGTCTTAGTGCCATCGATGCATTGATATATCTTACTAATAATACTCGACTCGATATAGTCTTTTCTATAAATTTATTAGTCATAGTTTTGTTTCAATATAGAGATACTGAAATAAAGTTAAATATATACTATGTTATCTTCGAGGAATAATTGATATGGGCTTATATTACTTCAATAAATTAAAGACAAGATTAATTGGTTATGCGAGTTACATGTTATTTATCTAATCTATAAAAAGCTCAATCACAATTGGTTATATATTTACATATAGAGATACGAGTTATATCTTAGCGTTCTATAAAGTAAACTATACTTTCAAATCATGTAGAAATATTAATTCACGAGGCAAATTGAGAATGTGTTTGGTTAAGATCAACAATCCATCATATTCAAGAGACATGCGGTTTATCTATCAGTAAAAGAAGTTCCAATAATATCATATGAGGATAATGTTGCTTGCATAATTTCATTGAAGGAAGAATACATCAAAGTGACAATCCGGAAGATTTATTTGCTAAAACATTAGCTACCATAACTTTTGAGAAGTTGATTCACAAGATTGAAATACATCGTCTTAGAGAACTCAAATGATGTTTTCAACGAGAGGAGGCCAACATTGAGATCAAAGTGACAATCCGGAAGATTTATTTGCTTAAGCATTAGCTACCACAACTTTTGAGAAGATGATTCACAAGATTGAAATACATCGTTTTAGAGATCTCAAATGATGTTTTCAATAGGAGGAGGCCAATATTGAGATTAATGTGTACAATGAATATTGTACTCTTTTTTCTTCACTAGGATTTTTTTCCCACTAGGTTTTTTCCTAGTAAGGTTTTAACAAGGCATATTCCTTGTACAATAGACATTCGAGGGGAGTGTTATGAAATAATGAATGTCCATCATCATGTTCATGTACTTTTCATATCCCCACTAGTCATGATTCTTAATATGATTCAATTCATCATTCAATATAAGAAATTGAAAGGGTGATGCAATTGATTACTCATAGTCCTTTACAATTCATAGGCTTCATTGTTCATTAGTTGGGGTTAAGGTTTTTTAGGAAGAATAAGAAAAACTTTGAAGTTCTTATCATTTATATTCACATTATAGTGATTTAATTTTTTTTTCATCCTTTCCTTTAATTCTCCTATTATTTCTATTTATTTTATAACACAATCCAAATTAATAAAATTATTTAGTTAATTTTTTCCTATCAAATCGACCATGTAACAACACCGTCTTTGATGTGATTGGTAACCATCACATTTACCTTTGGATTGTTCTAGAATCCATTTCAATCACCAACATAATCAATCCATTTATGGTAACCTAAAAAATTAATTGATAATAATTAATTGACACCTATCTTTTCTAATGAATATTGTTGACACTTACTAAGCTATTATGTAATTGATTTTGTGATAGCTAGAATTTGGTTTAGCTTGGGATATAAAGTGGGTATCCCCATATTGTATTGTTAGACCTTTTGCAACAATATTTAGTGACTAGAATTTGATTATGCATTATGAAGCAACGTGATTTTCTTTTTGTTTAGTTCTTAAAATCACTTTTGAATACTATTTTTTTATTAAAAAATATGTTTAGCGAGTACATATTAATTATATAAAAAAATTATGTTCATGGTCACAACCACATCTAAACCAAGCATTGTGAGAAATAAAATTTATATTCACGACTTAATGTTATGAAGATGGACAAGGTGATCAAAGTTAATTAAGAAGGAAAAAAATCGTTATAATGTCAATAATTATTAATTAGTGGTTTTGCAATCAAAGTTGGTATTAATAGTTAATAATTAATAGAATAAATAAGTCACGTTATAGTGATAAATTAAATTAGCAACTACTAGAAACAACTCTAGCTTTTTTAGATGCTTGTTGTAATAAAATATTTTTTAAAATCAAATGAATTATTTATTCAAGAAACATAAAAATCAGTATCAAGTTTTAACCTAAAAGCTTAAATGACTTATTTATTCTAGAAACAAAAAAATCATTATCAAGTTTAAACCCAAAAGCATGGGTTGATAACTAACTTATGAGCGAGACACATAAGGTAGGGCATAATTCTTAACTAGCTTATATAAAAATATTTGGGCATATATTATTACTAGTCGTTAATATCCAATTTGTTCCTCCACTATTCTCTTTTTTATTCTTACTTTTATTGCAAAACATATATGAAAAAATGAAATAAAAAAATAATGCGCACGAAATAAAAAAAATGTGAAAAGAGAGAGAAAAATTTAATTTAAATAAATATTTCAAATTAGTCTAATTAAAATAAAAAAATTTTGAGAATCAAAATAAACCTAGTCAAGGGCAATATTAGAAAGAATTAAAAAACAAACCCTTAAATTATAAAAAACAACATAATTAAAGAATATTTTTTAAACAAAAGAGTCGATTGATAGTAATTTAGGTGCCATTAAAGTTCAAACAACCCAAATTGCACCTAATCTCACAAATTAAGTGGAATTCATGAACAAAACGAATTTTTACCCAAAAAAATCTAATTTCTACCTATAAAAACTCGCTTTTCTCTCAACATACCCAAGCCTCCATCTCTCCCAAATGTTTTCGGTAGCTTGTTCTCTACTCTCTAGCTGGTTTTCAAGCTCTCCCACCATCTAAACCCATAAAACACCATATTCCCCCATCATCCAAGCCATCACCCTCTATTAAACCCACCATAAAGGTTCCCTTCCACTCGACCAACCACCACAACACCCCTACACATCTAGCCACCCTCTATCACCTAACAAATCCACAAAAATAATCATGAAAAATCTCCATACAAAAAACACTAAAAGCTGAGAAAAAGACTTAAACACACCATTACTCGAATAGTGAACCTAACAACTTGTTTACGGAAATAAATTTTTTTCTCATTCAAATCGACCATCTTTTGATCAATTTTGACTCTAATCACCATCAATAATGGATAGTCCATCTCTAGATCAGCCTATCCCCATCAATTAGAGGAACAAAGGATGTTAGAGGAGAAAGAAATCAAAGCAAGAACCACCACGACTTAACCCGTTTAGCAACTCATTTATATCTCACAATTTTGGCCAAACCACTAACTCTCTCTACCGTAGACCTAGCCGACCAACTTGCTTGAGTGGTTCCCTTTTGGAAGCATGACCAAAAGTCAATGAAAAATAGATTGATTGATGACAATCCATTTCCGAGCCGTTTTGTGTAGCTTGAAAAAATTAGCTAATCAAAGCCAAATTGAACCTCGGAACCACCAAAAAAACACTCCCCTTAGCCTTTTGAGTTAATTGATACCCTCAAAATATATTAAAATCACCAAAATCATCATCGAGAAGAGGAGGAGGTCTAGTCGAAACTTTAGAGCCTTTAATCTCCCTCCTCCTATGTCATTCATAGTCGCCACCACCACCATTGAGTTTGCATTGATCGCCCCTATAACGTTTTGTGGTTCACATGCTAGAAGGACCACTAGAAGTTGAACGAACAATCAACAATGGCTATTTCATCCTTTAGAGGCATTTTGGTAATTTTATATGTAGGGATATTTTGGTCATTTCTTAACTAACTAGTGGCATTCCGAGTCATCATATAGCACCCTACTCGATATCCATAAATAGTGGTTTCCTCCTTCTCAACTAACTAAAATAATAAGTTTTCATTAGATTAAGGGAAACAAACTAATCTAACGAAGAAAGTCTTAACATTTTTACAATGCTCGGGTAACTTTTGAATCTATTTGGATTGTTTAAATAATAAATGAATATGAAATGATGTGTTATAGATGATTATGTTTTTAAGAATTTTGTTTGATTATGCTTGAAATTTTTGCTTCTTGTGTGTTTGTCGAAATAAAGTTATCGGTGGCTTCATATGTATGTGGTCGAAGTTGCCTATAGCTTCTAATCAATTTTTATTTACCTGTATGATAATTGAAATAAAGCTACCGATGGCTTTCCACTTATGTGGATGGAGCCACCATTGGCTACGAAATAAGTTTTACTTAATTTTTTTGAATTGTTGAAATGAAATTACTTATGGCTTCCCACTTATGTAAAGAAGCCACCAATGATTTTAAAATTATTTTATTTATAGTTTGCTAATTTGAAATGAAATCGTTGAGGGCTTCTCACTTATGTGATAAATTTTTTGGTGGCTTTCAAATGAGTTACTTGCCCCTTGTTGAAATGAAATAAAGTTATCGGTGGCTTCGCACTTATATGATAAAGTTGTCAATCACTTCTTAAATCCATGACTCCAAGTTATCATTGACTTCCTATTTATATGAATAAAGTTGTTGATGATTTACTCGCTCATGATAATAAAAGGCTATCAATCCGTAGAAAGTCACCTATTTATCGATATATGTCATGTTTGCTAGAAATTAGCCAAAATTCTAATTTTCCACACCTTTCCTCTTTGAGTATAGGTATCGACCTCAAATTAAGCTCAAACTCTAAATTAATTTATTATTTTATATCGGTAAAATAAATTCACTCAACTAGGAATAGAAACATAATATAGTAAAACTAGATTTTTGTTTACATGCAAATAATGTAACCTATCTCAAGTAGGATATGATGATAATGATGTTATATCTTCCCTATGCATAAACGACTCCTTACCTAAATATCTATATAGAATAGTATGTTTAGGATTTTCTAATTTTCCTCGATTAGCTAGGTGGTGATTCCCTATTTCTTATGTATCCTTTGCGAGCCCCGATAACAAAATGGCGACTCCACTAGGGAAAAGCCATACTAAGGTCAAGTTTTGAACTTTTATGTTCATAAATCTCTATTTGTTTGTTATGTTTTTATGCCTATATTTCTTAAGTGAGTAATTATAATGTAATTATTTATCTGTTTTTGTGTTGTGAAAATATATGTATATTTGATGTTGTTTGTGGTTTTTCTTTACAAATTTGGTTATCTAATTTTTAGCCTTTTATTTTATTTTGAGACTGGATATGGAGTTATGCCCGATACAAAACACTATATCTATATATTTAAACTATATATATTTTCCCTTAGGATCTAAAGAGTTAGAAGTGGTGCCCCGATGGGTTTTACCTCGACTAAACACTCACAAAACCTTAAGCCTTTTTGCTAGTTGCCATTGATGATGGGTAATCAATGATTTTCATGATTACTATATCGACGTGGATAGTCTTAGTAAGCCTACTAACATCCATTAGGCTTAAAATGTATCCTTTTAAGATGTATATAGAGCTTACACACTTATGTAATGGCTAAAATCCAACCCGAGGACTATCTCTTCTTGGTTAATACACTAGGTAAATTGAACATGTTTGAAACCTTGACTAAAATAATTTGATCATGATGTTTCGGGATGGATGATAAAAAAGCCTAAATACGGCTTAAGTCGGCATCATTTTTCTAAATAGAACTTCGAGCCTTTAAGTGAATAAAGGAAGACTACCTTTGATTGGGATTTGAGAGTAACCATCAACTAATAACTAGACTACGAGTTAATGATTAATGACATAAACAAACTCTTTAAATGTTTAGAGTTCCCGACTATTGATGGCAAATAAACTTTCAAACATAAATATGAAAACTTGGCTATACTAATAAATATATTGGTCTAGAATCCTATATTGAAGGCTCTTGTCCCTTTGTGGGACTCCTCCATATCATTGCTTTATAGTGGGAGACCTAGACATGATTACTATTATGAAAGAATACCATCGATTGTTGGAAATGCAAAATTATCTATATCAAGTCTACCTTTACCACTAACATAGCAAAGTAGATAAAAGGGTTAAAAACTTGTTGGGTGTAAATTTGATTCGAGCATGAGCTAAAGGTGCCACTAAGGGATGGCACCATGAGGCCTTACTAAATGTGTTCAAACAAAGCTTGAGTGAACCCATCATTAGTTTAGGGTTCATTAGTTTAGGGTTTATTAGTTTAAGGAAATTTCATGTTTTATCTTTGAGTGTATTCAATTGGATTCTATTTCCATCCTTTGCTAAATTGATCAATCTTAACGCCACTAAAGTTTTTACTAAGAGGGAGAAGAACTCAAATAATTTCATTGTTGCTATTTTAGTTGAGACCATTTTGTCACCGAACCACTTATTGAAGATTTGGTAAAGGTGGGATTAGATGCTTATGTAAAATTATTGTGCATATGAATGATTAGTCATTTAGAAGAACACGGATCAATTTTTGATTTTGTTCGATAAAAAGATCAAGAGCTTTTAAAAAAGTTCATAACAACATCATGAAAGAACCATACCCGAGCAAGAATAGAGTAAGCGTTACTCGACTTTCCTAATGACCAATTCATGTGAATGGCCATCCGGATGAATCAAGCATCATATTTAGTTTATCGTAATACTTTTTCTTTGGGTCTCTTTGGTTGGATCAATAGGCTATGTGAGCTATGCTCCTAGCATAGTGTTAAGATAACTAGGCTATGAACTATTTCTTTGAAAGGAACTTAAAAAGAAGAAGCTTCACCTATTTTCCTAAGTCACATCATAGAAGACTAGTTAGCATCTAGAATGATGGATGGTAAGATAGATGGTCGTGAGATACCTACTATCAAAACTTATCCATCATAGCAAGCTATAAGGGTAAAAACTTAGGTCTATAAACAAACCAAGGTAAAGATAGATAAGTTTCAACATATAATCATCAAGCTAGTTAAGAAACCCTAATTCCTAGTGGGATAAAAAAATCCTTTAAGACCATTTAAAGTTAGGACTTTCTAGTTTATCCAAAAAAGTAAATCGATCCCTACATAAGTTCTAAAAATCTTATCTAGCTAGTCTAAAGGAAAAAGAAGAAAAACAAATGATTCTCAACACCTTAGACTATCATGATCTTAACGAAAAAAGGAACTCGCTCAATATTAGAAATTGAAAGCTAGCTAGCAACCTGGTTAAAGAGAAAAGAAAGAGGGAGAAGGATAAAGGAAAAATGCTAGAATTTTAAATAGGACACTGGAAACCTAGCAAATCATAGTCATTGAAGATAAGTACTAGGAACTACTTTACTCGCTGAGTCAAAGTAGAATTAGATTTAAAGTACACTAATTTTGACAACCTATAATTGTTATATAGGTAAGTTGAGCTTAAGTTAGAAATTTTTAGGTTAAAAGCAAGAAATCTTAATAGAGATAATGTCAAATGTCTATAGAGATATAGTATAACAATTGTTAAGAATCAACAAAGTAAATGACAAAGGTGTAAAGCCCAATCACTACAATCAAGGGAAAAAAACAATATCTAGAAGGGGAGCTACTTAAGCTATCTTTATACTTGGGCCACTATACATAACAATTTGGCTAAAGTTAGTAATGAGCGAGGCTAATACTTAGCCGTACTATATAACAAAAAAAAAAAAGAGGCCTCTAAGAAATCTATACCTAGCCATTAGTAAGGGTAGAGTGAAAGATGATCGCGAAGCCATGAATAACTATCTAAGGAGATACGATTACCTATTGTTTGAAATTGCTATACAAGGGAAGATCTTTTGAGTTTGATTGAGTTGTTACATAGTTTACTCCTTTTGCTTGTATTTTATTTTCTATTTATGAAATTTTTCTTTGTCATGCAAAAGAAAGATGTACTCTAAACTAATTAGAGTCTTCATATTTATTATTTTGGATATTTAGTTAATGAAAGCTTCGGCATTTTTTTGTATATGGTATGGTTTATTATACTTATGAAATCTCATCCGACAAGTTGGGTAAAATGATAATATTAGTGAATGAAATCTACTTTGCCTTTCCAACAAAGTAATTATATAACCGTTTAAAAATTTATAAGGTTGGATGGTTACTCTAGAGCCAAATTGAAAAAAGAAATCAAATGTTAATGATATGAATCATCACGTCTTTAAATCAATCGCAAGTAATAGATGACTACTTCATATCTAGTCTCAATAGTTGACATTTATGTCAATATGTTATTTATGTGATGTGTTTTCTTTTCTTGTCTATATAGAAGTATAGGTCCTACTACTAAAACCACACTTCCTCTAATAATATACAAAACTAGGCTACGAGTGAAAATCTTAAAAGACTTCAACCATCTATTATCCTTGAAGCATCATTTGCCATCCCTCTACTCACTCCTCGGTCCATAGCTCGGATGCCTTAGTTTTTCATGCCTCATCGAGAGAAAACCACTGCTACTAATCCGACCAATACATCGATGCTTGAGGACTTATATAAACTAGTTCCTTTAAAAACTATTGCTCTTATTTTGCTACGATCACACATGTTTTGGATCCAAACAACCTCTACTATTAATCTAAAGGCTAATGATCGGGAGATAGAAAAGATGGTTATAGGATTTGACACAAAAAAGTTGACTACCATTGAAGAGCGACTTAGAGCTACTAAGGTAGTGAACATAAATGATCCTTTTTTGACAATGGACAAGTGCTTGTACTGAATGTGGTGATCCCAAAGAGGTTCGGATCGCTTGAGTTTCCTAATTATATTGGTAATTAATGCTAGGGGACCCACTTGATGGTGTATTTGAACAAAATGGCCGAAGTAACAAATATGATTCTTGATTCACTTTTTCAAAAGTCTAAAAAGGCTCGCTTTCACTTAGTTTATCGATTTGGACCAAATTAAGATCGGAAAATAAAAAGATTTGGCCAAAGCTTTTACAAAATAGTATAAGTTCAATCCGAAAGTAATCCTAGACGAGTGCATTTTATAGTTAATGAAAAAAGATGGTAAAGAGTTTGTCAAAGAGTATGCTTACAGGTGGTAAGAAAATACTTCAAGAATTCAGCCATTGTTGCTTGAAAAAGAATTAGTTACACTCTTTATAAACACCTTTAAGGCTTTTTTATTGTAATTATCTATTAAATAATTAGTCTAACAGCTTTTTGAGATAGAATTGGTGCCCGATCGTATCAAGCAAGCCATTAAGGCGAGTAGAGTGGTTGAATTTACCAAATTAAGCTCTAAGAAGAGCAAATTCAAAACAAGGAAGGATATAGGTATGCACCAAGTCAAAGCACCGTTCTTTCGTTTGAGAGGACACTGGGAGACTCGATGAAAAGCCAATTGTCAATTTGTGCCATGAGGTAATGTCATAACCAAAAAATCTCATCCATTTTACAATTTTAATTTTTAATTATTTATTTTTCTTTTTTTAATTTAATTTAATTTAATTTAATTTTAAATTGAATTTATATAAAAAAAGCGAAAGAAGCAAATATATATATATATATAATACAAAAAATTTCATGAATTACATCCAAGGACATAATCGCATTAAAAGAAAGTATAATTAAAGTAATTAGGGATACAATTGAATTAATTAGGAAATTTAGATCTTAAATTATACTCTATAGGGACCCAATTGATAAAATTATACTTTACAAGGACTAAAATTACATAAAAAAGGGCATGATCTGTAGACAATTGAAATTCATAGGGACTAAATTGAAACTTTAGAGTAAAAAATAGGACTAAAGTCTAGTGAATGATTTGTTGTCCGTTCTAACTCAAAAATTGCTCCTAGCATTAATATCAATCAAGAATCATGCCCCACTACACTCACTATAATTTGTTTTGTTGATAAAATGCTAAATTTTTAGCTTTAGCAACTTTTTTGGTAGAAAGGGAGAGGAAAAGAGGAATTTTTCTAGGTGAGGGAGTGAAATCAAGAAAGAATCAATGTTCGAAGATTTTTTGTCCAAGTAGCTTTTGTTCGGGTTTTTTCTAGGTGATGGTTCTTGTTCTTCCTTTTTTGGGTTTTTTCTTCAATTGTGGGACTCTTCAATTCGTTGTTTTTTTTTTTTTTTGGGTTTCATTTCAAGTCTCATAGGTTTCTAAGTTGATTTTCTAGTTTTTTAGGATTTAATTGGCACTTTCTAGGTTTTCTACACTAAAAGTTTTAGGTAGCGAGCTTTTGGTGTTCTTCATTCTAGGTTTATGTTCTTCATATTTAGGTTTTGCTAGGTATTGATCTTTGGACTCCAAATAGTTTCCAAGCAACTAACATCAACCATGAACCCATTAATCATGTAGAGATCATTCCAAAACCCTATTGCCCTCAATCCAACTTCCAAAGTAACAATTAGCCATTTTTAGAATCTTAAGTCGGTTTCATCAAGTTATTTTATTTTCATGTATTTCTTTCCTTCTTTCTTTAATTTAAATTTCTTATTATTTAAGCCTCGAGATTTTAGTTTGTTGAGATGGGGAAATGAAAATAGCTTAGTCAGTTTCCCTTTACTTAAAAAATATGAGTTCGACTCCGTGAAATCGAGAGGGAGAGAGAGAAAAGGAAGAACAAAAGAAATAAGAAAAAATGAATGAGAGAGAGAGAGAGAGGCGTGTTTGATCTAAAAATAAAAAGAAAAATATTTGGGTCATGCTTATAGCTTTGGATTTAGTCTAGTGTAAAAAAAAAAAGGCATGAGTTGGGCTAAGCCCAACCTACATGGAACGAGAGGCTTAGTCGGTTTCGATCCAATCTAGAACTAGCCTAAAAAAAAAAAAACAAGAAAAAAAGAGATTAAATAAAAGCTAGCTTCGATCTAGCTTCTTTTAAAAAAAATAGAAAAAAAAATGCATACTACAAAATAGAAATTAGGATTAGTCTAGTTACATGGAAATAGGAAAAAAAAAAAAAAAAGGAAAGAGAAAAAAAGAAATAAGAGGGAAGTTGTTTATGGACTAGCTTAGTTTAGTGAAAGAAAAAGGATATAGGTTGGGCAGAGCTAACCCATGCTAAATAGGTTCATTTCAGCTTGACCTAGACCTAGTATGAAATAAAGAAGTAGAAGGGAATAAGAGTAAGCCTAATGGCTCGTGGCCTACTAAAAATTTTAATGCTTTAATTTTTATTTTTAATAAATTGAATATGAATGTTTTTATTTATTTATGCACTTTATTTCTCGCATTAATTTATATTTAATTTTTTTAGATGTCTTTGAATTTATTTAGTAAAATGTTTAATTTTAGATTTTACTTCAATAATTAGTTTAGATAATCAATAGGTGGATGAATTGTCGAGTTTTCTAATTTTTAAGGATCGATGACAATTACCTACCAATAACAATTAAAAAAAATAAAAAAATAAAAAAAAGATCCTTAGATAGAAAAATAACCAAACTCAATTAAAATTCCTAACAAAGTCTCTTATGTGATAAGGATTGTTATTGATAAAAAAATAAAAATTAATTAAAATTCTTTAAAAGATCTCCTATTTGATAGATACTATCGTTGACAAAAAAATTTTTTTTTTTTATTAAAATTCTTAATAAATTCTTCCATTTGATAGGGACGAGTCATTAGCCAAAAAAAGAAAGAAAAATTCTTAACAAAGTCTCATGTCCGATAAGGGTTATTGTTTGCTAAAAATTAATCAAAATTTTTAATACGAGTCTCCTATCTAATAGGAACTATTGTTAGCTAAAAAAAAAAAAAGTCATCATTTAATAATGAAGATGTTCTCTTACACACCGATGGTGTTGAGATTTAAATTGTATTCGATGTTTGAACCGATATGTCTTCCGATGAAAGGGTCCGATGATCATTTTAATACAATGTCTCGATAAAAAAAAATTAATTTGGATTGAAAATTTAGAGTTTACATCAAAAAATAATTTAGCACAAATAAAACACTTAAGGAATGAATTTTAAGACTAAACTAGACGCAAGTACCTTTCTTAAGAAAGAGCGTTTTAGGGTGATCGATATCTTTCCAAAACATAACCAACTCCTTATCTTAGAATCTCTATGCCAATATTTCTTTTAGGTTCCTAGTTCATTCAAGACTAAGTGGCAAATCCAAATTCAATAATAACTTGCATCTCCAGAACAAACCATAAATGCGATGCAAATCTAAAATTTGTTTGAGAGTCCCATCCGATGTCGGGTAGTGACAAGTAACATGGTTGACAAGTAACATGGTCAATCTTATTGCTCAATTCTAAATGCTGAGGAGCATTATGCATACTAATGTCATTAATCTAACAACTCAATCTCTAGCCTTCATGCAACCTTAGATGCAATCCTTTCCTAGGATCCCTCCGGCATTCAAAATGTTTAATAACCAGGTAAGCCTCGTCTAACTTGAATGATTAGGGGATCCGTTCAAGCCATTAGTGACCATTAGTCGGATAAATCTAATACACATACATCTATTATAGCTCCTATATCCAATATGGTATAGTCCGAATGAACTTATGAAAATTACGAGTGGTGCGACTAAACACAATATCGAAAGCATAATATCGAAGACTATGTTGGCTTTAAAAAAGGTTAAGTCATTAATCGACCAATGGTGGATTACATTTAAAGACAAACCTAATTCTCTAAATGTAAACTCAAACCTGTTGTCAAGCCATACTACCACTAGGAGGATAAACATCGCATCACTTGACAAAGTGGTGTATAAGAGAGAAAGATCGAGTTTGAAAATTTTTATGTCTAGTTTGTTTGACTCGATGAATGCTAGTGATGTTGGTTTGAAACCTTCTTATTCATAAGCCTTTGTTCATTTTGAATATTACTAAAAGTTTCATAAGATAAGGGGCATGATATCAATAAGTGTATCTAATTGCATTATCTAATCCAAACTATGCTAATATTGAGGACATTAAGGGTGGAGATGAAAGAAGAAAGTGTCGAGGTGAATTTGTTGTCTTCATAAAATGATACCAATAATTCTGCACCTTTCAAATATGAATTGATCGAAACGGGTCCTATAAAGCTAGTTCTGAAAATGCCCACATACATAAAGGTTGACTACTTGGGCTATTCCTTACGAGTATGGATCTCCTGCTTACTCGATCGATCACATGCTATCATGAAAATCTCTTCCGATGGGATAGTGGATATTAGGAGTTTTACACACACAAGAAGGAGCTTTATCCCTAAAGAGTTAAGAGTGGAGAAAGAGAAAGGCAACAAACCTTCCCTTTGAAGGTAGAAAAAATCATTAAAGACAAAGGAGTTGAGCTATAACACCCCTATTCTAGGACCTAAATTGGCCAAGAGTATTATCGGCATTGATCTAGATTTGAAGTGCAATGAATGCAAGCCAAGATGCCTCATTCCTTAATATTTCTAAGTTACTAGAAAAAGGTGGGTTTTCGACAAGGGTCCCTAATAATTAAGAAAATAATAGGTCCAAATTAAAGAAAACTCACTCACACACACACACACACACACGCATATATATATATATATATATATTGAAAATTTCACTAACACCAATTTATATTCCTACATCATGTGTAAAAGTATTAAATGTCATAATTTTGTCAAAAATCCATGTCCTTGGATTTCAAATTAATCATTTTAATAAAATATCTTATATTGTAATGAATAATGATGTCTTTTATTTTTCTCAAATTCCTTTTAAAAAATCATATTCAATTTACAATAAAAATATTTAATTTTCAAATATTCCCTCAGATAAAGTAGGATTATTTTACATTATTTTTTATTTCCAAAATAATTTATTTATAATATATTTCATTTAATTAGAAATAAATCTTCGCACATTAAACCATTAAATCTTTATTTAATGCCATTATTAGTATAAAAATTCCATAGGCTTGAAATTCATTTAATTAATTTAATTAAGTACTTAATAAATTCATTTGGACCTTTAATTATAGTTTTGATCATTCAAAACATTTTTTTTTTAACTTACGTAACTTTTGTTCCAAATTTAATTAAACTAGTCTATTAAGCTAGTCCATTAAATTCCATTTAATGCCTTAAACTTACAAACCCTTTTTTCCTTACCATTTCAATTTCATACTTTTTACCACTAATTCTTTAGCTTCTATCTTTTAATAACTTGAATTAAAAAAAATGGACTGGGTATAAAAGGAGGGGCAACTGCAACCCCTTTATTTTCTCTTCTTCTTTCTTCCTCTCTCATGCATTTTTCTTTCAAAAATTTCCTCCCATTTCTCCTTTCAATTTCTAAGCTAAACTCTTGCAAAATTAGCTTGGAGAAGCCTTAAACTAGTTGACTAAGTGAAGTTTAGTTAGCTTGGAGCTTAGGAAGATTAAAGAATTAGGAAGAGCTTAGGAGTAGAATGACATAGAGTAAAAATTAAGATTTTTGATCCATTGATGTTTGAATTTTGAAGTTTATTTGCAGTTAATGATGATATGGAGATGCAATTGCATTGGTTATGATTTGCTTGAGGAATTGATTAGGTTAGGGTTAGGTTTTTAGGATGCATTTGGAGAAAAATGATTCTAAGTGATTATGATGGCTTGAATGATGTTTAATTATCTTGGGTAAGTGAAATAAGAAGTTAATTTAAAGTGAAATCAAATGAATTTGAGAAATTGAGAGGTTAAAGATGATGAATGGTGACAAATTTGAATTTAGATTTTAATTGGAAAATTTAGGGCAAATGAGAAGTGAAGCTACATAAATGCAATTCAAGGTTAATGAAATGAGTATTTGGTGAATTAGAATGTAATAGATCATTTAATTGAAAATTAATTGAATTAAGGATTGATTGATTAAATGTTTGAATTGAAAATTCATGATCGAATTAAGAATTGGTGATGATGGGATTTAGTGAAGCAATGGATTAGAATTATTAGAAAGATCATAGAGTCTAGTTAAGGTTATGAGTTCGAGACTTTTCAATCAATTCCATTCTTGTTTGATAATTTTATATGCTTATTTCATGATTTTGAATTATTTCTTAAGATACGATATTGATGGATGCCCCATCATCTTATGATGCTAGATTCCTCGGAGCAGGCAACTCCATTCCAACCATCTTAATTTCATTCGATTCTTCAAATTGTACTAGGGGTGGATATTACATATTGTATTGTGCTTTCCATTCTTTGAATTATGTCTATCATGCATCATTAATTTAAGAATGATTTAGAAGCATTTTGTTAAAACTTAGATGGGAACAAACATCATGAATATTGAAATGCTTTTGTATCAAAATGATTTGATGAGATCCGAAAAGGGGATTTGATATGTGTTTTTAGACTGGACCAAATATGTTATAAATGTTATTTTGATTATACGTATAACTTCTAAAAATGCATGCATGGTATTTGAAATATCAATTTGAAAGCGTATAAGTATTTTTGGTTTTTGAAAATATTTTCGAGACTCTAAGGAACCTAGCTATCGAGGGGGGATAGCCTTTGAGCTTAGTGAGGCTTTATCTAGTAGGAGAGGTGTAGTGCTAGACTATGCGATGACCAATATTTAGAAACCTAGTCACGAGGGCGTGACCTTTGGGTGTTCGTACCTAATGATACACTATTACCCCATGGGTATATAAAAACTTATATATATGTTTTCATTTGAGTACGATATATGTATGTATAATGTTTCAATGATTTGATACCAAAATGGTTTTGAACCATTTGATTTGTGATATAAGATGTGTTTTTGATATGTATGTGTTTTGAAAAATAAGCATTGCATTTTGACATGGATTTGAGAATATCGCCTTTAGTTTGTTTCCCTCCCCTAGTACATTATATAATATTTACTCACTAAATCGTGGATTACTCACCTCTCATTATTTCATTCTTAAAGGATATGAGGGATTGTTCATCGCTTCTTTTGGGCTACTTGATTCGAAGTTGGCATATTGACCGTGAAACTTACTTTCTTGTAAATTTCTTAAAACCTATGTTTGTTTTAAATATATTCTTAGATGCTCTACGATTATAATCGTGGGTATTGTATTAGAAGTTAATTATGATTATGAATTGAGAAATGAAATAATGGTATTAAAGTTATGATTTATGTTAGAGTGATGTAATGATTATTAATTTGGTTAATGTAAATTTGAAATGATATTTGATGAAATGATATTTGAGGTTTTAGATTAGTATCTCGAGGCTTGTTTAGGTTGACGTGGACCTCATGGTTCCCTCGACTCTCATGCTAGTCATGGCCCACTTTGAGGTCTTAGACACATCTATTTAATACCTCCATTTAACCTTTGATTAATTTCTTTTCTTAGTTTATTAACTCATTTAAACTATTCCAATTAGTTAAGTAATCGATTAAGTTATCAAGTTACCTAATCAAAGAATACTTATCATAATCATACTATCCGACATTCGAACCTTTTTATAATTTATTACAAACCATACTATGCTTAACCTAACATCAATATACATGTCCAAAAATTAATTTCACGAAAGTTAAGTATCCTCATTCATTTAACAACAAAAGCATACAAATGGTAAGTCGAATAAAGCTTCTCAACAACAATCCTCATTTATCTTTCTTTTCACCTACACCATAAGAAACAAAGGTGAGAGATGCTCAATAATTATAATCCATACAATTTATGTAATGCATATGATGCATTTTAAAATAAAAAATTGTATCTTTTGAAATTCATTTTCCTCCTCAAGTACACCCCGTCAATTATGTATATAATCAACTCTCTTTTAAAATATGTAATTTGTGATAACTCATAAAAAGCACTAAACACCTTCCTTTTTCTTAGTCTTTTCCTATAAAACAATAATATAAATATCATTCCTCATCCTTTCCTTGCATAAAGAATCCTTTTCCTTTTCTTTTTCCTCACAAGAGGTCGATCACTTCTCTCGTATAATAATGCCATTTCCCTTTTCTTTTCCTCTTAAAAGTGTCTAGCCATGTCCTTTGAAAAACACATCCTTTTACTTTTTCCTTTTCCTTAAAACCATGAAGTAAAATCCTTTTCATGGTTATGATATGAAAATGCCTTTGAATGAAATACATTCTTTTTCCTTTCCTTTACCTTTTCCTCTATTACATGATGAATATAAATCCTCTTTTATAATCATCATATGCAAATGCAATTAATTAAAATGAAGTGCATCAATATAAACCTCGATGCATACTCATAAACCTCATAACATGTAGAATAAATAATGAATAAGTACATGTTCCACATAAATCAAATATGCATGCAAATCATGTAGGAACAAAGAACATGAACAATGCCTCAAGTATACATCATGGTCGAATTATTCATAGAATTCAATCAAACCATTTTCAACACATAATTAATCATTTTTCATTTTATTTCAACCTTCTAAACCACAAATTATCATTAACCTCTAGTTAACTTTTCTTTCCCTCATTTTGCACATTAGGCCAAAACTTAGCCAATGGAAGATTAACTTCCATTCCTTCATTTTAAGTCAAATTCACTTGTCTATTTCATCAATTAAGAATTTAATCATAAAATATACTTAAATTATACCAATAAAAAATCCATCTAAAAATTCCCTTTTTTTTCAAAATATTAAAATTAATGAACAAATCTGAATTTTCTAATCTAACACGTTAAACATACCTAAATCATTTCATAAAATACTTTATAAATATTAAGCCCTTTAATCATAAATTTCTTCTTGTTCTAATATGTATCAACCACCTTGTTCTAAGAATAAGGAAATCACCAAAACTCACTTGTTCATTCTAATTAACCAACTAAACACATCAATTTCAACATCATTAACACAAAAATATCACCAAATATGCTTAATTCCAACAATATAATCATAACTCCAAGGATTAAGCCATTAAAACTTAAACAACAAAACCTTAATTTAACATTAATAAACAAAAAAAAGTTTATTATGGTTTAGTGTGGATTAAATTTACCTCGTTTGAAGTTTGGCCAATCCTCCTTCTTTTCTCCATGGATTTCTTCTTCCTTCTTTCTCCTCAATGTTTTGACCAAGAATCAATTTCTTTCTCCTCCTTCCCTTGATCTTATAAATTGATTCCAAAATAGTTTTAAAGTGTTTCAAGGTTTTTTAAGGTTGTTTGGCGAGTTGATTTGGTGGTTTTTCTCTTGATTGAATTCATCTCTTTTTGGTGTAACCTTAAACTTTAACAATATCCGACCTCTCTTCCATTTCTTCTTCCATATTTAAGACCAAGTTTTTCCTTTAAGATTAAGCCAAGTGTATCACACTTGTTCTGATCTTAAACCATGTCAATTAATGGCTTCTTTAATTTTTTCTTCATTTTTCTCTTTTCTTTCTCTATTTTCCTTAGATTTTTGCTTGATTTTTCTCTTCCTTTTCTTCCCTCTCTTTGCCAACTTTGGGAGATATTTTCTCCCTCAATTTCAAGCTTAGAATTTGCTAGAATTCCCTTCTCAAAACCTAATTCTCAAAACCAATTAAATAATCCCCTAAAGCATTAACACTTTACAATTTAGTACCTAAACTTTTAATCCTTGCAATCAACCCCTCCAATTTTAATCCATAACTTCATAATTTCTCATAATCTAGCCTTTATCATAGCCCTTTTCTAAGAATAATTAAAGTTCCTAAAGTTGCTAAATTATTTCAATTAAGTACTCAAACTTTTAATTATTACAATTACGCCCCTAGCTTTACAATTACATTCTTGGGCCAAAGCATAACTATAATATCCTAAACTTATTTAAATGTCCTAGTCAATTAAATATATATTGGAGTTAACATCATTCTTTTTGGATAAGCAATGTAGGCCGATACAAGCAAAACTAATTTACATAACCCTTCTTTATTCCCGATCATGTCACATTTACATCATCCAGGATCATATATAATCAAAATTTTTATTACAATGCAAATGTTTATCATAATGAGAGAGAGACAGAGGAAAGGGAGGTTGTCGGTTGATATGTCACTCATAACGATTGATGAGCAAGTAAAAGAGATCAACTTTAACTTGCCTTTTTGATACCTAAAATGAAGTTGCATTTTAATGAGATGCTAATCAAAAGGAATAAGCATCATCGATACCATAACACACATTCATATCATTAAATAGTAAAATATAAATAAGTCATACAAGTTCATCCATTATTATATTACATGTATCATTTTCTTGTAAGTTATGACCTAAACACGTCAAGTATCGCATCGAGAACTTGTATTATTGGCCGACTCTTATAACTTGTACTTAACTCCGTTGAGTCCTTATTACTTGTATTTTAAATACCTAAATATGCAGGCTATAACTTTAACCCTTTAATCCCGTAAGCATCATGGATATCTTATATAACATATACTTGTGCATATCATCATGCATAAGTTATATCATGAATCATATATAAGCATTAATTCACCATATCATTTAGAAACATCTTATTAATGCCAAGTAGCAAACAAGAAAACATGGCATTAAACAAGCATTAAGTATCTCAAATATATCTACTTTTAAAAATGGGGTCTCGCATCGCTCTTCAATGCCTCTCATTTTGTACCTCATGCTTATCGAGGTCTAAAACATATATAGATTATCTCATAAGTTATTTTATCATACATGAACTTCAAAAACTCCTAAAAGTGAAAAATATGAAACTCCGCTCAACCTAACCCCTTCGATAGCAACACCTTTCCTTACTTTTTTAGCCTTAATTCTTGAACTATAATTATAAATGACATGATTCTAGTTTTTTATAAGGTTAGACTCATATTAATATAACATATCAAAAAATTATCCCCAAATTCTAAACACACAATTTATGGGAATTTGATCAAGTCAGCCCTTAATGTAGAATTTTCTACCCAATAACGTAATAGCTAGATGGTGAGAGGCATAAAGGAAAATCTAATTGTTCATTTTATCTCAAATTTGGTAAGGTACTAAATCAGATCATAATATACAACATTAATGTTTTGATAAAACTTCAATTCTAATCCTAAAATATTGAAACTTGCAATTCAAAATTAGGACATAATAAGAACTTAACAAAAATCACAAATGCCTCACCTTTCTTTAAGATTGATCAAGAACTTGACTCAATTCCTCTAAATCTTAAGTTAACCTCCTTTAAATTAACTCTTTCCCTTTATTTCTTCTTGCTCTAAGATGGCTTTAGGTTGATTTTTGTTGCTGAACTAGGTTTTCTTCATGATTCCTCATTTGCTCTTGATTTTTCTTTATAGTTTCCACTATTCTCTTTCTTTTCTCTTCAACTAGCCTTGAACAATGTAACTCTCTCTCACACACACACAAGGGTGGCCAGCCATGGTGATGGAAATGATCAAAATTTGTTATTGGAAAAGTGTAGGGAATTCTAGGATAGTTTAAGTAGATATTTTGGTAAAATTCATAATGAATCTCTCAACTAAATCTAACTTAACACTTAACTTCCTTGACCACTAAACACATTTCTTAAACCCCTTTATATATATATATATATATATATATATATATATATATATATATATATATATATATCATTTTGTATTCATGTATTTCTTTATGTATACATGTATGTATGAAAAGTAAAGCTTTTTGGGATAGGGATATTATAATACTCCCTTTTTAAAGAAGTTTGTCCTCAAAATTCGTTTACCTACATCGGGGAATAAATAAGGGTGGTGTTAGTGCTATACTTTTTGGTCTCCCATGTTGCCTCTTATTTTGTATGGTTCATCCATAGAACCTTCACCATTGGCATTTCTCTATTCCTCACTCGTCTAAGCTTTTGGTTAAGAATTTGTATCAATTCCTCAACATAACTTAAATTCTCAAGCACCTAGATCTCATCGGCTTATAATATATGAGAAGGGTTGCATCGATACTGTCTTAACATATTCATATAAAAAACATCATAAAGTTATGTTAACTCGAAGGTAAGGCCAATCTATATGCAAATGGACCAATCTACTCTACGAGCCTCGTACAGACCTAATGTAATGAGGACTTAACTTTCCTTTCTTACCAAACTATAATATCGTATTCTAAGGAGAAACATGAATGAAAACTTTATCACCCATACTATAACCCTTTTCCCATCTATTGATCCATATAACTCTTTTATCAATCTTGTGCGGTTGTAACATATCACTTTTACTTTATCCACAGCTTCTTGTATTAATTCGGGGCCTCTAGTGTTCGCATTCTTTCTTCATCCTAACACATTAGACATCGATACTTTCTACCATATAAAGATTCATAAGGAGCTATACCAATACCGATATGGAAATGATCATTGTATACAAATTCAATCAAAGCCCCATAATCCTCCCAAGATCCTTTAAACTCCAGTACATAAGCTCTAAGCATATCTTTAAGTGTTTGAATGGTTCTCTCTAATCGTCCATCCGTTTAGGAAAAAAGTAGTGCTAAAAAGAAGTTTGGTTCCCATGGCTTACTATAAACTACTCTAAAATCTAGAAGTAAATCTTAAAGAAATACTATCCGATACTATGGATAGTGGCACATCATGGATCTCACAATTTCATCAACATAATTCTTTGCTAGTTAGTCCAATATACAACCCCATCTAATTGATAAGAAATAAGATGACTTTGGCAATCTATCAATAATAACCCATATGACATCATTCTTTTTCTAAGTAGGTAAACTTGTTACAAAATCCATAATGATCTTTTTCCATTTCCACTATAAAATCAGAAAAGGATGTAATTTTCCCATCGAGCTTGTTGTTCAATTTTTACTTGTCGACGAGTTATATGCCGTGAAATAAATTCAGCCACTTCTTTTTTCATCTTCGACCACCAAAAATGAGTTTTCAGCATTTGGTACATTTTAGTACTTCTCGTGTGCATGACATAAGGTGTACTATTAGGTTCAACTAAAATGTTTTTTCTCAAATCATCAACATTCAATACATATATCTGATTCTTGAGCTTTAAAGCTTTATTAGCATGATTCATAAATTATTTATCCTTTCCTTGCTCAACTTTCTTTCTAAGGTAAACAATGTAGTTGTCCCGGTTTTATGTCTCTCAAATTCTTTCATGTAGCAAAGGTCTCACTTTAAATGTAGCAAGTAATGCTCTACTCAATAATACTTGTAATTCCATATTCATCATTCATAATGCAAGCAAACTCACAATACTTGTAATTCCATATTCATCATTCATAATGCAAGCAAACTCACAATACTTCCACCCACTCTTAAACTCAAGGCATATTTGCTTTTCTTGGATGATACCCGATGGTGTAATCATAATCTTACAAACTTTAGCACTCGTCTTTGTCTCGGGTTTAGTTCTTTTTTACTCAATAAGTATTTCAAGCTTTTATGATCCGTAAAAATCTAAAAAGTCTCACCATATAAGCAATGTCACCAAATTTTAAAGCAAATACAATTACTATAAGTTCAAGATCATATATAGATAGAAAACCTCATATGGCTTTAACTATCTAGAAGTATAAGCAATGGCTCTACTATGATTTATTAGAACACATCCCAAGCCTTAGTAAGAAGCATCACTATAAACAACAAAACCACATGTACCATTCGGACTTGCTAACACTAAAGTCATTGTCAATTTTATCTTTAATTCATTAAAACACTATTGACACACTTTAGTCCATTTATACTTAATATGTTTCTATAGGATTTTAGTCAATGGTGTGACTATTATAGAAAATCCTTCGACAAAGCATCGATAATACTCAACTAATCCCAAGAAACTACTTAGTTCTTGCTATTATAGAAAATTCTTTGGTGGTTTCCAATTCAACACTCGCTTCGATTTTCTTTGGGTCTACTTTAATGCCTTCACTCGATACTATGGCCAAAAAATACAACTCGATCAAGCAAAAATTCACATTTGTTGAATTTGGCATATAATTATTTCTCCCTTAATGTTTACATCACAATTCTCAAATGATTAACATGTTTCTCTCTATCTCATGAATACACCAAAATATCATCAATAAACACAATAAAAAACTTATCAAGATAAAATTGAAACACCTTATTCATTAAGATCATAAAAGCTATCAATGCATTTGTTAATCTAAAAGGCATGATAAGAAATTTATAGTGACTATAGCAAGTCTAAAGAGTAGTCTTCAACACATCTACATTTGCTATTCCTATTGATGGCACCCGGATCTCAAATAAATTTAACTAAACACCCACACACCTTGTAATTAGTCAAATAAATCATCTATTCTTAGGTGGGGATGCTTGTTCTTAATGGTTACCTGATTCAATTTTCAATAATCAATACATAATCTCAATGACCATCTTTCTTTTTTGAAAATAATATGGAAGTTCTTTAGGGTGATGTATTCGATCAAATTTATCCCTTTTCTAACAATTTTTACAATTGAGTTTTCAACTCTTTTAACTATATCGAGCCATTCTATAAGGTGTAATGGAAACATGAGCTATTTTGGATAGTAACTTAATAGTAAATTCAACATCTTTGTCTCGGTGGTAATCCTAACACATCTACTAAAAGCACATCTTGAAACTCATTCACAATAAATATATTTTCAAGTTTAACCCCTGTCTTTCTAGTGCTAATCACATATGCTAGATATGATTTAAAACTCCTCAAATCCTCTTATTTGCATCAATTACGGATACTATGCTTGTAGGCATAATTTTATGTTCGTCATAAAAAATTATCCTTGTTTGATTTGGCAATGTAAATTTAACTTCTTCAATGAAACAATTCATAAACATGAGTAATAAATTCACACACAACTTAATGTCACCAATTTGTACCACACATTCTCAAAGAAAACTATTAACCTCAAGTAACTCTCCCAAATGAGTGCTAACATGTAAGTCATAATCTAAAGGTTCAATGTATTTATGGATTCGTGATACAAATGCCGATGCTATGAATGAATACGTGGTTGTAGGATTAATTAAAACCCAAGCTTTAATATTATAAACAAGTAGTTTACCCGTCACTACTTTTAGTGTAATGACCACTTCTTATCGAGGAATGGGATATACCCGAGCTTGAGCTTAGGGTCGATTGCTCCATGCCTTAGATGTGGCCACACCTTATTTCATATTGGTGTTTCTCGATCTACTTTGACCTCTACCTCATCTATAAGGCACATTGCTTGTTCTCGATCGTTGCATAATTGTTTCAAAGCCAATTCCACTTACTTCATTTTGCTTAAGACAATCTCAAATCATATAATCTAAAGCTTCATATTAAAACATTTTGGTTAGTCTCTTACATTTACCCTCATGTTGTTTTCCATAATCCTCACAAATTAGTCTCTAATTAAAAAACCTCATCTTCAACCTCGACCCAGTGGGTTCCACTCCATGTTTACTTGGTTTTTGAAAAACTATCCAAAACTTACTCGAGCTAAATTTAGATTGAGTAGGGGCATTAGATTATTTTCTCTTTTCCAAAGAACTAGCACCGTTAATTATTGCTTCCTTACTTAACCTCTCGACTCGAATATCTACCGCCCTTAGTTTTGTATAACTTTCCAAATCTCTAGATGATATCTTACTTTTGATTGCATAAGTCAAGCCTTCTTCATATGTTTGGCATTTGTCCCTTTTAGTAATGACCATGTATGATGCGTAATGAGAAAAATGATTAAACTATATTTCATAGTTCACAACTAACATATTATTCTATTTTAAGTTCAAAAATTGCTTTCGTTTCTCATCTTGATAAATCTCATTCATGTAATTATCTCTCAATTCCTAAAGAAAATCTTTCCATTAGTGAATTAGAGGTTGAACTATGGAATTTAAGACTATCTCCCACCAATCATAAGTATTCATTTGTAGAAAGACACAACCTAATCAAAATTTTCATCATGAATGTACTCGTATCATGTTCAATAGCCTTTTGATTCTCTTTAACAATTTTTTAGTTTTGAATGGATCCATAGACCCAAAAATTCAACTACTCCATACTTTCTCGCTTTTTCATATCTTTGTTCTCTTGGTTTATTTTTAGGACCATGTTATTCCCTTATATTTTTAGGATGTAAGTGCATGTTAATGATGAATCCGTGGCCCGACTCAAGCTCGTGGGTTGTTCTACAAGTACATGAGAAGCAATAGAGGCTTTTATAGAATGTTTGTTAGCTACTCCCTCTCCCTCTAGCATCACGATTGAGACCATGATCAATGACTTCTTCCATCCTATATATGTGAAATTATGTCATGTCATATGTATTTATGCAAGAGTATACATGTATGTATACCCGTATGAATCTTATACCTAGCTTTGATACCAAAAATACAATATCCTAAACTTATTTATGTATCTTAGTTAGTTAAACATATATTGGAGTTAACATCATTCTTTTCATATAAGCAAGGTATGACTAATACAAGTAAAAATCATTTACTTAACCCTTCCTAATTTCTCATCATGTCACATTTACTCAATTAGAATCATATACAATCAAAATTCTCATTACAATGTAAATGCTTGTCATGATGAGAGAGAGGATAGGGAGGTCGTCACCAACTCCGTTGCTCATAACGATTGATGAGCAAGCAAAAGAGATAAACTCTAACTTCTTACCTTCTTGGTACCTAAAATAAAGTTACATTTTTAATGAGCTAATACTCAATGAGGGACAATCATCATTGATATCATAAAAGACATTCATTTCATCAAATAATAGTATACAAATAGGTCATACAAGTTCATGTATCTTCATGTTACATGTATCCTTTTCTTATTGGTTATAACTTAAACACATCAAGTATCGGCCTAGGAACTTCTAACTTGAAATTTGTAAACTCGTATTGGTGGCTAGCTCTTATAGCTTGTATTTGACTTGTTGGGTCTTTATAACTTGTATTTGTGAATACCCGAACATGTCGATCATAACCTTAACCTTTTAATCTAGTATGCATCATGGATGTCTCATATAACATATACTTATGCATATCATCATGCATAAGTTATATCATGAATCGTATACAAGCATTGATTTACCATATCATTTAAAAATATGATATTAATATCAAGTAGTAAATAAGGAAACATGGCATCAAACAATCATTATGTATCTCAAATATATCAAATCACAAAAATAGAGTCCTACATCATTCTTTAACGTGCCATTTCCTATGCCTTATGCTCCTTGGGGTGTAATATACATATCATCTCATAAGTCATTTTATCATACATGAACTTCAAAAACTCCTACAAAGTGAAAATTATGAAACTTCGATTGACCTAGCCCTTTTAGCGTAAACACCTTTCCTTACTCTTTTAGCCTTAATTCTCAACATTTGCTTCCAAATGACCCGATTCTAGTTTTTTTATTAGACTAGACTCATATTACTATAATCCATCCAAAAATCAACCCCAAATTCCAAGCACACAATAAATGAAAATTTTATGAAGTCATCCTTTGATACAAAATGTTTTGCCTAGTAACATAACTACTAGATGGTGAAAGGCAAATCTACTTATTTATTTTTTCTTAAATTTGGTAGGTTTCTAAATCATATCATAATCTATAATTTTAATGTTGATAAAACTCAAATTCTAACCCTAAAATACCAAAAATTGCAATTCAAAATTGAGACAAAATAAGAACTTAACAAAAATTACAAAATACCTCACATTTCTTCAAGATTGATCAAGAACTTGACTCAATTCCTCTAAATATCGAGTTAACCTCCTCTAAATTAACTATTTCCCTTTATTTCTTCTTGTTCTCAAATAGCTTTAGGTTGGTTTTGGTTGCAAAACTAGGTTTCTTCACGATTCCTCACTTGTTTTTGATTTTTCTCTATAATTTCCACTCTTCTCTTGCCTTTCTCTTCAACAAGCCATAAAAAAATCAACCTCTCTCTTTATCTCTCTCTTGAGCTTGGCCAGCCATGG
Source organism: Dovyalis caffra (assembly GCA_963924115.1). Taxonomy (NCBI): domain Eukaryota; kingdom Viridiplantae; phylum Streptophyta; class Magnoliopsida; order Malpighiales; family Salicaceae; genus Dovyalis; species Dovyalis caffra. The sequence goes on along the minus strand of CAWUPB010000797.1, from coordinate 91,411 downwards.
TGAAGGAAATGATAAAAATTTGATCTTGGAAGAGTGTATAGAATTTTAGGATAAGTTTAAGTAGATATTTTGGTAAAATTCATAATAAATCCCTCAATTAAGTCTAACTTGACACTAAACTCCTTTGATGACCAAACATATTTCTTAAATTCCTCTAACATGTCATATGCATATCAATTTGTATTCATGTATGTCTTTATGTATGCATGTATGTATGAACAACAAAGCTTTTTAGGATGGAGATATTACAATAACTATAATAACTAATAGTATCAATCTCTAATTCACCTCTTATTCTTTCCTTTAAACTCCCACTATAATGATACTTGTATATAATTTATCTTTAATACTAGTATAAACTTTCATTTCTCATATAAATAAATATTTTTTTATTAATTAAATAAAGCAACCTTATAATATACTTACATTACATGAGGATTTTAGGTCGTGGATATTGCATGAGCCATCTCTTGTGATTTTTGAGATGAAAAGACCAATCGAGGATAATAAGCTATGGAATTTTTAAAGCGGATAAAGCACAATGAGTATAATATGGTGGTTCAATTGAATAAAACTCCCGCATATATTTCTCTCTTTTCACTAATCCTAAACTCTAAACCTCATATCGCAACACCCCTAACCTAGGACTAAATAGGTCGAAGATATTATCGGCCTTAACTTATATTCATAGTGCAATGACTATAAGTCAATAAACCTCCTCTCTTAACAATTTCAGTTTATTAGCAAAGAGGATAATTCTCATATAAGGTCCCTAATAAATATGAAATAATAGGTCCTACTTAAATAAAACATAGGTATAAATTTTTTTTAAAACAAAAATTCAACTCACATCAATTAATTATTCCTACACTATGTATAAAAATATTAAATGTTTTATTTTGGTCAAAAATCCATATCCTTGAAATCCAAATTAATCATTTCAACGAAATAATTTACATCAAAATAAGTTGAACCATGTCTCTTATTTTTCTTAAATTTCTTTTAGAAATTGATATAAAATTTAATTTAGGATTATTTCATTTTAAAATATTTCATACAAAAAGGTAGGATTATTATATATTGATTTTATTTCAAAAATAGTTTAATTAGCATATATTTCATCTAATTAGAAAATAAGTCATGAATAGTAACCATTAAGTCAAGATTTAATACTATAATTTTTATAAAAAATTCCATAGGCTAGGAGATTATTCCAAAAATTCAATAAAATATTTAATAAATTAATTTAGACCTGTAACTAATATTTTGACCATTTAAAATATTTTTTGGACTTAAGGAACTTTGGTTCCTAATTTATTTAAAACTAGTCCATTAAATACCTTCATTCTTTAACCTTTAATTCTAATTAATGCTTTATTCTTACTATCCTTTTTGCCCATGCTCTTTTTAATTTCATTCTTTCCGTCATTAACTCATTAATTATGTAACCATTTAAGTATTACCTTTCTTGTATCTTTAATTCATTTCTTTTTCCATAATCATTTAATTCCCTTTAAACCATATTGATTAGCCAAGTAATCATTTAGGTTAACAAGTTGTGTAACTAATCGATCTATACCACAATATCAAACTTTAATCTTTTAATCATACCATCCATTAATGCATACCACCATTTGCTTAGCTTACTACCAAATAACCATAACCCAAAATTAAGCCAAGCAAAGGTAAAATTCCTCACACTATAACACATTAAGTACATAAAAAGGCAATCTTCATCTTTTCTCAATGACGGTCCTCAATCATCTTTCTTCTCTTTTGCACCGTAAGAAATAAAGGTGAGCAATACCCAATAAGTATAATCCATACAATGTGTGTTATGCACATGATGTAACTTTTATAAAAACCTTTTTGTGCTTTTGAAATTCATTTTTCTCTTCGAACGCACCCTACCAATTATGTATATAATATGTCCCCTATTAAAACATGCAATTTGTGAAAAAGCACAAAAAGCGCTAGGTACCTTCCCATAACCTTAACATGCTAAGCGTGCTCATTTTCTTCAAAGAAGCGTGCTCATTTTCTTCAAAGGAGGGTGATCATTCCTCTCTCATAACCTCGAAAAGGTACCAAACCATTGTTAGTGTAGGTATTCTAGATCCAACCTTATTTGGATAGGATCGACTTATTGTAATATTATGTTATTTTTTTATTAATAAAATAAGTCTTTCTATTAATTCTTATTGTTTATGTTTATGAATAGAATTAGATAGAAGTCTATATGATATGCACTCGCATTAATAATTTATCAAAAGATGTGAGACAAACATTAATGCAAATAAATTAAATGTTTCAAGTTGTAACTTTCTCAAGAATGGACATTGACTATATGTGGTTAGACTTATGAGTGTTATGCTCATGTTATAAGACAAGTAGTAGGAGATCTCACACCTATTGACATGGTGATGCCAAAGCAAGCACTTAGGTGATTAATGTTCAAGGACATATCACTCGGACTTGACTCGTCAAGAGAACCCATTTGGTTTAGTTTATGGGAATCTCTTACAAGATGGGTACAACCGGTCCTTTGACTTGAAGTCATTATAGTTATCTCATTAGAGGATTTATGTACTTTGACACTCATTTCGATGGACCTACTAAAGGATTGCATATAGGTGATTTGTTGGGTGAACTAGGAATCTAATGGAGATAAGTGGATGACTAAGATATGCTATATCATTTCTTATGTGTTAAAGGAGTTATCAAATTACACTTCGATAAATGTCCGCTTAAGAAATCTATGGCTTTAGTAGGAGTACACCAATAAAGCATAGTTGGTTTTCTTTAAGAGCTAAGACATTTGAAAATTGAAGAAAACTTGTGTGATCATAACCAAATACTCTAATAACCAAGTTTGAGATCACACTATGATAAATTGACATGAAGACTGAATTATATGATAACTATGCTCGTGAAAAGTAACTAAGGATTAATTAATTCTCTTAGAGAATTAGAAAATCATGATGTTGTACTAGATGTCAATCCCGATTTATATATCAAGAGATGAAAGATGTGTCTTTTATTCTTGATACATTGCTAACATATCTAGGAGCCTATTGAGTTACTCATATAAGTTTAAGCATTTACATAACAAAAAAAGGACCAAAGATTTTGGAAAAAGTTTCCAATTTTGAAAAAGGTTTCCTAAAATGGAAAGTTTTCTAAAATGAAAAGTTTCCTATTTTAGAAATCAGTTTTCTAATTTGGAAGTCAATTCCAAATTTTGAAAGTAAGTTACCTAAATAGGAAAATTTTTTCCTCATTTTTGTTTAAGGGTAATTTGAGAAATTATTTTATAATGTAAGCCTCCAAAAAATATCTAATCTAATTTATTTGAATAGTCCAAATTAATTAGTAATTAATTAGGCTAAAAAGAGTTTGGTCCAATATGTTTAATCTAAAAACCTACAAGATATTTTAGTAGGAGGATAAATATAAACCTTGTTGGATAAGGATCAATATTTAAAAGGATAAGATCAAAAAGCTCAAATGCATTACAACTCCTAATCCTTAGAGGATTAGGAAGTAATAACCAAGCTTCCATTTTGAGACTTAACGCTGCCACTTTCTTGTCCTTAGAGGATAAGGAAGACACTCCCCTTATAAATAGAAAGGGAGGTACAACAAAGAGGAAGTTAAGGCTAGGGCATACACAACTTAGAGTAAAAATAAGAAGAAAATAATTTTCTCTTCCCTTACACATGCCACCTCTCTCCCTCTCTCTTAAAGTTAGCTCAAAATATCCCCGAATAGATTTCTAAAGAGAAAACATTAAACAAGAAAGAAAAAAAGATGGAACTAGTGCTTTAGAACTTCGAGTGTTTCTTGTGTTGGTGTTTGGACCGTATGGATTATCGATAAACGTCGGATACTTGGAAAACTCCTTTTACGTAAAGGAAACTCTATGCTATAAAAACTATTCCTTTGCTCATACTTTAATTCATGTATGTATGATTAATTGATTCAATGTTTTGATCTTTAGAGCCTTAGATAGAGGAAAAAAATTTGTATTTTATTTCATACCATCATAGGATGCATGACCCTTCTATTGGTATCGAGCTTTCTTTAAATATTTAATTATATGTTTTGTTAACTATGAGTAACTACATTAATTATCAGTTCTTGATTATAAATCCGATGTTTTAGTATTATATATTTTTTAAAAACTAATTTTTAGGCTTTAAAAGAATCGAACGCACGAGGCTAACATTGGATGTTGGCGCTCGTACGCGCATCAAGCGAGGCAGTGGCTGGTCGCGCATTGGACGAGCGATAAGCTTGACACTAGCTAGGCCAATCGTGTGCTAGGTGCATGATTGGCCGTGCATTGGCTAGGCTAGTCGTATGCTCGGATGTGTAATAAGCTAGGTATGCCTCGTGTACACTAGACCTTCTAGCCGAGTTAGTCACGTACTGGGCACACGACAAGCTAGGCGTGCCTTGACCATGCTAGGCTTTCTAGCCAAGGCTAGTTATGTGCAAGGTATGCAACATGCCAAGCATGTAGTCTAGTCGCACGATACGATAGGCACGTGCTAGGTGCGTGCCGAGCCTAAAGGTTTGGCCAAGACGTACCCTACGTACGTTAAGTGCACGCTAGGCACACGAATAGGTGAGTCTTACACGGGTTAGGTCTATACGTGCCCCAAGTAGTAGGTTAGGCACATGTACATACCGGACAACAAGCCGGATGTATGCAATCACTAGGCAACGGGCCTAGCATGCTTGAATGTGCTAGGCTAATGGCCAATAATAGGTTAGGCACACACAAACGTGCTAGGCTTAAGGCCGGCACCAAGCGAGGTGTAAGAGCTCGTCAAGCCAATGGCAGCTACTAGATAGTCAAGGCACTAACCAACTATAGCAAGGTAGTCAATGGGCATTTGAGGCCTAAAAGCCCATAGGCCCAAAATGAGCCCAAGGTCCGAAAAGTCTTAAAATTAAAACTTAGAAAAATTTTAATAGTTTTATAAAATAATCAAAATATAGATTTATTATTATGATTAAAATGAAATATGTTTCATTAGTATGTCATGTATTAATGTGATTGAAGCATAAGTGAATGGTATGGATGAGTAGACTTGGTTTATAGGAATGCGTGTTTGTAATGTTTTTGGTTAAATAGGGTTTGTGTGTCATACCTTCTCTATCACATTATTGTATTTCTCTTCTCATCTTACTCTCCTCAAATGTAACTCGAGATTTCTTATTCAAATAAATCTAAAAGTAGAAAATAGGATATTAGAATAGATGTAAGGAGAAGAAGCCAAGAAGTGAAGACAATCCTAAAGAATTTAAAATAATTTTTCACCTATATGTGTGATCCACTAGTCTCCTCGTGGCTCGAGGTGGCTAATAGTAGAGACTTTTAGTATTCACTCGATTCTTAAGTCATGCATGAGATGTATGCTTTTATTTTATGATTATGAGTATGCATGATAGGATTAATGTGATTGATGACTACTATACATGCTAGGATGAGATCTACCATATTAGATCCTTTAAAATTATTATCAAGTTAACTATCTTCCAACGTTATGAAGAGAAAAATCTCTTAGTCATTTTTGGATTATTAAGATAACTTAAGGTTACTTCTTCCTCAAGGGAATCAAATCATTAGCCATACGATGACCCTAAACATTTGGGTCTAACTTGAAACTAATTGGTGAGTTTATTAAGAACACTCAAAGTCCAATAAATTTATAGTCAAAGATTGGTATTGACATAAGATGTGAGATGGCAAGGAATTATCATGCTAATGAGATCCGGAATTATATTAGATATAATTGGTAATGAGTTACCTACCTAATCCTTCATGTATGACTTGTTGAGATAACTCAAGGTTAATATATGTTAGAGGATGGGATCCTAAACCCACTAAGAAAAACAAATCAAAAAGTTTTCTCGAGTCCTATATTGAAGGTTATAAAAATTGAAGAAAATAGTATGAGCAAATATAGTTTTTACTTCTTTAATTTATGCTTTGCTTTATTTATGTAATTTAATTAACCAAACTATATATTTTTTTATACTATTAAATTGTACAAGTATGACTAGCAACACATTGATATGATTGATCATTGATGGAAGTAATGCCTTATATGGCATAAACTTTCTCGATAGGAAATGATTTTGAGGATAGTCCTCCAACATGAGAAAATTTTCTATATAATAAAGAACCTTCTCCTAGTTGAGCCTCCTTAAGATCAAACTGAAGCTTATGTAGTATGGGTTAAACATATGGGTGATACGATCATTTCTCAAAGTATCATGTTGAGCTATCGTGACGTTAAACCATAGGCACCAACATAAAGACATGAATGCCTTTGATATTATAGCAAAGCTTAAGAGCTTGTTCAAGGACAATGTTAGGTATAAGAGCTATGGGATAGCAAGAAAGCTCTTCGCAGCTAGAATGTATGAGGGATCTAATGTCGAAAAGTATGTCACTAAGATAATAAGCTATATCGATAGGCTAGCCGAGCTTGAAGTTGAAATGAATGTTAAATTATCCATTGACCTAGTATTGTAATCATTACCCAATAGTTTTAGATAGTCCATCATGAATTTTAACATGATGCATATGAAAAACACATTTAGAGAGTTGTTATCCATGCTAAGGAAAACTTAGCCTAAAATTAATAAGAAGAATAAGGGTTCTATACTTGTTAATAAAGGAAAAGGCATAGTGAAGGGTAAGAAAAAGTTTAAACAAAAGAAGAAGAAGTCTTTAACCATGCTTACTAGAGGGGTGAAAAAGCCTAAGTCTTAGAATAGCCCAAAGGATGCAATATGCTTTTATTATAATAAGAAAAGACATGGAAACAGAACTACAAGGAGTACCTAAAACAAGTAAAGAATAAAAGTTCTACAACCATCTCGTGTATTTATGTTATTAAAACTAATTTTTCTATTTCTAATCCCACCTCATGGGTATTTGATACTATATGTGGTGCTCATATTTTTTAAATGTGCAGGAGTTTAGAAAAGGAATGAAGATGGCTTCAAGGGATCATGGCCTACACGATTGCAATGCAAGAGTTGGACTATTAGTTATAGGCATTTATGAGCTAGTACTATCATGTAGGATTATGTTAAGACTCAATGATTTTGATTACTATTATGCTATTCCTAGTATAAACTAAGGATATTATTTCCACTTCTCATTTGGAACAAGTTTTTTATTTTATTTAAGAATAATGGTTGTTCTTTTAAAGATAAAGCTTTATATGAAAATGTTTTGTATGTTTTGAACATAATGCCCCTTTCATATATAACATAAATGCAAAACACTCAAATGATATAAATGAAATACATTTATGGCATTGTCAACTTAACCTATAAATGAGAATCTAATATCCAATCCACTTATAAATGGATACTTAGAATCATTTGATGATGTCTAATGAATCTCGTTTACTTAGCAAAGAGATAAAAATCCTCTTTTATTGGAAAAGGAAAAAGTACTACTAATTAGTTAGGCCTTACACATAGACATATATTTAGGTCCTTGTTCACCCATGTAAAACATAGACATGATTATGTGATAACATTTACTAATAGTAGATTATGTTTTGGTTAGGTAAATAAGACACAAGCCTAAAGCATTTAAAAATTTCAAAGAATTTAGATTTAAAGTCAAGTAACGAACTAAAAAAAGAATTAAGGCATTTGAATCATATCGAGGTAATGAATACTTAAGCACTAAATTTTTTAATCACCTAGAAGAGAATGAGATCTTTATCAATGGACACCATATGTTAGATATGGTCTGATCCATGATAAGTCAAACTAATATCCCCATTTCATTTTGAGGATATGTACTCCTTACTATGACATTTATTTTGAATAGAATTTCAACATTGTTGATCAATCTCTATATGAGATATGAAAAGGAAAGAAAGTGAAGTTATCATTCCATAAGATTTAGAGTTATAAAGCATATGTCAAACATTTAGACAAAAATATGCTAAAGCCCAAATCAATAAAGTATCAAAAGAAACAAATGGATATTATTTTTGTATCACTAGAACAAAGTGTTGTTAATGACTAGGCATGCTATACTCCTTAGGAAGGAATTTATGGATGCTAAAAACAGTGGAAATGAATTTTGAACTTAATAAGATTTGAATAGACTCATAAATTGAGACTCCACTAATGGAACCTCAAGTAGATAGATTACAAAGTATTATAACTACCCCTATAAATAAATACACAAGAACTTCTTAATCCTAAAAATGAATTCTTCAAAAGATAAAAGATATGATCTTCTTGTCTTCGACATATGATGTTGTGCACACTAATGAGGATGACAAAACTAGCACTTATGAAATGGCAATGTTAGACATTGACTCTTAGAAATGACAAATAAATAAGATTTATAAATGACACATTGTGATAGTTCTATCGCTAAAGAACATACAAATAAGATTTATAAAATACAAAGATCCATTTATGGACTTAAGTGTGCCTCTAGGAATTAGAGTCAATGTTTTGATGAAAGAATCAAAGAGTTTGATTTTTCACAAAACAAAGATGAATCTTGTGTATACAAAAGGCTAGTGGGAGCCTATTAATCATGGTTATTCTACATGAAAAATAAATAAACTTTTGGAATATAACATTATCATGTTGTAATTTATAAAAGATTAGGTATTTAAGAATTTCTCTATATGTGACATGAGAGGACAACCTATATTTTATGAGTGGAGATCGTATAGAGATATATTACTTAGAATGTGAGAGGTCTCCTAAGACGGATGCATTGACATGATACTAAAAAGTTTAGTATAGAAGAATCAAAGAAAGAATTTCTTCTAATGTCACATTGCTTGATGGTCGACTACATAGGTTCCTAGCATTATTGATCTAATAGTTTTGTATTATAATAATAACCAAGCCATAACACAAGTTAAGGAACCAAGGTCTCATCAAAGGTTCAAGCATGTACTATGTCGCTACCACTTGATTAGAGAGATTATCGGTCGTGGTGATATAAAGATAGAAAAAGGCCATAGTGACGATAACATAATTGACCCTTTAACTAAGTATTTTTCATAGTTGAAGTGTGAGACCCTTACTCGATTATCGAGCATAAGGAATATGGCTGGTTGGCTCTAGTGCAAGTAGGAGATTGTTAATGTTAGTGCCCTAGATCCAATCTTGTTTGAATAGGTTTGAATTATTGTAATGTTATGTTATTTATTTTATTAATAAAAGAGGTCTTTCTATTAATTCTTAGTATTTGTGTTTATGAATAGAATTAGATAGAAGTCCATATGATATGCAATGCATTAATGATTGATCAAAAAATGTGAAACAAGCATTAACGCACTTAAATTAAATATCCTAAGTCGTAACATTCTTAAGATGGAGATTGACTATATACGGTTAGATTTGTGAGTGTCATGCTCATGCTATAAGATAGTGGTAGGAGATCTCTCATCTATTGACATGGTGATGCCAAAGCAAGAACTTAAGTGATTAATGTTAGAGAACATATCATTGAATTTGACTCACTAGGAGAACCCATTTGGTTTAGTCTATGGGAATCTCATATAAGATGGGTACAACTGGTCCTTTGACTTAGAGTCATTATAGTTATCTCATTAGAGGATATATGTACTTTGACACTCGTTTTGATGGACCTAGTAAAGGGTTGCAAGTGGATGATTCATTAGGTGCAAAAGAAATCTAATGGAGATAAGTGGATGGCTAAAATTGGATATGTCGGTCTTTGTATGTTAAAAAAGTTATCACATTGCACTTTGATCAATGTCTACTCAAGAAATCTATGACCATAGTAGGAATACACCAATAGAGTACAGTTGGTTTACTCTAATAGCTAAGACATTTGAGAATTGAAGAAAACTTATGTGATTATAATCAAACAGTACTAATAACCTAGGTTGATATTAAACTGGGATAAATTGATATGAGGATTGAATTGTATGATAACCATAGTTATGAAAGGCAATTATGAATTAATTAATCCTTTTAGAGAATCCGATAGTCATGATGCCCTTGCTAGAGGCTAATCTTGATTTATATATCAAGAGATAAAAGAGGTGTCTTTTATTCTTGATACATTGCCAATATATCTAAGAGCTTATTGAGTCTCACACATAAGTTTAAGCATTCACATAATAAAAGAGAAGCAAAGATTTTGAAAAAGGTTTCCAATTTTTAAAGTTTCCTAATTTGGAAAAAGTTTCTTAGAATGGATGTTTTCTAAAATGGAAAGCTTTCTATTTTAGAAATTAGTTTCCTAATTTGAAAATTGAGTTCCAAATTTGAAAGTAAGTATCATAAAAAGAAAATTAGTTTCCTAATTTATGTTTTAGGTTAATTTGGAAAATCATTTCCTAATGTGGGCCTCCTAAAAATATCTAACCTAATTTATTTGGATAGTTCAAATTAATTAATAATTAATTAGGTTAAAAAGAATTTGGGTAAATAGGATTAATTTAAAAGCTTCTAAGTTTTTTTGGTGAGAGAATACACATGAACCATATTGGATAAGGATTAAGGTTTAAAAGGATAAGATCAAAAAGCTCACATGTATTACAACTCCCAATCCTTGAAGGATTTGGAAGTAACAACCAAAAGTCTTTTTAGGACTTAATGTCGTCATTTCCTTGGCCACTTCCTTGTCCTTAGAGGATAAGGAAGACACTCGCTCTATAAATAGAAACGGAGGTATGACAAAGAGGAAGTTAAGGCTAGGGCATACATGGCTTAGAGTAAAAACAAAGAGAAAATAGTTTTCTCTTCCTTTACACACGCCACCTCTGTCCCTCTCTCTTAGTGGTTTTCATAAAATATCCCCGAATAGAATTCGAAAGAGAAAACATTAAAGAAGTCGAAAAAGATAGAGCTAACACTCTATAACTTCGAGTGCTTTTTGTGTGGGTGCTTGGACTCGCATAGATTATCGACAAGGCCAAAAATTGGATGGCTCCTTTTCTACTAAGGTTTAAGTTTATGCTATAAGAGGTAATCCTTTACTCATGCTTTAATTCATGTATATATGAGTAGTTGATTCAATAGCTTGATCTTACGAGCCTTAGATGGAGGGAAAAAAATTATTTTATTTCGCACCTCCATAGGATGCATGATCCTTCATTCATTCCTTTTTGCAAACCTTTTCTTTTTTCTTTTCCTTTCATCAAAATCATGAATGTAAAACCTCTTTCATGATTATGATGTGCATATACATTTTTAAAAAATACAATGCATTAACATAAACCTTAACATGCATACTTTTAAATCCTAAAGAACATGTAATATAAATAATACATTAAATATATGTTCCATATAAAACTAGAATGCATGCCAACATGAATAATCAATAAACACAATTCATGCCTTAAACATATATTATGACCGAATATTTAAACAACATAATCTATCCATTTTTCACATGATTATGCTCATTTTTCATGCCATTGTACACCTTAAACCTCAAAATTAACATTAGTCTTAAACTAATCTCTCTTGCCCTTGTCTTTCGTTTTTGGCCTAAACTTGGCCAATGAAAAGACAACTTCCATTTGTTCGCTTTTTCTCAAGTTTTCACCTCTAATATCTTAACCTAATATGTTTTTCATCATGTTAACATCAAATAGGTTAAGTTAATCAAGCAATAAAAACTTCACTCTTGGCCAAAATTCTTCAAAAAAGTGTCCAAGTTTCAAGTTTTCCAATTCAATACCATTGATAACTTTTAGGTATATCATCGAACACATTATAAACAATAGATCTTAAAACCACTTGTTTATTCATGTTTTAATGGTAACCAATCACCTTTTTCTAAGAACAAAGACAACATTAGAACACATTCCTTTTATCCAATTAATCCTCTATTCATCATAATTCCAACATGAACAATAAATAAAAATTATCAAAATCATCCAATTCAACAACAACATGGCAAGCATCAACAATTTAACCATTAATTCATAAGAAATTAAGCTTCAATTTAACATCAATCACACATCAAAAACACTATTTTCTTATGGTGTAGTGAGAATTACACTTACCTCACTTAAAGTTTGGCCAATCTTCTCCTTGTTTTTCTTCCTCCTTCTTCCACCTCAAACTTTCGACCAAGATGGAGTTTTCTTCACCTCCTTTTCTTGTTTTCCCAAACTAATTCTAGGGTGATTTTAGGGTGTTTTAAGGTTGCCTAAAGTGGTTTAGTGTGTTGGTTTGGTGGTTTCTCTCTTGGTTGAACTCCTCTCTTTTTGGTGTGGCTTGTTTCCTTCCTGTTTCCCACCTTTCCTTCCATCTTCTTCTTCCATATTTATAGCTAAAGTTTTTCCTTAGGATTAAGCCAAGTGTGTCACACTTGGATGAATTTTTCTCTTTTCTTCGTCTTTTTCCTTAGATTTTTTTTCTCTTCCTCTATTCTTCTCTCTTCACCGACTTTGTTCTTCTCTTTTTCTCTCCAATTTTCTAGAATTATGTTGCCGGAGTTAGACTCTCAAATCATTTATTCGGTCCCCTAAAGTGTCACTATTTTACACTTTAGACCTTAAACATTTAATCTAAGCAATCGAGCCCTCCAATTTGGTCCGTAACTTCACAATTTCCCTCACTTTGGACCTTATATTAGTCTTATTTCAATGATAACTTAAGTTCTTAAATTTTCTTAATCATTTCAATCAAAGACCTAAATTTTTAATTTTTTTGATTATGCCCCTATGTCAAAGTATACAATTTATGATACCAATCCGTAATTCAATCTTTTCTCATTCCATTGATATTTTCTTTCAATCATAATTATGTTTACTTTATTCATAATTAAAATTTAAACTTTATTCCATATATTTAATAAATATACTTTTATTAATTAAATAAAATATCTTTGTAATATATTTACATTATAGGAGGGTTTTAGGTCATGGATATTACATCCTCCACTCCTTACAAAAATTCCATTCTCAAAATTCCTTAACTAAATAATTCGAGTATTTTATCCTCATTTCTTCCTCTCGTTCCCATGTCGCTTCCTCCACATTATGGTTTCTCCATAACACTTTCATAAGAGGTATTTATTTGTTCTTTAATTACTTCATCTTCCAATCTAGGATTTAAACGGGTCCCTCTTGATAACTTATATCGGATTCAAGGCCTAATGATTCATCTCTTCCCCTACATATTTTTGTAACTTTGATACATGAAACACATTATGTATTGAGGAGAGAGATAGAGCTAGAGCTAATCTATAAGCACGATCTCCAATCTTGTCCAATATCTCCAATGGTCCAACATATTTTAGACTTAATTTTCCTTTTTTTTTCAAACCTCATTACTCCTTTCATCGATCCCACCCGTAAGAACACCCTATCACTAACCTCAAATTACAAGTCCTTCCTACTAATATCAACATAACTCGTTTGCTTGCTTTAAGTCGTTTTCATTCTTAACTCGATCTACTCAACCACTTTCACTACTTATTGAAACACTTTGATCTTAATAGCTTTCACTCACCAAAATCATCCTAATGTATAGGTGATCGACACCTTCACTCGTATAAAGCTTCATATGGTACCATTCCAATACTAGTTTGGTAGCTCGTTATAATAAGCGAATTTTGTTAGTCGTAAATGCCTTTCCCATTTAGTAGACCAGTCTAAGATGCAAACTCATAAAATGTCCTCTAAAATCTGATTCACCCTCTCTATCTATCCATTAGTCCGAAGGTGAAATGTCATGCTGAAATTTAGATTGGTTCCCATCACACGGTACACTCTTTTATAGAATCGTGATGTGAACCGAGGGTCTCAATCTAACATAATTAAAGATAGGTTACCATGTAGTATTACAACTTCCTTTAAGTATAGTTCTACATACTATTGTATGGAGTACGTGGATTTCACTACTAAAAAATAACTCGATTTGGTCGATCTATCAATAATGACCTATATACTATTAGCTTCTTTCTCGGATTAAGGTAATTTGAGTATGAATTCTAAAGTGATGTGCTCTCATTTCCATATGGGTATTTCAAGTGGTCGTAAAAATCTCAATGATCATTGGTGTTCAATCTTGACTTGTTAACACTTTAAGCATCTTGAGGTAAAGTCATCAATATCTCACTTTATCCTTTTCCACCAATAGTTACTTTTTAAGTCTCGTTACATTTTAGTACCTCCCAAATGGATAGAATAGAGTGTAGCATGAGCTTCCCTCAATATATCCTCTCAAAGCTCCTTATTTATGGGAACATATATCCTTTTTTGATGGTGTGAAATACCTTTACTATCTATAGCATATTCTGTAATTTCCTTCGGCTATATCTCTCTAAACTTTAACCGGATATGGATCCCGTAGTCGACTATCCTTAATCCTCTACCTTATGTTAAGTTTTAATATCATTGCACCCAATATTATTTCATTGTTTCTTCTAAGTATAACCTCTAACTATAACCTTTGCATATCCTTTACAATTTGTTCCTATATAGCTACTAATGCCCTTCGATTTAAAGCATCTACCACAACATTTGTTTTACCCGAGTGGTAATGAAAAGCAATATCATGATCGTTTAACACTTCAAGCAATCTTCTTTATCTCATGTTTAACTCTTTCCAGATGAAGATATATTAAAGGCTCTTATGGTTTGTATAGATATCACATTTGACACCATGTAAGCAATGCCTCCAAATCTTCAAGGTAAAAATCATGACAACTAATTCCAAATTATGAGTAAGACAACTATTTTTGTAGTGTTTTAATTATCTAGATACATAAGCAATAACTTTATCATGCTGCATCAACATTACACCAAGTCTAACCCTTAATGCATCGATGTAGAGTACGAAGTCTTCATTATCTTTAGGTACAACTAAAATAGTTGTTATGATTACTTGAACTTTAGCTCTTGAAAACTCTTTTCACATTCATCATCTCACTCAAACTTACAAACTTCCTATAGTATCTTACCATACCAAGGAAGCTCCTCATCTCCGATACATTCTTAGGTTGTTTCCATTCTTGCACTACTTGTACGTTACCGAGATTGACCTTGACCCCATCTTTGGAAATGATATTCTAAGGAATGCTACTTGCTCGAGTCAAAGTGCACACTTCTTAGTCAAGTGCTCCATATGTTCATCATGAGTTTTAGAATATATAAGGATATCATCAATAAAGATTATAATGAAATCATCTAAGTATTCATGAAATACTTGATTCATTAAGTCCATCAATACGATCGGTGCATTGGTTAAACCGAATGACATTACCAAAAACTAATGAAGACCATATTGAGTTTTAAAGTTCATTTTCTTAATATCATCTTCTTTAATCCTTAACTAATGATGCCTTGATTGTAGATCAATCTTAGAGAACATAAAACTTCCCCTTAACTCGGTCAAATAAATCATCAATCTAAGAAAGTAGATATTTGTTCTTAATGGTCACTAGATTCAAATCTCGATCATCGGCATATAATCATAGTGAGTTATCCTTTTTTCTTATAAATAGTATCGATGCTCCCTACGGTGAATAGCTAGGCCGAATATATCCTTTGTTCGGTAGCTCCCGTAATTGAGTTTTTAACTCTTTTAATTTTATTGGAGCCATTCTATATGATGCCTTGGATATCGGTGTTATTCTCAATTCTAGCTCAAAGTCAATGTCTCTTTGTGTGGGTAATCTTGATAAACTATCGGGAAAAACATTAGGGAAGTCCTTTACCACCTCAATATCTTTCAATTTCGAGCTCCCCCTTAACTTTATCAATCATATTTACCAAGTATCCCGAACATCCCATTTTTTATTAACTTACAAGCCATCATTGCCAAGATAATATTTATCAATGCAACCTTAGTATTGACTAGTAACTCGAAGGGTTGCTTTCTCGACCTTTGGAAGATTATCTTTCTTACTACATAGTCAATTGGATAAACAATTCTTGGATAGACGAGTCCATGCCCAAGATTACATCAAAGTCCTAAATCCTTAGGAAAATTAAGTTCACATGTAAAACATTATCACCAATTTCCACCTCATAGTTTCTAACCATAGGTCGAGACTCAATTGACTCTTCGATGGAAGGGTCACCTCGTATATTATTTTTAATAGCTCGGGTATCACACCTAACCTCTCTAAGAACAATCATAAACATTTGTGGTATCCATGTATATCCTTCTTCGGTACCCATAAAATCCAGTTTATCTTTAAACTTTTTCAAATTAAAATTTTGAAGGTGTTCAACTATATCGATTCATCATGGCTATTTCATCATAACTAGTTCATTGATTATTTGTCTCTATCTAGAGTCCATCTATTTGGACCTATGCCGCTGATATTAATATTATTATTATTATCACTACTTTCATTATTCCCTTTTCACACTTAATTCCATTTACACTTTTAATCGCATAGTGTGCTATCCAATTTTACTCTAAGTACTTATGAATAATTTAACCATAATCACACTCTTAATTATTTTCCTCTTCCTTAGTTGCTTATTAATGATTAGGCCATTAATACATTCACGTTCTCACTCAAACATCACAATCAAGAGAACATTCACATAACATCAAATAAACATATCATACAAGCATACATTTACCGAGCATTACATACCTTTGGTCTTATTTATTATCGAGACTTGAGTTGCATGTGCTTAATTGGTCATCCAAGATCAAATAACTAGGGTAAATCAACTATGATATCACTTTGTGACACCTCTAATCTAGGGCCTAGATAGTTACGATTATCGAGCATTGACTTACATTCGGAGTGTGATGAATGTAAACCAACAAGCCTCTTGTCTTAATATTTTTAGTTTATTAGCAAAGTGGGCAATTCTCATATGATGTCCCTAATAAATATGAAATAATAGGTCCACCTTAAATAAAACTTAAGTAGAAAGTTTTTTAAAAATTCAACTCACATCGATTAATATTCCTACACTATGTATAGAAATTTTAAATATCATATTTTGATTAAAAAAAAATCCTTATCCTTGAAATCCAAATTAATCATTTTAATAAAATAATTTACATTAAAATAAGTTAAACCATGTCTCTTATTTTTCTTAAATTTCTTTTAGAAATTCATATAAAATTTAATTTAGGATTATTTTATTTTCAGATATTCCACACAAAAAGATAAGATTATTTAATATTGATTTTATTTCAAAAACAATTTAATTGGCATATATTACATTTAATTAGAAAATAAACCATGAATAGTAACCATTAAATCAAGATTTAATAATATAATTTTTATAAAAATTCCATAGGCTAGGAGATTATTCCAAAAATTCAATAAAACATTTAATAAATTCGTTTAGACTTTTAATTAATATTTTGGCCATTTAAAACATTTTTTGGACTTAAGGAACTTTGGTTCCCGATTTATTTAACACTAGTCCATTAAACACTTTTATTCTTCAACCTTAAATTTCAATTAATGCTTTATTCTTACTAACCCTTTTAGCCATGCCCATTTTAATTTCATTCTTTTTATCATTAAAACATTAATTAACCGAGTTGAGTATTACCTTCCATGTACCTTTAATTTATTCCTTTTTTCCATAATCATTTAATTCCCTTTAAACCATATTGATTAGTCAAGTAACTATTTAGATTAACAAGTTGTGTAACTAATCAATCCATACCACAATATCAAACTTTAACTTTTTAACCATACCATGCATTAATACATACCACCATTTACTTAACTTACTACCAAAAAAACATAACCCAAAATCAAGCTAAGTAAAAGTAAAGTTCCTCATATTATAGCACATTAAGCACACAAAAAGACAAGTCTTCACCTTTTCTCAAAGATAATCTTTAATCATCTTTCTTTTCTCTTACACCATATGAAACAAAGGTGACAAATGCCTAGTAAGTCTAATCCATGTAATGCATGTGATACACATGATGCAATTTTTATAAAAATCTTTTCATGCCTTTGAAATTTAGTTTTCTTTTCAAGCGTACCTTGACGATTGTGTATATAATCAATCCTCTGTTAAAACATGCAATTTATGAAAAATCAAAAAAAGCACTAGGTACCTTCCCATAACCTCAACACATTAAGCATGCCCATTTTCCTAAAAGAGAGTGATCATTCATCTCCCAAAACCTCAAAAAGGTACCAAACCATTTCTTTTTGTGAACCTTTCCTTTTTCTTTTTCTTTCATCAAAATCATGAATGTAAAACCTCTTTCGTGATTATGATGTGCATCTACATTTAAATAAAATATAATGCATTTAACATAAATCTCAACATGCATACTTCCAAATCCTTAAGAACATAGAACATAAATAGTACATCAAATACATGTTCCACATACAACTAATATGCATGCAAATATGAATAATCAATAAACACAATTCATGTCTTAAATAATAAACATATATGGATTCTCTGGAAGGGATGTTTGGAGGTGGACATGCAGGCATTGTGTTCTCAATCGATCACTTGTTATGTTATAGATACTATGAATAATAAAAACATTACTTTTTCTACTATTTATGCCATCTACGATGAGGTAGAGAAGAGAATTCTATGGGACAATGGGACATAACTAACCTGTCTAAAAAAGCTAAGAGCATATTAACGCAGTAAGTGTTGAGTTTCATGTTTGAGTTTAACAGTGGTATTAGTTTATTGGGCTTACATGACATCGATTACTTTGGTAGCAAATTTACGTGGAGCAACAATCAAGAGGGGAATTCAAGGATATGGAAACGTCTTGATTGGATACTAGTGAATACTACAACAATTTCCTATCTCCCAAGGCCCTCCTGCACATATTTCCCCAGGATTTTCTCCGCTCTATGTCCATTATTGTTGTCATGGGAGGGAGAAAATCATAGGCCTTCTAGATTTTCGTTTAAGAAAATATAGACCACTTCTGAAGAGTTTTAAGCCTTTGTCAGTAGCCATTAGATTTGCAATACCAGTAGCAATACCAATAATAACGCCTTTATAAACCTGCATATAAAGCTAAAAACATTACAAGGTGAGCTTAAAACATGGAATTAGAAGGTGTTTAGGGATATCAAACAGAAGATTTATGAAGCTTCAAATGAGGTCATTCAAGCATAATTTGCTCTCCAACTTCTGTGGAGTCAGGAGAATTATGATAAGTGTGTGGTAGGTAAAGGAACATTGGCTAGAATTATAGAATAGAAAGAAATGATGCTGCAGGAAAAATCAAGGGTAAAATGGCTTTAAGCAGGTGATTGCAGCTCTGCATATTTCCATGCTTGTACCAAAAAATGTAAGATTAATGCTAGAATTGCAGTTAAGGGAGAGGATGGTTTAGATTATTTGGATGAACTACAACTAGGCAATGCAATGGTAGAGTATTTTCAAAAGATTTTCAAGAGTGAAGAGACTATTTTAGAGGATGATTTCCTTAACATTTTGCTCTCTCTGGTAACTAACGAGCAAAATGATACCCTAACGGCTATGCCTCTTGCTGATGAGATCAAGGGAGTAGTTTTTTATCTAGATGAAGGGAGTGTGCCATGGGACCAGATGGATGTACGACAGCTTTTTATAAAAGTTGCTAGAATATCATTGCTAATGATGTAATACTTGTTGTATAGGAGCTATTTCGAGGGGGATTCCAAAAGCTATCACTAAAACCAACTTGGTTCTCATTCCTAAATGCCCAAATCCCTTCAGATTTAAAGAGCTTTACCCTATCAGCCTTTGCAACGTCTCCTACAAAATATTATCTAGACTTATTACATACAGATTGATTGTTGTTTTTCCTAATCTAATATCCAGAGAACAATCTGGATTTATCAAGGGGAGACTGATTCACGAGAATGTGGTGTTGGCGTAGGAGCTTTTTAATGATATTGATAGAAAAACTCATGAAGGAAATATCATACTTAAAGTGGACATGTCTAAGGCATATGATAGACTGGAGTGGTCATTCCTCTATTGTGTTTAGAAAAATTTGGTTTCTCTAGCAGCTGAAGGGATCTTATTTCTAAATGTGTCTCAAACTATTGGTATTCAATAATTCTCAACTCATCAGCAAATGGATTCTTTAAGTCAGGTCATGGAGTAAAGAAAGGTGACCCATTATCTCCAGCTCTATTTATAATGGCATAGGACATCTTCTCCAGACATCTAAATAACATGGTATCAAAAGGGGCAATAAAACCATTCTACACTAGACGAATGAGCATAGTCATGTCACACATATTATTTGTTGATGACATGCTGATCTTTAGCAATGGAGGAAAGAGAAACATAGAGAAACTTCTATTGCTTATTCATACTTACTTAGCTACTAGTAGACAGACAGTAAATGCTAGCAACAGTTCATTTCTTTATAGTAACAAGCTTGCTGCTTGTAAGAAAGGTTTACTTGCAAGTTGGACTAGTTTTACAATAGCTACTGAGGTGATGACATATCTTGGAAAGCCTCTGTTCAAAGGAAGAGCTCAGGTTGATTGCTTCTAAATTGAAAACTAAAATAAAGGATAAAGTTGTAAGTTGGAAAGGAAAACTTCTTTCGGTTGGGGGAAAATTACCCTAATCCAAAGTTTTCTCTCCTTCATTCCTATACATCCCATGGGGGTGCTACCAATTCTATAGACAGTGATAACAAGAATTCAGGGACATATCTCCAACTTCTTTTTGAATGATGGAGAAGATAACAGACATCACTGAACTAGCTGGAAATTTTTTTCATTTCTAGTTTAAGAAGGGTGTTTGGGTATCAGGAACCTTTAGGAGATATTGAATTTAATGAAAGGTAAATTGGCTTGGTCATTCTTGACTAGCTCATCTCTACGAAGCTGCTTTATGAGGGCTAAATATGGGGAGCCAAACTAGTCCATTCAACTCAACAATTGAAAGAGTTCATTGGTATGGAAAACATTATTTCCTCACATTTGTTATCTGTTGGATCATTCAATGTGGATGGTTGGAATAGCTGACATCAGCATATGGCGAGACAGATGGTCACTAGCAGAATTTCCCCAGCCGACGAGAGACTTAAACATCATGGTAGTGCAGGTGAAGCAAAACAGATCTATCTATTTATCTGTTCCTCATTTGATACAAAATGAGTTGGATGCTATATCTATCCAGGACAATGAAGCAGATATGTGGATATACACTAGAACAAAATCAGGGAAGTTTAACTCTAAAGCTTACCCTGAAGAAAGGCGAGTCAAGAATACAAAATTTAAATGGTGGTAAAGCCTTTAGAACCCTTGGATACCCAGAAATAACCTCATTAGTCCTCAAAGGAGGCAAATTCCAAGGTGGATTATACCTTGCCAACAAAAATTCTCCAATCGCCTTATGCCCATTTGTCTCCAAGCTCTTCTTTAGCTTCTCTATTTTCTCTGCCACCACCTGCTCTATTGTCACACTCCAAACTTTGCCACCTCGTATTTCCTCTCCCCTTCTTCCCTTATCACCACCCTTTCATGCACCTGCTTAGGTGCCTCCTCTGCTTTGTTATACTTAGCAGGCAACAAAAACTGCATTGTCATCATCTTCTTCCCTTCTCCACTACCCTCTTTAGTCACAACAGTAGCCGTCATGGCAATCTTTTCGCTTTTTCTACTAGTTTTTGTTATAACCGGGGCTGTCATGGCTATCTTTTCAGGCTCGGTGTTTTATGGATTGCCTAAGGCACCAATCTAATTAGCTAGCACCATGAACCCACCATCTTTCTTCCCATTGAATTGAGATGGATCATATGTGACTTCTACAAGGAATGAAAAGGCATATTTATGGATTTCATAATCATTGGACAATTGAATCACTTCATATTTTAGAGTTTCTACAGTAATCTTTCCAAGAACCAATCCCATTTTGAAGAGCTAAGCTATAACTATTTGAATGTGAGAAAAAAGACTTACAAGAAAGATCAGGTTGTAGTAATTTGTGTAGGGTTTAGCAAACTAGGTTTCCTTTCCTTCTCATATAAAGCAGTGGATCGTTCGCGGTGCTTATGGTTTGGAGTTGATGATGTTGCTTAGAGAAGGGGGTGAGAGTTGTGGCTTCGAAAAATTTTGCGACGAGAATTCGAAGAAATATCTGTGGACTCTGTTTGTCCAACAATGCGAGAGAGCAAATAATCATGGAGTAATTAACAACGAGTAAATTATAAATTAGTCCCTCTTGTTTTGCAAAACAAATTAATTAATTCCTTTTGTTTTAAAAATTAATTGTTTAATCTCTTATGTTTTAAATCAGTTAATAACTTAATCCTTTCATCATTTATTCTTTAGTTTAGTGATTTAAAAAAAATATATATTTTTTTATGTCTTATTTCTCTCACATTCACCTACTTTTTCTTTTTTTCTTTTTCATGAACTTGTTTTATTAGAAAAAATTTACCACATATATAATCGTTAGACTATACTTATTTATGTAGATATGTATTTGTATTATACTACCATTTGAGAGATAATTTCAGTCAAACATCAAAATTCAAACCTAAAACTGTCGATTTAAAATTTTAAATTCGAGATATTTATTTGTATTTCTTGGAGACTATAGAACTAACTAGATGAAAATATATCTTGAATAATCGTTAGACTATACATGTTTATGTAGATTTATATTCATATTGTACTACTATTTGAGAGATAATTTCAGTCAAACATCAAAATTCAAACCGAAAACCTCCGATTTAAAATTTTAAATTCGAGCTATTTATTTGTATTTTTTAGAGACTATAGAAATAATCAGATGAAAATATATCTTAAATACTCTTTTCTTTTCTTCAAGTAGAAGGGGGTTTAAGAATGGTGAGATTGAAATTACAAGCAAAAAAGAGGGAGCAATCTCTAAGAATAAAAATTACGAAATTGTACTAATTCGAACGAATAACGTTGCTTCTTTTTTTCCTTCTTTTTTATTATTTTTTTATTTAATATTATTAGAACTGCACAAGTTTTTTATTTATTTTTAAGAATTCTCTGTTTTGTAATGTTGTGAAGATTGCAACATTAATATACTTCAGGGACTGAATTGATATCGGAGCGGGACGTTGAGTTCTCGAAGGCGGAAGACGTTTTTCTTTCATTTAAAAAAGGGAAAAATGCACACGTGCTTTTCATAAATAAGGACAGTACTCTATTTGCTTTCTCTTTCTTTTTAGACTAAAGCGCCTCCGAAAATTACGATTTTTTTCTATTATTGTTATTTCCTGCGAGAGAAGACGTCTTCATAAAAGCTCCTGTATAAATATACCCCCATTGGTTTTCATGGGAAAGAAAAAATTATTGAGATTGTGATTGTTTGCACGAGAAGTAAAGCAAAGAAGAATGATTATTGGTAATGGTTAAGGAATTGATTGGTATCGTTTGCATTTTTTTTAAATTTTTTAAATACTTAAAAGATAATTTTGTTTGTTTTTATTTATTTATTTATTATTGAAGAAGAGCATGCAAAATGAACAATCATTAAAAAAATATTTTGATTCATTTTGTTTGACTCTGAAAATTTTGATGATTGATTGTGGTGTTTGTGTTTTTGAAAATAAACAAATTTTCTGTTTTCTCTTCAAACTTGATTTTTAAAATAGAAAATAAAAATGATAATAAACAACTCATAACCAATTTCTATTTTTTTTTTAAAAAAAAAGATTGCAGCATTAAAAATAGAAATGGGAAAAAAAAAAAGGGTTTAATAGTGAGATTGAAAATACAAGTGAAGATAACAGGAAAAAAAAAAAACAATTCAATATAAGTTTTTTTCTTTAGAATTTTGAAAGTCTTTTAAGTTTTTTTCATAGTTGCGGCCATTGGAGGAGTATTTTTCTTTCTTTTTTTTTCCTTCAATGTTTTTTATTTAATAATTCTAGATATAATATTCTTTATATTAGATCTAATGATGTTTTCTATATTTATCTAGTTTATTTAGTGTTTGTTTAATATTTTTAGTACCTTTTTTAGATTAAGGTTGTGTTTTCTATTGGTTTTTTTTTTTTTTTTTTACCCTCTTATCAGTTTTTGTCTGCAATATAAGTATTACATAGAGAGCTAACAAATCAATATTAAGACATTTTTTTATGTCAAAGAAGGAATTAGTATTCAAATTTCTTTTTAGGTTAAAAAAAAGAGTCAAAATAGTAGAATTATTAGTAGATCATCGACAAAAAGTGTTCTAACTGTTCGTTTACTTTTATAGTAGTTTTTTAGTTTTTAGATCTGAATTCTAAATCTTTAGTTTTTATGTAAAGTTTTTATTACATGTTTTTAGATAGTTGAATAGGCTTGTTTTTATTTTATTATTATTTATTATTTTTTTTTGTAGAGAATTTTATTATTATTCTTATTATTATCTCTTGGCTAGCTTCGATCTAAGAATATAAGTATTTTTCAATTTCAATTTAATAGAATTGTTATTTTTCACAAAAAAAAAAGAGTACTAATGAGAAATCTTCGAGAACAAAGATTGCAGCATTAAAAATAGAAATGAAAAAAAAAGGTTTAATGGTGAGATTGAAAGTACAAGTGAAGATAAAAAATAAAAAATAAAAATCCAATTCATTATAAGTTTTTTTCTTTAGAATTTTTAGAGCCTTTTAAGTTTCTTTCATAGTTGCCACCTTTGGTGGAGTTTTTTTCTCTTTTTTTTTTAAATTTTTTATTTAATAATTCTAGATTTAATATTCTTTCTACTAGATCTGATGTTGTTCTCTATATTTATCAAATTTTTTTTTTTTTTAGTTTTCTTAGTGTTTGTTTAGTATTTTTAGTACTTTTTTTAGATTAAGGTTGTCTTTTCTGTTCTTTTTAGGTCTTTCTACCCTCTTATGAGTTTTTGGACGAGAGAACTAATAAATCAGTATTAAGATATTTTTATATGTCAAATAAGGAATTAGTATTAAAGTTTCTTTTTAGGTTAAAAAAGGAAAGTCAAGATAGTAGAACTGTCAGTAGATTATCGATAAAGAGTGTTTTAATTGTTCGTACTTGTACAATAGTTTTTTGGTTTTCAGATTTGAATTCTAAATTTTTAGTTTCTATGTAAAGTTTTTATTACATGTTTTTAGGCATTTTTATAGTTGCATAAGCTTGCTTTTATTTTTTACTCTTTAATTTTTTTTGTAGAGAATTTTTTTATTATTATTTCTTTTCTGGCCTCTGATCTAAGGATAGAAGTATTTTTCTATTTCAATTTAATAGAATTGTTATTTTTGACGAAAAAAAGTAATTATTGAAAATAGAAGTATCTTTATTTGGGTAGTTAAAATTTTGTTATGCGTGATCTTACATATTGCAAAGTTTTTTTACTTTTTCGTTTTCATTCTTATATTATACTTTTATTTAGATTCTTTAAATTTTAAAATTATTCTTATTGTGCTCATTTTTATTATTATATTTTATTTTTTCTTAAAATATTTTATTAAATTATTGAAAATAGATTGATTTTAATACATTATTCGAGTAAATGAATATTTTTATTTATTTAAATATTTTTTCCTTGCGAATTTGTATAGTAATTATAATGTCCAGTAAATTACAAAAAAAAAAAATTTGAAAATTAGAATTTGTGTAATAATTTACTCTAATAAAAGGCATTTACTCTAATATATGGAAAAAAAATTATTGAAGTAAATACCTTATATTGCAATCATCGTTTTGTATATTTTCATTCTCATAAAATAGATTTATTTAAAAGTTTTAAAATAATTAATTTTTATATATTTTAAACCTTTTATTATCACTATGATATAGATGATTAGAACTTTTTATTTTATACGAAAGAAGATTGTGCCGCTCACGACGGACAGCACATGGAATGCATGCTTATTGATCTGTTATCTAACCTTGATGGAAAAATTGCAACGTTAGTATACTGCAGAGACTCAATTGATAGCTGAACGAGACAGTTTGCTGTAAGGCGTAAGGCGTTTGCTGTTAAATAAATGAATAAAAAGGTATTGACGTCTTTGAAAAATGATAGACGTCCGTGGTCATACGTCCAAGCGTATTGCATTTTTTTTACTATGCTTCTCCGAAAAATCCTCATGCTTGAGGACGAGAAATGGGCGAAAAGGACAGCTAGTTTCCTTTTCCCTCGCCCTATAAAAGGCACCTCAGTGTCAAAAACACAAGCAGGGCAACAAATTTCAGACAATCTAGTAGAGAAGTATAGATGGCAGACAACTTCAAGCCACATGTTGGATTTGAAACTGAAAGGTTTGTTTTAATCTCTTTGCTTTGCTTTATTTTCTAGTACTCTCTTAAGTTTTGTGAAAATTTTATTTTCAAACAGAGTACTCTTTTTTTAAAAAAAGAAAAAAAAAAACCTCAAATATACACTTGAGGTATCAATTTTATATCCAAACTATTGTTTATATAAGTTTTACCTGTAAATTATTATAATTTTTCATGTAAAAATTCCTATTTTTTAAATTTAGAATCAAATAAGAATTTCTATTAGAATCACTTACAGGAAACTTAAATTCTATTCCAAAAGACTTCATTATATATATATATATATATATATATATATATATATATATATATATATATATAGATATTAAAATTGATTTTCTGATAAATTAAAATTCAGAATAAATTTAGTCATTTTAGTCGAAATTCTAATTTTAATTTTGTTGTGATGGCAGCATAATTACGCAGCACGGCATTTTTGCTTTTCTCGTCAACACATTAAATGCCCAAATCCAAGTGCAGCAATGCAACTCCACGACAGCATCTCCATTTGACACGCATAATTGGGTCATGCTCGCATTCTTTGTTGCTCTTTTAATTTACGCCACCGCTTCAGTGGCTGAGATTATGCTCCGAGCTCGTCGATCAATTTACCATCCCATTGTTGGCTATATCCGCCTCTTTGCTAGCGGCTTTGCCACCATTTTGCTTCTGGTCATTCTTAACCCAATTTTGGGGTGCATCTTTTCAGTCCTATGGGCCTGTTTATTTGCGAGACTCACATATGGATCATATAAAGAGTTGCCCGAGTTACGATGCCACACAGCTCAATTGCGACGCGACTTGTGGACCAATCTAGTTGAAATTTTGAGATGCGGCAAAGACGAAGAAACAAATCAAGCTAATCACTCGCCTTCATCTGTGTAAGGCCGAACTGGTTGGAATTTTGGCTTTGTTTTTGTTGCAGTGTATAACCCATGTTGTATTTTGAATTTTTTTTAAAAAAATATTATGATGGTTATGCTGTGATTATGTCATAATTATATACAAAATTAGAAATATTTTATAATATTTTATCCGATCCAATAAATATTTATTAAAAAAATATATTTGTTAATGTAATTTGAGATAATGAATCATTTTTTACCCTATTAATACTTAATAATTTATTTGAAAAACTTAAACATTTAGAGACTTAATTGTACAACACTTATTAAATATAGACCAAAATATTTTTTTATGAAAAGTTTGAAGACAAAAAAACTAAAAATAAATTACAAAAAAATATTTTTAAATATTATAATTGAAAATTACAGAGATTAAAATAAAATATCTTGACAAATTATTTTTAGCAAGTATTAAATTCAAGAATACGGGTAATTTGTGAATCAATCAAGGTAAGGTATTTCTTAACACATAGACAGTCCATGTCCAAGATCACATCAAAGTCTCGAATCCTTACGATTGCTAAGTCCATATGTAAAACATTATCATCAATTTGCACCTCATAGTTTTTAACCATATGTCGAGACTCAATTGACTTTCTTGATGGAATAGTCACCTTATATATTATTTCTAATAGTTCGGGTATCACACCTAACCTCTCCAATAACAATCATAAACATGTGTGGTATTTATGTACACCCTTCTTCGAGTGGCCATAAAATCTAGTTTATCTTTAAACTTGTTAAGATTAAATTTTCAAAGGTGTTCAACTATATCAATTCGTTATGGCTACCACATCATAACTAGTTCGTTAATTATTCCTCCGTATCCGGAGTCCATCTATTTGGACCTATACCACTAATATTAATATTATTATCGTTATCACTATTTTCATTATTCCCTTTTTACATTCAATTCCATTTACACTTTTAATCATGTAGCGTGCTATTCAATTTTCCTCTAAGTACTTATGAATAATTCAACCATAATCACACTCTTTATTATTTTCCTCTTCCTTAGTCACTTATCAATAATTCGACCACTAATACATTCAAATTCTCACTTAAACATCACAGATCCGGATAACATTCAAATAACATTAAATAAACATATCATACAAGCATACATTTAATGAGCATTACATACCTTTGGTCCTTATTTGTTGTCGATAATTGACTTGCATGTGCTTAATTGGTCATCCAAGATCAAATAACTAAGGTAAATCAACTCGATACCACTTTGTGACACCTCCAACCTAGAACCTAGATATGTCGAGGATATTATTGACATTGACTTACATTCGAGTGGGATGAATGCAAGCCAACAAGTCTACTCCTTAATATTTTTAGTTTATTAGCAAAGTGGACAATTCTCATAAGAGTTACCTAATAAATATTAAATAATAGGTCCACCTTAAATAAAACCGAGTTATAATTTTTTTTTAAATTCAACTCACATCAATTAATATTCCTACACTATGTATAGAAATTTTAAATATCATATTTTGGTCAAAAATCCATATCCTTGAAATCCAAATTAATCATTTTAATAAAATACTTTACTTTAAAATAAGTTGAACTATGTCTCTTGTTTTTCTTAAATATCTTTTAGAAATTCATATAAAATTTAATTTAGGATTATTTTATTTTAAGATATTCCATACAAAAAGGTAGGATTATTTAATATTGATTTTATTTCAAAAATAATTAATTTGGCATATATTACATTTAATTACAAAATAAATCATGAATAGTAACCATTAAATCAAGATTTAATACTATAATTTTTATAATAAAAAAAAATCCATAGGCTAGGAGATTATTCCAAATATTCAATAAAGCATTTAATAAATTCATTTAGACCTTTAACTAATATTTTGGTCATTTAAAACATTTTTTGGACTTAAGGAACTATGGTTCCTAATTTATTTAAAACTAGTCCATTAAACATCTTTTTTCTTTAACCTTTAATTCCAATTAATTCTTTATTCTTACTAACCCTTTTTGCCATGCCCTTTTTAATTCCATTCTTTTTATCATTAACACATTAATTAACCATTTGAGTATTACCTTCCTTGTACCTTTAATTCATTCCTTTTTCTATAATCATTTGATTCCCTTTAAACCATATTGATTAGCCAAGTAACTATTTAAGTTAACAAGTTGTGTAACTAATCAATCCATACCATAATATCAAACTTTAACTTTTTAACCATAACATGCATTAATACATACCACCACTTAACTTACTACGAAATAAACATAACCCAAAATTAAGCTAAGTAAAAGTGAAGTTTCTCACATTATAACACATTAAGCACACAAAAAGGCAAGTCTTCATCCTTTCTCGACGACAATCTTTAATTATCTTTCTTTTCTCCTACACCATATGAAACAAAGTGACAAATGCCTAGTAAGTGTAATACATGTGATGCACATGATGCAACTTTTATAAAAACCTTTTTGTGCCTTTGAAATTTATTTTTCTTTTCAAGCACACCCTTTCTATTACATATATAATTAGTCCTCTATTAAAATATGTAATTTGTGAAAAATCACAAAAAGCACTAGGTACTTCCCATAACCTCAACACGTTAAGCTTGCCCATTTTTCTTAAAAAGGGTGATCATTCATCTCCCATAACCTTAAGAAGGTACCAAGTCATTTCTTTTTGCAAACCTTTCCTTTTCTTTTTCCTTTCATCAAAATCATGAATGTAAAACCTCTTTCATGATTATGATGTGTGTATGCATTTAAATAAAATACAATGCATTTAACATAAATCTCAATATGCATACTTTCAAATCCTCGAGAACATGCAACATAAATAGTACATCAAATACATGTTCCACATAAAAACAATATGCATGCAAACATGAACAATCAATAAACACAATTCATACCTTTATATAATAACAAATATGGTTTCTCTAGAAGGAATGTTTAGAGGTGGACATGCGAGCGGTATGTTCTCAATCAATCATTTATTCTGTTAGAGATAATGTGAATAATAAAAACATTACTTTTTTACTATTTATGCCATTTAAGATAAGGTAGAGAACATAATTCTATGGGACAACCTTCATGCGCTACATATTTCTCTACCATGGATCCTAGGTGGTGATTTCAATGCCATAACTAACGTGTCCGAAAAAGCTAAGGGCATATTAACACCGTAAGGGTTTACTTCAATGTTTGAGTTTAATAGTGGTATCGGTTTATTGGGCTTACATGATATTAGTTACTATTGTAAAAAATTTATATGGAGCAACAATCAAGAGGGGAATTCAAGGATATGGAAACGCCTTGATAAGGTACTAGTGAATACTACAACAATTTCCTATCTCCCAAAGCTCTCTTGCATATATTTCCTTAGGATTTTCTTTGATCACGATCCATTATTATCGTTATGGGAGGCTGAAAATCATAGGCCTTCTAGATTTTTGTTTAAGAAAATGTAGACCACTTATGAAGAGCTTCAAGCCTTTTTGTTTTTTGTTTTTCTTTTTTGAGAACATGGTCGATACCACGACAATTTATTAGTAAAGAAAATCATAAAATACAAAAGGGGGGATATTCTAACCTAACTCGAATATACTAGGACGATGAAGGAGCCTTATCCTTAAAAAAAGAACGACATCCCGCCCTGTCGATTAGCTATTTTAACATCACGTGGTAAATGAGAATAAATTCTAAAAGTAACTATAGTCTTCTACTACAAAGCTTCATAAGTCGGTCTATCCGTCATCATATTCTACTCCCTCTAGATATATGCAATTTGATGATTGCCCATGATTCACATACACTCACGGGCTAAGTATGTGTATACCTAGGGGACCTTATTTTTTACCTAATACTATGTTAACCAACAGCGTTGAATCGATTCAATAATAACTAAATCTAAATCTAGATCCTTACATAGCAATAAACCATCATGTAAAGCCAACAGTTCAGCCTTTAAATTTGTACCCTCTTCATAAAAATTAACAAATCCTACAACAAAGCCACCTACATCATCTTGGATCACACCTTTTCCTACACAAGATCCATCCTTTATCGACCCATTTACGTTCATCTTTAATTTACTTGTAGGTGGTGGTTCCCACTTAAGCCATTTTTCTCTCATAAATTTCGGTTGAACTCGGATCAAACCCAAGCTCCCGGACCTTCCTTATGCCGTACAAATTCATAGGGTTTTTTTAGGGTATATAAAATACTCATATCCCGTAAGTCAATATTAACTCAACAAATAATGTCAATCGAATTCATCAGCTCATCCTCATACTTTGCTTTGCATCTTCTTTTTCATAACTCCCATAAAACAAAACAAAAAGTACCTACTTGGCACATCCCCGAGTGAGTACCGATCGAAGCAAACCAAGTCTCCACACATAACTCCATGAAACCCAAAAAATGTAGTATACCAAAAATTCTCCCAAAATGCACCTAGACATCTACAACAAAACTTGACCCCATAACGAGTGCTCCAAGGTCTCCTCCTTATGCTCGGAACAACAATAACAACTAGACACTACTAGGATGTAAAGGTCTTTTACTCTAAAGTCAATCGGTAAAGCACCATCAAACCATTTCCAAATGAAGACAACCACTTTTATTGGTATGTAAGCATTCCATATCTTTTTTGCCCAATACCACTTAGTTGTTGGGATGCGACGGTGATTCCAAAAAGCCTTGGTTTCAAAATCAGCTATTTCGGTCAACCTACAAATCAATCTATCATTAGTACAATCATTAAAATGTAAATGCTTTACCTCATCAAGATGTCTCGTGAGAACAATAGGCGGGAAAGTCGTTAATTCCTCAAAAGCATGTCCAATCGTGAATCAAGTATCCATTGGCCATAGAGACTCCAAAGGGGTACCACACCGGTCTACATCTTAAAAAGTTGTATTACCTTTTCCTATTATCTATTGACTTACAAACATCAAATTCGACAACTAATTGATAACAACTTTCCAAATATACGAGGTCGTCCCTATAG
The DNA here is from genome assembly GCA_963924115.1 of Dovyalis caffra. Classification (NCBI taxonomy): domain Eukaryota; kingdom Viridiplantae; phylum Streptophyta; class Magnoliopsida; order Malpighiales; family Salicaceae; genus Dovyalis; species Dovyalis caffra. The sequence continues at coordinate 59,304 of CAWUPB010000797.1, read as the reverse complement.
TCTTCCCCATGTCACCATATTTTACATGAAGGAATTGCGCCTACGGACCCGATCCCCGCAAATAAGACCATGCTAATTTTGCTTGCAAAGTTGACATTACCTATCCTAAGCTTCTTAGACCCGGACCCTCCTTTAGTTTCGACTTACACACCTTGTCCCAAGAAATCCAGGTGATGCATGTTTTCCTTGATGAGCTCTAAAGAAAGTTGACAATCCGACTCTCAATCCTTTTTAAAGTTCCTTCGAGAACTAGTATTACTACAAGCACATGTATAGGAATCCTACTAATTATTGATCGAATCAAGGTTAGTCGTGCACTAAAATAGAGCAATCTCTTCTTCCATTCGCTTATCCTCGCTTTGATTTTCAACTTAAGAGGTAAAAAATACACTTGCCTCGTTCTTCCTACAAATAAAGGCACCCCTAAATACCGTGTGGGAAATTAAAAATACACACGCCCTATCCAATGTTTAATAACTCGCTATTCTTTGAGTTGTCATTTTTTTGGTGTATAAAAATCACTCTTAGCCATGTTCAACAATTGTCCCGAATATTCTTCATACTATTGGATCAAACCCTTCAACCTCACAAGTGATCTTTTTATGCCATTAGTAAACAATAACATATCATTTACATAAAAAAGATGTGAGATTGACAACGTACCCTGACCTAGGACATATGGCCGAATATATCCCTATGATATAGCACTCTTTAGACTAACGAACAGGACTTATTGTGCTAAAATAAAAAATAAGGGTGACAGGGGGTCATCTTGTCGCACTTCTCTCGCTAGACTTTAAAAAGAAAAAATTCTTTCCCCGCATCCGAATGGTATACCAAACATTACTAATACTCTTAAAAACCAATCACACCAAGCTTTATTAAAACCCATCTCATGCATCACCTTTAACAAAAATGGCCACTCTAGTCTAACGTAGGCTTTTTTGACATATCTAGTTTAAAAATCAAATCATCCCCATATGCTTTCTTATTTAACCCCATCGCTAACTTTTGAGCCAAGGCACAATTTTTAGTTATGCTTATACCTTTCACAAAGCTTGCTTGTTCTCGATCGATTATACTTGGTAATATTACACTCAACCTATCATCCATGATTTTAGAAATAATATTACAACAAAACTTTGATAGACTAATGGGTCTCAAATCCCCTAGACAGACTCGGATTCTCCATTTTTGGGATCGGGACTAGTATTGTAGAAGCATACTTTGAGGCAAATGGCCAACTCTAAAATAATCTTGGACGAGCCTCAATTACATCCAATTGAATCACACTCCAAGCACCCCTTGTAAAAATAACTCGGTAAACCTATCCCATCCCGACGTACTAGATGGATTTAAGCTCTCAACTACCGCAAAAATCTCATCCTCAGTCGGAACTACTATAAACTAAACATTTGTGACTTCTATAATAGTTTTACTAATCCTTGTAAATATATCTTCATGTCTTACTATATGACCGATTGCAAACAAAGTCCGAAAATATGTAACTGCTTCAACCCCTAATTTCGTAACATCATCCATTATAGTGCCATCCCGTTTTCGAATTCGAACATCATTTTTTTTACAATCTCATTAATACACGCATGGAAAAAATTCGTGTTCCTATCCCCCTCCATAACCCATTTAATTCGTGCTTCGTTGTCTCGCCGTATCCTCCTCCCACCGAATCAACTCGGGCCAACTCGCACATTTATCCCGTATCGTAGCCGTCGACCGGGCATTCTAGTCCCGAGTCAAATCCATATCTAATAGATAAATATCATCCTATAAGGCTTCCATTTTCCTTTGAACATTCCCAAATACCTCCTAATTCTATACCCTCAGTCAACTCCTAAAGTGTTTCAACTTTTGATGCGGAACTTCCATAAAAGCTCAATTCACCCTAATTGCCCAAGTCTCCTTCACAAAATACATAAAACCCTAATGCTTGAACCATATTTTCCGGAACCTAAAAACCCCGTGGCGTCTTCTCGACTAACTAAACCGAACCAATAAAGGGCTATAATCCAAAAGTATTCGAGTAAGGTACCGAATATTGATATTTGATTTGGATGCCATGAAAGCACTATTTTCCAACACTTTGTCCAATCTCTCCTAAATCCTAGCATAACTTCGATTGATTATTGTACCATGTAAACTTGCTTCCTTAATATCCCGGATCGTCCATTCCAACTCTATCGAACAATCGGTGAACTCCAACGATACCATTTAAATCTAAATCAGTTCTCCTAGTTTTTCATCCGTGGTTGCTATTACATTAAAATCTCCTCCCATAATCCATAATCCATTTGTACCTAATGCCGACTTATCCAATTCAGCTTATAGCTCTTGGCGTTCACCTCTATTACAACTCCCATAAACCACGGACACACGCATCACACTAACTAGCTATCTTGAAACATTTACCGTAATTGCCCGCTTATGTATTAACTCATAAACCACTCGTAAAATCATCAACCCAAAAAAACCAAATATGCTTGTTTATCGAATTATACCGCATACGGTTGTTATACTTATTTTTTTTAGCTATACCTTCTATTCTATCCCCTCCCGACTTAGGATCAATAATAGCCATAAACTTTATACTATGTTGTTTCTTCAAAAACTTAACATAATTAATAGTATCCTTATTCCCCATCCCTCTAATATTCCAAATTAGCCTATACATTATTAAATAGATGAAGAGGAGGTATATAATGCATTGTAAGCTAACTTTCCCCTCCCGAACTTAGGATCAATAATAGCCATAAACTTTATACTATGTTGTTTCTTCAAAAACTTAACATAATTAATAGTATCCTTATTCCCCATCCCTCTAATATTCCATATTAGCCCATACATTATTAAATAGATGAAGAGGAGGTATATAATGCATTGTAAGTCGACTCGACTTTGTTTTCCTTGGCACACTCGAGTAATTGAAGCTTTCTCTTTCTAGCTAATTTTTGAAATTTTTTAAAGGTTTTTTTCATTATCTTCAAATCATTATCGTGACACTCAAGACTTTCCAAAGACAACTATCGAGAAAAATATGATTTGTTCTCCTTCTCATATTCGAAACTAACCTCTTCTATAAAGCCAAATCCTTCTTTGGACAACCCCCTACCGATGTATAAATATATGCTCCACAGTTGCCTTTTGTATGAGCCACCATAGTGTCCTCTTTTTTATTACTAATCTGGACATCAAGCAAACCATTGATGCTATTGCCTATTGGTAAATTCTCATGCAAAAATCCATAACATGTCTTTCCATTTAGTTTGCCCATACCGACCCTTGATTGTACCCACCACTTGATCTTGCTCGAGTTAAATTTTGATTGACATTCACGGTAAGCTTACCGCATGTATCATCCTCCAATGTATCCGAGTAGCTGAAAGGGATTAGAAGTTGCATGAATACCATCTTCTCTTTGCATCGGTGGCTTCTCTTGCCCAACCAACATTCATACTTTTAGTGTTTTTGGCATGCATATAAGATGAAACTTGCTCGTATTTCCATTCATCACTACCTCACTCATTATATCACATTGCACCCATTTCCGAACCTATAAAGGTTAGACATTGGAGGGATAACGAGTCTCTCTTAATGCTTGACTTTCATCTCGCCTTTATGGCTTAAGAAATCCCATGCCTTTAGCGTGCACAGGAGGTGCATCTAGCCCTAAATTCCTATCATGTGGAACCCAGTCCACTCGCCTTAGTTGTGTGTCCTATCACATTGCCTATACCGATAATACCTCCAAGTAGCCCCATCCCCGAATTATTCTTCATGCATTAGTTTTAAGCCTTTGTCAATTGCCATTGAAGCTGCAATACCAATAGCAATACTAGTAATAAAACCTTTATGAACCTACATATAAAGCTAAAAATATTACGGAGTGAGCTTAAAACATAAAATTAGAAGTCTGTTTAGGGACATCAAATAGAAGATTGATGAAGCTTCAAATGAGGTCATTCAAGCGGAATCTACTCTCCAACTTCGTGGAGTTAAAAATCAAAGGTAAAATGGCTTTAAACCGGTGATCACAACTCTACATATTTCTATGATTATATCAAAAAATGTAAGATTAATGTCAAAATTATAGTTAAAGGAGAGCATGGTTTAGATTATTAAAATGAACTACAATGGGTAATATAGTAGTGGAGTATTTTCAAAAGATTTTTAGGAGTGAAGAGTCTATTTTGGAGGATGGTTTCCTTAAAATTTTACCCTCTTTGGTAACTAATGGGATGAATGATACCCTAATGGTTGTGCCTCTTGCTAATGAGATCGAGGAAGTAGTTTTTGCTCTAGATGAAGGGAGTGCCTTGGGACTAGATGGATTTACTTGGAGCTTTTATAAAAGTATCTAGAATATCATTACTAATTATGTAATACTTGCTATTTATGAGGTATTTCAAGGGGAATTCCTAAAACTATCATAACAATGAACTTGGTTCTCATTCCTAAATGCCCAAATCCCTCTAGATTCGAGGAGCTTCATCCTATCAACTTTTGCAACTTCTCTTAAAAAATATTATGTAGACTTATTACAACTAAATTAAGTATTTTTTTACCTAATCTAATATCCGAGAGAATAATCTAGATTTGTCAATGGGGACTGATTCAAGAGAATGTGGTGTTGGCATAGGAGCTTTTTAATGATTTTGATAGAAAAAACTCATGAAGGAAATATCAAGCTCAAAGTGGACATCTCTAAGGCATATGATAGACTGGAGTTGTCATTCCTTTATTGTGTTTTAGAAAAATTTGGTTTCTCTCACGATTGGAGGGATCCGATTTCTAAATGTGTTTCAAACTCGTTGTTATTTAATTATTTTGAATTCATCAAGCATATGGATTCTTTAAGTCGAGTCATGGAGTAAGGAAAAGTGACCCGTTATCTCCAACTCTATTCATAATGGCATAGGACATCATCTTCAAACATCTAAATAACATGATATCGAAAGGGCAATCAAACCATTCTATACTTGGATGAACGAGCATGGTAATCTCATACTTATTATTTTTATTATGAAATGCTGATCTTTAGCAATTAGGGGAAGAGAAACATAGAGAAACTTCTATCACTTATTCATACTTACTTAGTTGCCGGTGGATAGATAGTAAATACTAGCAACAGATTCATTTCTCTATAGTAACATGCTTCGTTGCTAGTAGGAAAGGTTTACTTGTAAGTTGGACTCATTTTACAATAGTTATCGAGGTGATGACATATCATGAAAAGCCTCTATTCAAAGGAAGAGCTCAACCTTATCTAAATTGGAAACTAAAATAAAGGAAAAAGTTATAAGTTGGAAAGGAAAACTTCTTTCGACTAGGGAAAAAATTACTCTAATCTAAAGTGTTCTCTCCTTCATTCCTATATATACCCTAGGGGTGCTCGCTAGTTCTACGGATGGTGATAACAAGAATTCGGGGACATATCTTTAACTTTTTCTAAAATGATGGAGAAGATAACGGACATCATTGGACTAGTTGGAAAGCTATTTCATTTTCAGCTCAATAAGGGTGTTTAGGTATTAGGAACCTTCGGGAGATATTGAATTCAATGAAAGGTAAGTTGGCTTGGTCATTCTTCACTAGTTCATCTTTATGGAGCTGCTTTTAAGGGCTAAACATGGGGAGCCAAACTAGTCCATTCAACTCAAAAATCAAAAGAGTTCATTGGTATGGAAAACATTATTTTCGCATATTTTTTATCTATTGGATTATTTAATGTGGATGATTGGAATAGTTGACATCGGTATATGGCGAGACAAATGGTCATTAGCAGAGCCTACGAGAGACTTAAACATCATGGTAACACAAGTGAAGTAAAACAAATCTATCTACTTGTCCTTTCCTCATTTGATACAAAAAGAGGTGGATGTTATATCTATCCGGGACAATGAAGTAGATATATAAATATACACTAGAACAAAATCGAGAAGTTTAACTCTAAAGTATACCATGAAGAAAACGAGTCAAGAATACAAAATTTGAATGGTGGGAAACTATTTAGAACCCTTGGATACCCAAAAAGACCGGTATACTTGTCCGGAAAATCTTTCATGATGCAATAGCTATAAAGCGAGAACATAAAAAACTATGGTATCACATTGGCTTCAAAATGCCAATCCTGTAGACTGCTAAAGGAAGAAACGAGTGTTACATCTATTCATGCAGGGGATATAGCTAAAGAGTTATGAAATCATTTTGGAAATTTGTTAGATATAGTCGGGGGCTGAATGATATGCATCCGTTGGTAAGGAGATGGCTTACCAAAGCTAAACCTCACACTCAAAAACAATTATGAGAATGATAATGTGAAATTCCATTTCTTTGGAAAATATGGCTTACAAGGAATAAATTAGTTTTTGAGGAGAAGAATATGAATGAGTTAGACATCGAATCAAGGTCAATAAATGGATGTATGAATTATCTATAATGTTCGGTTTATTTGCCAGTTTATGCTTCCATGATAAATTATGCATTTATGCTTTGCGATCGATGGTTCACCAACCAATAATGAGTAGAGGATGCTGGATTAGATGGAAATATCCTCCAAGAAGGAAATACAAGCTCAATATAGATGGCTCTTCCAAGAATAATACTTATAGTAAAGGAGGAATTTTAAGAGATGACAGGAGTGGTATGATCATGACTTTTTCTAGTTATTATGGCTATGGAACTAATTCTAGAGGATAAGCATTGGCACTACTAGAAAGGTTGAAAATACGTAGTAACTTAGCTCTTCTAGTGGATTTAATAGAGGTAGACTCAACATTGGTTGTAGGATGTCTTAGCACTATTAATGCATGCCCTTGGGAATTAATGTATATAATAAGGGAGTGTAGGGGCTTTATTCTACCAAAAATTATTCTTCGACGATACATACGTAAAAGGTAACATGGTTGCGGATCGATAAGTAGATTGGGCATATCGGTATTCTTCTTACAAGGTGGTCCTTAACCCTACCGATTTGCTTCCATCTTACAAAATTGCCATATCGGATGATAGATTGGGTGTCCATAACTTTTGACGAGTAGTAGCTTATTAATGTAGCTATTTTTGGAAGCTTTATTTGATATATTTTGTCATTGTATTTAGCATGGGAAATTCTTATTAGCTGGTAGTAAATTTCTTAATAGGTTTTAGGGTTAGACTTTCTTATCCTCCCAAACTACTCGGGCTAGGCTATTTTATTTCCCTTTGTACTTTACATCACTTTCTATGAATAAAATTTATCGTAGTACTATCCCTGTTTCCTTAAAAAAAAAAAACTTCATACCTTAAATACATATTATGGTTGAATATTAAATCAACATAATCTATCCATTTTTCACATGATTATGATCATTTTTCATGTCATTTTATACTTCCAAACCTCAAAATTAACATTAGCCTTAAATTAACCACTTTTGCCCTTGTATTTCATTCTTGGCCTAAACCTAGCCAATGGAAGGACAACTTCCATTTGTTCACTTTTCCTCAAGTTTTCATCTCTAGCCTCTTAACCTAATATGTTTTTCATCATTTTAAAATAAAATAGGTTAATTTAATCAAGCAATCAAAACTTCACTCTTGGCTAAAATTCTCCAATAAAGTGGCCAAGTTTCAAGTTTTCCAATTCAATACCATTGACAACTTTTAGGCATATCATCAAATATTTTGTAAATAACAGGTCTTAAAACCACTTGTTTATTCATGTTTTAATAGTAACCAAACACCTTATTCTAAGAATAAGGAGAACCTCAAAGCACACTCTTTTAATCCAATTAATCCTTTATTCATTGGAATTTCAACATGAATAACACATAAACATTGTCAAAATCATCCAATTCAACAACAACATGGAAATTATCAACAATTCAACCATTAATCCATAAGCAATTCAACCTTAATTTAACATCAATCACATATAAAAAACAATATTTTCATATGATATAGTGAGGATTACACTTACCTCACTTGAAGTTTGGCTAATCTTCTCTTTGGTTTTCTTCCTCCTCCTTCCACCTCAAACGTTTAGCTCGAATGGATTTTTCTCCAACTCCTTTGCTTGTTTTCCTAAAATAATTCTATGGTAATTCTAGGTTTTTTAAGGTTGCCTAAAGTGGTTTGGTGGTTTCTCTCTTGGTTGAACTCCTCTCTTTTGGATGTTGCTAGTTTCCTCTAATTTTCCCACCTTTCCTTCCATATTTTTCTTCTATATTTATAGCCAAAGTTTTTTCTTAGGATTAAGAAAAGGGATTCACACATAGATTAATCTCAAGGTTGTTTGTTAATGGCTTTTCTAGATGTTTCTTGATTTTTCTCTTTTCTTTCTCCTTTTTCCTTAGATTTTTTTTTCTTCCTCTCTACTCGTCTCTTCATCAAATTTGTTCTTCTCTTTTTCTCTCCACTTTTCTAAAATTACGATTCTAAAATTAAACTCTTAAAATCATTTATTAAGTCGTCCAAAATTTTGCTATTTTATGCTTTAATCCTTAAACTTTTAATTTTTGTAATCGGATCCTCTAATTTTGGTCCGTAACTTTATAATTTTCTTCAATTTATCCCCTATCCTAAGCTTATTTCAAGGATAATTTAAGTTCTTGAATTTTTTTAATCATTTCAAGCATGGACCTAAACTTTTAATTTTTATGAGTACACATTTATGTTAAAGTATAACCGTAGCAGTTTATGATACTAATCTCTACTTCAATCTTTCCTCATTCCATTGATATTTTCTTTCAATCATAATTGTGTTTACTTTATTCTTAATCAAAGTTTAAAATTTATTTCATATATTTAATAAATATACTTTTAGAAATTAAATAAAATATCTTTACAATACATTTACATTCTATAAGGGTTTTAGGTCACAAATATTATATCATCGAAGGGTATTTTAAAAAGTCCTCAACGAAGTGTATGTCCCACAAAACATCACCTTTGATTTAATGAAACATTTGATAGGGAGGATACAAGCCACCAATTACTTGTACTTTACTAAAGATGAATTAGGACCCGAGAGAACCTATCACAATAAAGCCTTGTATATCACCGTCAAGTGCAAGGATCATATGATTGCAAAAGTATTAATCCTTAATATGTTACCAATGTATGTTCTAGATCGTCTACCAAATGATTCTTCACACATAAGGCTAAGCAAAATGATGGCATGAGCTTATGATGACACCTTTTATCGAGTTATTAGGGACTTAGAGATTCATTTAGCTATTAGGCCACACCAATTCCAAACTACTCTATAAGTGATCGACATCCACCTTTCCTATATTATGTTGTTGGGAAGGCCATGGATTCATTCCATAGGAGTTGTCACATCCTCATTACACCAAATGCTAAAGTATATAGGTGACGGAAAGCTAACCACTCGTGAGGGTCGATGAGGCTATGGCCATGGAAAAAAAATGTGTCGGTTCCATACATTGAGACATTAAGAGTTGGTGATGGGAATCTATCTTTCAAAGTAGTTAATGTCGAAGCTGGTTCCCGAAAATTCACAAGTGAAAAAGCTTAAGTTGTCTATTGTCGTAAAGATGGCAGCAAAATATACGATAAAGGTTGGGTTACCATCGTTTATGATGAATAATGTCCTATATAATGATTTCAAACTTTTGAAGTGAGGAATAAAACCAACACTTTGGATTGGGATACAAGTTATCTAGAAAGCACTATCAATGGGTCATCGAATTGAAAAGAGAAAAGAGAATGGCTCGTATTGAGAGGCAAGATCTTGATTATGAAGAAATTAGCATCCTTCATATCCATACTACATTTTCATAACCTTCTCACGTGGCATTTGTAGATGATGAGGATCTTCACTTAGGCTACATCTTCGATGATATACTAGTCAATACCTTATATGTAGCAGTGATTGAGGATAGTGATTAATATGCATCGTCGACATTGTCATCTGCTAACTTTGATATGGTGACTCTTTCATAGCTCAAAATCAACATGGTGGAGGAACCTTAGGACATTGACAAGGTTGTTTAAAAGTGTACTAAAGACAAAGAGCTGACCAACTAGTCCGAGAAGAAAATGTCGATTGCCTACAAGGTCGAGTAAATATCTTTTTATCATGTGTTTTCTTTGACATTCTAGTTGAATTTTGGTTTGAATATTGGAAAAGATGTTTGATATAGTAGTCTTATCTTATTTATATATAATTCTATTATGTCAAACTATGTAGATTTTTCTTCTTCTAAAATTGTCTTATTTGTATTCTTTTTCTTTTCATTTTATTTGTATTTTTATTTCATTTTATAGGCATACATTATGATCACCTCTTTAAAAATAAAAAAGATTACCCTAAAAATGTTTAGCCTAATTTTGCTGAAAACTTAACTACAATAGAAGAAAAACAATGGGGAGAGGATCATATAAGAGAATTCACAAAATTGATAAAATTGTTAAAATAGTCTATCGAACTACATGAAAAAGAACTAAAAGTGATAAAAATAGGGATTGAATAGAACATACGGGAGCTAAAGGTTGGGATATTGATGGATAAAGTTGAAAAGAAAAGTCTAATTTCTCTCTTAAAAGAATACTTCGATGCAGCTTGCTTAGTTATATGCTAACATGCTAGGGCTAGACACCGAGATTATAGAACATAAATTGCTCTTAAATTTGAGGTGTAAGTCGGTGAAACAAAAATTGAGAAAGACAAAGCCGGGTGTCTTGCTTATTATGAAAAAAGAGATTAAGAAGTAGTGAGATACAAGATTTCTAAAAGTGGCTGAATACCTTCAATGGGTATCAAACATAATAGTAATGGGTAAGAAGGATGGTAAAATCAAAATATATATGGATTATCAAGATCTAAAAAGGGCCAATCGAAAGATAACTTCCTAGTACGACATATCGATGTTTTGGTTGACAATGCCATAAAGAGCACCACTTGTTCTTTTATAAATGGATCTTTTAGGGTAAAATCGGATCAAGATGGCTATGGATGACAAAGAGATGGTGTTTGTCAAATCTTAAGGAACTCTCTATTATAAGGATGTACCTTTTAGATTGAAAAATTCTAGGGCTACTTACCAAGGAGTCATGGTTACATTATTCTACGACATGATGTACAAAGAAGATGAGGTGTACCTGGATGATATGATCGTAAAATCCAAGAAAGATGAGGATCATACTCTAATTATTAAAAAGTTGTATGAGAGATTAAGGAAATACCAGTTGAGGTTAAATCCCACAAAATGCACTTGCGTGAGGTCTAGGAAATTACTTAGGTTTATAGTAAGTAATAGGGGAATTAAAGTTTATCCCAACAAAGTCGAGCCATTTAGAGTATGCCTTCACCGTCAATCAAGAAATAAGTCGAAGCTTTCTAAACTGATTGAATTATATTGCTTGCTTCATTTCTTAATTAACCAATACCTATGAGCTGATATTCTAACTATTATGAAAGAAAAATCTTGGTGCATGGGATAAGCACTATCAAAAGGCCTTTGATTAAATTAAGCAATATTTATAAAATTCACCATTATTGGTATAACTTGTACTAGAAAGACCTTTGAATATGTACTTATTAGTGATAGAAATAGTAATGGGCGATCTCTTGGGCTAGCATAATGAGTTGGAAAAGAAGGAACAAACCATCTATTACTTAAGCAAGAAGTTCACTGTTTGTAAATTGAGATACGAGTGCACTTGAGAAGCTATGTTATGGCTTAGCATGGTATGCATGAGGGCCCAAACAATAAATGCTATATTACATCACTTGGCTGATTTCAAAAATGAACTCGTTCAAGTACATCTTTGAGAAATCATACCTATCTAAACATATCACAAGATGGCAAGTCATGTTCTCTAAATATGACATTATATACATGATGAGGAAGATAGAGAAAGGAAGCATCATAGATGATCATATGAAAGATAATGTAATAGATGAATATGAGCCTTTATGGTTCGATTTTCTTGATAAATCAATTATAGTGGTTGAGAAAAAAGATTTTAAGTCGAATGCCGATAGCTAGGTCTTATACTTTGATGGAGTTGTTAGTGTGCTAGGAAATGGTATCGAGTTAGTCTTGATTTTTATAAAAAGAAAATAGTTTTCGATGGTAAAAGTTACAATTTGAATGTATGAACAACATCACTAAGTACGACTAAAAGTAGCCTTAAAGATAAAAATAAGCAAACTTGATGTATACGGTAACTCATTACTTATAATAAGTCGGGTAAAAGAAGAGTAGTAGATGAAAGATGAAAATCTAAAATCGTACCAAGAATACCTAGTGAAGTCGGTCGATCGGTTTGAAAAAAGTGAGTTCACCTATCCGGGTAGAGAGAAGAATCATTTTGTCGATGCATTAGTAACCATTGCTTTTATGACTAAAGTCAAATATGGTGTGAAGATTCAGCCTATATGCATTAAAATAAAAAACACCACAACATACTATTATGCGTTAATTGAAAAAGAGTTAGACGGAAAGCTATGGTATCATGACATCAAATAATTCATCAAAAGCCATGAATATCTATCTAATACAACCAAGAATGACATAAAGATGCTCCAAAGTTGGCTTTGATTTTTTATCATAACAATAAGATTCCGTATAAAAGAGATTTTTTGGCTCCTTGCTAAGATTTTTAGATGCGATTGAAGTAAAGAAGACTACAAGAGAGGTCCACAAAGGGATTTGCGTTATGTATGCTAGTAGACAACGATGACTTAAGAAATTCAGCAAAGTGGTTACTTATGGACCATTATGAAAAAAGAGCATCAATTAGGTCCAAAAATATCAAAAGTGTTAGATCAATGTTGATCGGATAAATGCCCTACTAGCACCTCTTTTCAATATGATGTCGCCTTGGCCGTTTGCAATTTACAGCATGGATGTCATTAGACCAATAAACCCTAAGGCAAGAAATATGCACCATTTCATCTTGGTTGTAATAGATTTCTTTCCTAAGTGAGTGGAAGTCGCTTCTTTTGCACATGTGACTCGGAAAGTGGTCCGTCATTTTATCAAAAAAGATGTCATTTATATATATATATGGCTCACTTAAAACTTTAGTAATAGATAATACCGAGAACTATGATAAGCCTAAGATGAATGGAGCTATGGAAGCAAGTAAACAAAAATTTAAAGAAGATTATCCAAAAGATGGTGGTGACTTATAAAAGTTGGCACAAGATGCTACCATTTACCTTGCATGCTTATCGAACTATGATCAAAACTTCAACAAGAGAAACTCATTATTCTTTATATATGGAATAGAGGCAAAGATGCCTTCAAAAGAAGTAGAATTGGAAGAATTAGAATGGATAAAAATTTGATATGAATAATTAAATCCAATAAGTGAAAAGTGATTTGCTACCATCTCGTCATGCCTAGTTATAATAGAGAAGAATGGCTAGAGCATATGATAAACAGGTGTGTTGGAGGAGTTTTCAAGAAGGAGAAGTCATGCTAAAGAAAATCCTATAAATACTAAGGATAGATCAAAGTAAGTGGCATCTAATTACAAAGGTCCATATATGATAAAGAAGGCATTCTCGAGTGGAGCCCTTATTTTGACAAATATGGATAGTGATGAATTGCCAAAGTTAATGAATTTATATAGGGTAAAAAAGTATTACACATAAATTATAACTCTTTTCATTCAAACTAATAAAATTCTTATCAAAGTTTTGGCCAATCTACTTTATATGTTAGCATTTTTCTTTACTTCTTATTTTCTTTGATTGCTTCTCATCTTCAAATATTTGATTTTCTAACTCTTTTCAAAAATTATATTTTTCCAATGTGATCAATCCCTAAATTCCCATTCCTTGTTCCTTTATATAATGATGTATTAATATTATCCGTAAAACATGATAAACAATTCAAGCAATAAAGAATGACATGATAATAAGGTTTATCAAAGTTTTATAGTATGACAAAGCCTTCCAAATCATGTTTATTGAAAAAAGCAAATCATGGGACATTTCAAATAATTCTAATAAATTCAAAAGAAATTTGTACATATGACAAACTCGACAAAGTGACGAGCAAGATTTGGAGTTTGGAATGGAAAAATCACCATATCACTAAATACCGATCAGATGATGTTAACATGATCCGATGACCTATAAAAAATGATTGTGACATAATGAACAGTTAGGCTAGCCTAAAGGAAAACAATAAGTCTTGCACTTTGATTTTAGACAAGAAAGATGAGCCTAAAGAAAAGGAGGAAGTGTGGTTTGAATGGTTAGGACTTTTATTTCTAATAGTGAAAAAGTATAATTTGCAAGTTAGGAATGCACATTGAATAATAACATCTTAGTTCCATGTAACTATCTCACCCATATAAGGTATGTCATCCTAACCAATAAGCCTAAAAAATGGTATATGTTTTTCCGATCTATTTTTTTCCCTAAGTTATCTATGAAAAATCAAAATGCAAAGTGGTTTGTCATTTCTTATATACAAAAAGAAGCATTGTTTGTCATGTCATTTAAAATTGAGTTGTTTGTCATCTTTAGTAAAGTCAAAGTAGTCTATCACATCTTATCAAATCAAAGTGGACTATCACCTCTAATAGATTCAAAGTGGTCTATCATGTCTTATCAAATCGAAATGGTCTCGTCACTCTAGTAGAGTCAAAGTAACATATCACGTGCTAAATTAGAGTGGTCTATCACCTCAAGTATAGTCAAATTGGTCTATCATGTCGTACCACATCGAGTGGTTTGTCACCTCTAACATGGTTAAAGTGGTCTATCACATCCTATCAAATCAGAGTGGTCTATCATGTCTAGTAGGGTCAAAGTGGTCCGTCACACCCGTTAAATCTAAGGGATCTATCACGTCTAAGAAGGTCAAAGTGGTCCATCACATTCTACCAAATCAAAGTGCTCTGTCGGCTCTAGCAAAGTCAAAAATGGTTTGTCATGTTTTGTTAAATTAGAGTGATTTGTCACCTTTAGCAAAGTTAAAATGTTCTATCAAGTCCCGCCAAATTAGAGTGATCTCGTCACCCCTAACGCAGTCAAAGTGGTCCGTCATAACCGATCAAATCGGAATGGTTTGTCATTTGTAGTAAATTCAAAGTGTTTTATCACATCCCGTCAAATCGGAGAGGTTTATCACGTCTTCTAGAGTCCGAGTGGTCCGTCACATCGAGTAAATTAGAGAAGTCTATTTAAATTTGATGATTGCTTTCTTTTTTGGCCCATTATTTACACTTTGTGTTTCTATTTTAATTCTTATTTTCTTTACAAATTTTTCCATACAAAGTCAAACCATAGCCTTTCAATGACCTTGTAATGAAAGCATCGTAAGGAGGAAACAACTATTAATATCCAATTTCATCCCCCACTATTCTCTTTTTATTCTTACTTTAATTACACAAAAATACCAAGAAAAATAAATAAAAAATATAAAAAAATACAAACAGAGAGAAAAGAAATCAATTTAAATAAATATTTTAAATTAGTCTAATTAAAAAAAGAAAGAAAGAAAGAAAGAAAGTTTAAGAATCAAAACAAACCCAATGAAGGGAAAAATTAAAAGGAATTGAAAAAAAAATCCTAAAATTAAAAAAAAAAGGAAACAATTAGAGAAACGTTTTTAAGAAAGGGCTTGATTAATTATAATTTGGGCCATTAAAGTTCAAACAACCCAAATTATACTTAATCTAACAAATTAAGTGGAATCGATGATTGAAACAAAATTTTACCCAAAAAAACCTAGTTTCTACCTATAAACACTCACTTTTCTCTCCACACATTCGAGCCTCTACCCCTTTTAAATTTTTCGAGCAGACTTGTTCTCTACTCTCTAGCAGCTTTCAAGCTCCCCTACCATCCACCCTTAAAAACACCATATTCCCCCATCATCCAAGCTATCACATCCATTCAACTCACCATCAAACTTCTCTTCCACTTGACCAACCACCACAACACCCCCATACATCCAAGCACTTTTCATCATCTAAAAAACCAACAAAAACTACCACAAAAAATCTTCATAAGAAAAAAACTAAAAACCGAAAAAAAAAGCCAAACGCATCCTTACCCAAATAGTGAACTCAACAACCTATTTACCTAGTCAAATCATTCTCCTCTAAATTGACCACATTTTAGTTGATTTTAACTCCAATCTCTATCACCATTGGATATTCAATCCATATATTAGCCTATCCCCATCGGTTAAAGTAGGAAAGGATGTCAAAGGAGGAAAAAATCAAAGCTAGAACCACCGTGGCTCGACCTATTTAACAACCTATTTATATCTCATAATTTTGACCCAATCACCAACTTCCACTATCATAAACCTAATCGATCGAATCCCTTAAGTAGTTATGTTGTAGAATCATGGCCAAAAGTCACCAAAAATTGACTAATCTAGAATAACGCATTTTCCTATCCATTTTATGCAACCCAAAAATTAGCCGATCAAGGCCTAATTAGACCTTCTAACCACCATAAAAACACCCTTCGTAGCCTCATGAGTCTATTGATGTCCTTAGGTTCTCCTAAAATTATTGAAATCATAATCGAAAAGAGGATGAAATCCAACCAAAACTTTAGAGCCTACAATCTCCCTTCTTCTACATCATCCATAACTATAACCACCATCGTTGAGTTTGCAATAATCTCTTCTAAAATGTAGGGTGGTTCATGTGCTAAAAGGACCACCCAAAGTTGAACAAAAAGTCAACGAGTGGTCGTTTCGTACTCTAAGGGCATTTTGATAATTTTATGTGTAGGTACGTTTTGGTCATTTTACAACCGACCGAGTAGCATTCTAGTCACTCGTATAAGTAGCCTACTTGACATCCATAAATAGTTTTTTTTATCCTTCTTGACTGATTGAAATAATCAATTTTTATTGAGACTCAAAGAAACAAATTGATCTTCTAAAGAAAGTCTTAACATTCTCAAGACGCTTAGGCAACTTCAAAATCTATTTGGATTGTTTTAAATATTAAATGAATGTGAAATGATATGTTATGGATGATTGTGCTTGTCAAGTATTATGTTTGATTATGCTTAAGATTGTCTATTACCTATTTGTCTAAATGAAGCTATCCATGGCTTCCTACTTATATGGTCGAAGTTGCTTACGACTTTTAGTCAATTTTTATGTGCTCGTATTTTTACCGAAATGAAGCTATTAACGGCTTCTCACTTATATGGATCAAGTCGCTAGTGACTTCAAAACCAATTTTACTTGTTTTTTTAAATTATTAAAATGAAGCTATCGATGGCTTCCTACTTATATGACGAACCTACTAGCGATTTTGAAATTATTTTATTTATTATCTACTAATCCGAGATGAAGCTATCGAGTTTTTCTCACTTATGTGACAAAGTCTTTGGTGGCTTCCAAACTTGTTACTTGCCCCTTATTCGAGTGAAATGAAGTTGTCGGTGGCTTTTCACTTATGTGATGAAGTTGCTTGGTCACTTCTAGAATCCATGACTTAAAGTCACCTAGGTGGCTTCCTACTTGCGTAAGTGAAATTATCGATGACTCACTACTCATACTAATAAAAGGCTATCAATCTTTAAAAACTCTCCTATTTATCAAGTATAGGTCATGTTAACTAAAGATTAGCCAAAATTCTAATTTTACTCACCTTTCCCGTTTCGAGTAGGATATTGGCCTCATACCAACTAGAACCATGAATTACGTTGCTATTCCATCCTAATAAAATAAATCACTCAAATAGGCATCAAAACTAAACATAGTAAAACCAAATTTTTGTTTTCACATGCAAACAATACGACCTATCTCATATAGGATGAGATGATAATGATGTTATATCTTCTTTATACATAACCGACATCTTATCTAGATATCTATATAGATTAGTATATTTAGGGATTCCTAGTTCTCTTCAATTAGCTTGGTTTTGACTCCTCGTTTCTTGCACATCCTTTACGAGCCCCGCCGACACCAACCTTGTATTGTCTCGTTGGTGACTAACTAAATTACTTTCTTCTATTTTTGTTTAATTTTGATAATTTTTAAGAGATTAGTTTAACACCGTAACCAATCTTATGTCCGCATGAGAGAAAGTAAAGTAAACCATCAAAAGATCATAATTCTCATGATTACAGTAAACAAGAAAAATATAAACCTATAATGTTTAAATTTATTAAAAATTTACCATTCATAAAAAATACTTCACATATAAAAAATAAATGTAAGAGTAAAAGCAATAATTACAAGCCCATGATCTTGATCTAAGTAATTGTTAATTTTCTTCTAATCTAACATTCCAAATCGTGAGCCTTTTATTACCATAAGTAGTAAGTATGTAACCAAAAAAAGAAAATATTGCATTCTTATTTTTCCTTACAGACTTCCCAAGAGAATATAAATACACCAAATAAAGACAACACTACAAAAACCAAAAAAGAACAGTTAGCAAACAAAACCGAAGAGCATTTCAAGATAACAAGAATGTCATCCCTCCTAATGTGTTATAAATATACAAGAAAAATACGTTTGTTTAAAACAAAGCAATGATGTAGACTCATTATCTCTATACCTAAGATAATTTAGAAAGTATTGCATTCTTAGAGCAAGATGGTTGATACATAGACTACATAACTATGGCGGACATAACTTATGGCTAAAGGAAGCTTACATTGAGCCAAAGAGGAAAGCAAGAGATAGATTAAATTTAAATAGAAACATAGAGAAAACTCATGATAAATAGCATTACCATTAAAGTAGAATTTACCTACAAAACATTGAAAAGCTAAATAAAGATGGAACTTCACACTACAAGAAAACACAAAGTTTGCAATCATTTTTGAACGACAATATTAATATCCATCGCTAAAACCAAGAATTAGCAATCATTTGGAGTAAATCATAGCTAATTTTGTTTCAAATATTGGTTTTTAGCGATGATTTTAAAAACATCATAGATTCAAACAAATTTTGGAGTTTTTAATTATATTTTTTATTAAACCATCAATAAAAAACCTTTTCTTGGATTTAGCAATGGTTATTGAAGACATTGCTAAATTTCAAAAAATAGGTTATTAGTAATGACATTCGAAAACTATCGCTAATTCTACCAAATTTGAAGTGTTTTCATTGATGGTTTTCAAAAAAAACCATCACTAAAATCTCATTGACATTAGGGAGCTTTTTAGCAATGGTTTTTGATACCATCACTAAAAACCCCTAAAAATCGAGGGTTTTAATGGTGGGTTTTAAGAAAGTTCATTGCTAAGAGCACTTAAAAATGTTGGTTTATAGTGACAAATTTGGTAAAATCATCGCTAAAAAAAAATTTGGTTTCTCGGATCGTGACTAATTTGTTACCGTTGGAGGAAAACCAAAATTTTTTTTTTAAAAAAATAGGGATTTTAAGTTTTAGCGATGGATTGAAAACCTTCACTAAACAAAATCCTTAAATAGCTATTGTCGAATTTTTCCCATTTCTCCTTTTTCTTCTATTCTCTTTTCTTCTCCTTTTCCAATCGCGTCAACACCACCCTTTTTCCTTCAAACCCCCTACTCTCTTTTTTTCTTCTTGCCCTCCATCTCTCCCCTTTTCTTCCTCCATTTTCATCTTCTTACTCTCTTTCCTTCTCCTCCTCCCTTCCCTCCCCTTCGTCATTATAGCAACTTGTTTTTCTCTTCATCGTGAGTTAGTAGCCGCTCTTCCTTCTCTCCCCCTCCATTTATGTAATTGGTAACTAATTAATTTTTTTACCATTTATTTCAATAATTTTATATTTTTAATTATTTTATTATTAATTATTTTAATTTATTTTCTTGTTAGAGTTAATTTTTTAGTTGTTAATTAAATTAATTATTTATAAAAAAAATTAATTAAGTGTTAGTTTATTTAATTATATGTTGATTAAGTGATTTAGTTGTTAGTTAAATAAATTTTATTTGTTTTTAATTAAACAACGTAATTATTTAAAAAAAATTAACTAGGTGTTAGCTTAATCAATTAGGTGTTAATTAATTAATTTAGTTGTTAATTAAATTAAGTTTATCTATTTTAATTAAATAATTTATTTGTTCAAAAAAAATAATTAAGTGTTAGTTTAACTAATTATGTGTTAATTAAGTAATTTACTTGTTAATTAAATGAAACTAATTTTTCGTTAATGAAATTATTTAATTGTTTAAAAAATTAATTATGTGTCAGTTTAATTAAATAAGAGTTAATTAAGTTATTTATGTGTTAAAATAAGTTAATTACTGTTTAATTTAATTTCTTAAATATTGTTTAAAAAATTAATTAGGTTTCATTTTAATTAAATAGGTGTTAATTAAGTATTTATATGCTAAAATAAGCTAATTATTTATTAAATTAATTACTTAACTATTTTTTTAAAAAAATTAAGTAGGTGTTAGTTTAATTACTTTGGTTGTGAATTAAGTTTTTTAGTTGTTAGAATAAGTAAGTTAATTGTTAATTATATTAATTACATATTGTTTAAAAGATTAATTACATGTTAGTTTAATCAATTTGATTGGTAATTAAGTTTTGTACTTGTTAAATTAAGTCAATTAGTTGTTAATTAAAATATTTAAGTAAGTGTACTCTTACTTAATTATGAGTTAATTATTTGATTTACTTGTTAATTAAATTAAGTTAATTTGTTCTTAATTAAATTATTTAATTGTTTTAAAAACTAATTAAGTGTTATTTAAATTAAATAGGTGTTAATTAAATTATTTATGTGTTAAAATAAGTTAATTATTTGTTAATTTAATTACTTAAATATTTTTAAAAAATTAAGTAAGTGCTTTGCTTGTTAATTAAGTTTTTTAGTTGTCAACTAAATTAATAAAATATTATTTAAAAAATTTTAATTACAAGTTAGTTTAATCAATTTGGTTGTTAATTAAGTTCTGTATTTGTTAAATTAAGTCAATTAGTTGTTAATTAAGATATTTAAAAATTATTTTAAAAAAATTAACTAGGAGCTCTTTTAATTATTTATTTATTAATTAAATTATTTAGTTGTTAATTAAATCAACTTAATTAGTTTTGAATTGAATTATTTACTTGATTAAAAAATTTATTTAGGATTTATTTTAACTATTTAGTTTGAATTAAGTTATTTACTTATTAAATTAAGTTTATCGATTTGTAATTTAATTACTTAAATATTGTTTAAAAAATTTATTAGGTGTTAGTTTAATTAAGTAGGTGTTGATTAAGTTATTTATTTGTTATATTAAATTAATTATTTTTAAAATTTATCACTTCAATACTGTTTACAAAAATTAATAAGGTGTTAGTTTAATTAATTTGGTTGTTAATTAAGTTTTTTAGTTGTTAAAATAAGTAAATTAGTTATTAATTAAATTAATTCAATATTTTTTAAAACAATTAATTATGTTTTCATTTAATCAATTTGGTTGTTAATTAGGTTTTTAATATTTTAAATTAATTCAATTAGTTGTGAATTAAAATATTTAAATATTTTTAAACAAATTAATTAGGTGTTCTATTCATTAATTATGTGTTAATTAAGTTATTTAATTGTTTAAAAAATTAATTAGGTGCTAGTTTAACTAATTGTTTTTAAGTAAGTTATTTAATTGTTAAATTAAGTTTATTAGTTTTTAATTTAATTATTTAAATATTTTTAAACAAATTAATTAGGTGTTAATGTAATAAGCGAGGAAAAAAAAAACAAGAAAAATTGGCTAGGTATAAATGGAGGGGACAGCTACTACCCCTCATTTTTTTCTTCTTCTTTCTCCTCTCCCATGCCATTTCTCTCCAAAAATTTCCTCCCATTTCTCTTTATAATTTCTAAGCTAAAGTCTCATTAAATTAGCTTAGAAAAGCCTTAAACTAGTTGACTAAGTGAAACTTAGCTAAATTGGAGCTTGGGGAGCTAAGATTGATTTGGGATTTGAGAGCTTAGTAAAAAGGTGAGAATTTTAAGCAATTGATCTTTGAATTAAGGTGATTATGTGTAGTTAGTGATGATGTTGAAATGTAATTGCCTTAGATTGTGAATTGGTTGAGGAATCGCTTAGATTAAAGTTAGGGTTTTTAGACCCATTTAGGAAAAGATGATAATAAGTGATTATGATTACTCGAATGATGCTTAATTATCTTAGATAAGTTAAATAAGAAGTTAATTTGAAGTGAAATTAAGTGAATTTAAGAAATTGAGAGGTTGAAAATGATGAATAGTGAAAAATCCAAAAATTAGAAAAAATGAGGAATGTAGATATGTAAATACAATTAAAGGTTAATGGAATGAGTATTGGATAAATTAAGATGGAATTGATTATTTAATTAAAGATTGATCGATTAAGGGTTTAAACAAGAGGTTATCAAAGAATTGAATTAAGGATTGACAACGAGATATAATTAGGTGATTGTTTAGAATCAATTGAGGGATTATAGGATTTCATTAGATTATCGGATCAAGTTTTTCCAATCAATTCTATTTTTATGTGATAATCTTGCATTTTTAATTCTAGAACAATCAATTATTTGAATTATTCTTTGTTATGTGAAATTGATGGTTGTCCATCATTATATGTTATATTTTTAATTCTAGAATAATTAATTGTTTGAATTGAGGGATTATAGGATTTAGTTATCGAATCGAATCTTTCCAATCAATTCTATTTTTATTTGATAATATTATATTTTAAATTCTAGAATAATTCATTGTTTGAATTATTCATTTTTATGTGATATTGATAGTTGTCCATGATGATATGTTATTAGATTCCTCGGAGCAGTGCTACTCTATCTTAACTGTCTTGATTTTGTTTGGTTATTCAAATTATACTATGAGTGGATATTATATAGTTTACTATTTTTTAATTCTATAAAATCATTTCTATCATACATATTGGATTACAAATAATTTAAAAGCATTCCATTAAAACTTAGGTGGGAATGAACTCCCTAAACATTTGAAATGTTTTCATATCAAAGTGATTTGATGTGAATGAAAAAAAGATATTTCAAATGTGTTAATGGTTTTGATATGTATTTTATTTGCTATTTTGAGTATCCGTATAATTTCGAAAATGCATGCTTAGGGAGCTTGGAGAGCTAGGATTGATTTGGGATTTAAGGAGCTTAGTGTGAAAGTGAGAATTTTAAGCAATTGATCTTTGAATTAAGGTGATTATGTATAGTTAATGATGATATTGAAATGTAATTGCCTTAGATTATGAATTGCTTGAGGAATTACTTGAAGAAAGTGAGTCGGTGGTTTATGGTGATAACTCGAAAAATTTTGTTTCAAGCTCAACAAATATTTGATGAACCTCCAATCAATCTATATCACGCAATGGTTATGGATGAAATCGGTCCATCATTTAATCTATCTAACATTGATGAAGTCCCAAGTCCTAATTCCAAGGCATTTTATAATTTGTTGAATACATTCAATAGAGAGATCTAGTCTAGTTTAGAAAATGACTCACGGTTATCCGTATTAGCACGTTTGTTATACCCGAAGTTTGAACATCATTTTTCAAAGAGGTGTTACGAAAACTTATGAAAGAGTTTATGCCTTTTGATAATTGTATGCTAGAAGACTTTTACGAGTATAAAAAAGTTAGTAGAACCGATAGGTTTACCAATTCAACATATTCACAACTATATAAATGGATCCATGATTTATTAAAGTGAAGACAAGTGAGACAATTACTTGTAAAATTTGTGATCATTCTCGATATTGAAGTCCTAAATGGGGATTAGTTAGAGAAACTTAAGTTTTGTATTAAAAAAATTTATTATTTTTCCCCGACCTCACGATTACTGAGAGGTGCATATGTCAAATGCCATAGATAGTGATCGACATGACACGTCAAATATAAAATTGAGGTAGACATCATGTGTCATTGTTCTAACTCCTTTACATGATGGCATTATGATCAAACATGTCCTTCCTTTGCATGAAAAATTAAGTATGATGCCTTATAATACTTTTCAACCTTTTGGTCTATCCGAGTAATAATATTTTTCGTGGCATGTAATTATAATGCCTTATAATTTACCACTCGTGAAAGCATATGATGGAAGAATATATGTTCTTAACTATAATTTCCCTAGGATTAAAAAATCCAAAGATCAACCTAGACTTGTATTTATAGCCTTTTATTAAAGAGTTGGTTGATTTATGAAAAGTTGATGTGGTTACTTATGTGTGTCTCGTAAGCAAAATTTTCAAATATGAGCCTCAATCATATGGATAATTAGTGATTTTTCCATATATTTAATGTTTTTTGGTTGGAGTATTATAGGTAAAATAGCATGTCCTTATTGCATGAAAAATTCTAATGCTTTTAGTCTACGTAATGGCAAAAAGGCCTTTTGGTTTTACGGTTAGCATAAGTTTTTATCAAAAAGTCATCCATTTAGTAGGAAGAAAAATAGGTTTAAAAGAAATACGAGTTGTCATTGAAATTACTCCACTAGTCCAAGTCTAGAACAAATATTTTGTATGAGAAAGAAAATTGAGGGTTACTAAAAGTCACAAAAGATGATTTCGAAGAGTGTAACAACGAGTGTATCTAGAGTTTGTGGTTGGAAGAAATTAAGTATATTTTGGGATCTTCCATATTGGAGTTCTATTCTAATTTGGCACAATTTGTATGTGATTCATATTCAAAAAAAAAATATTTGATAATATGTTTAATACAATTATGAGTGTGCTCGAGAAAAACTAAAAACAATGTCAACTCTAGAGAAGTCTTGAAACTTTATTGTCAATGGTCGAATTAGAAATAAATGAAGAATATGAAAAAATATCCTAAAATGTGTTACACCCTGGACAAACAACAAAAAATATAATTGATTGAATGGCTTAAACAACTCAAGTTTCTCGAAAGATATGAGTTAAACTTAGCTAGGTGTGTCGATATGAACAACCTCGGATTGCATGGCATGAAGAGTTATGACTATCATATATTTATGTAGAGAATAATACTTATCACATTTTGTGACTTATTATCGGAAATATTTGGAAAATACTTATTGAATTGATCTTATTCTTTAAGGAATTGACATCTACTATCATTAGAGGTCGAAGATATGACACATCTCAAGATAGAGATACCTTTAATTTTGTGTAAACTTAAGTGTATATTTCCATTGAGTTTCTTTAACTCAATGGAACATCTTCCAATCCACTTAGCATATGAAGCAAAAATAGCGAGGACTAGTACAATATCAATAGATGTATCTATTTGAAAGGTAAATATATTGATTTTGAACGCTTGATTGATTTTTTAAAATATGTGTTAGCTAACTTACGTATATAATATAGGTATCTTTGGATACTAAAAGTTAATGTAAAGAACAAAGTGATAGTTGAAAGGTCAATATGAAATGCATATTTAGTGGAAGAAGTGTTAACATTTCGTTGATACTACTTCGAACCTTATAAGCATACTAGGTTTTGTAGGGCGACGTAAGGGGTGAGGGAAAAAAATTTGGGCAAAAATAGGGAAAATGGGCAAAGATACTCGGAGTTGCCACCTAATATTATGGTTACTAGGAAACTCCATGACTGGTCCGTTCGGGGTTCTGGATAGTAGATTTATTACATGTAAGGAAGATTAAAAATCACCCTATCATGTCCTACTTAAGGCAAGCTGCATTGCATACAAAATTGACTTTATTTTTTATTTTTTAATGATGAAAGTCTATACCTATTTTCTATTTATTTGCCCACTAGTCGAGTGACGTGGGACTTGGTCGATCTAAGACCTTGCCCTCATTCCGTCATGAATAGCTAATAATAACAATAATAAAATGATAAACGTAAGGATATGTGGCTAATGCTACTTAAATTTTATGCATGCAAACGAGGCTTAAAAATAGACAAACGAGCAAAAGAGGCAAGTTGACAAAATAAGCAAATTGGTAGAAATAGGTAAATAAAGGCAAAATAGAAAAAATGATAAAATCAATAAATAGGTAGTTTGACCAAATAAGCAAAAATGACAAATCGATAAATTGACAAAATCGATAAATAGGTAATTAGAAAAAATAGATAAATTGGAAAAATCGATAAATAGGCAATTAGACAAAATAATGAAATTGGTAAAATCGATAAATATGCGATTAGGAAAAATAGGTAAAATGGAAAAATTGGCAAAAATTGACAAATTAGCCAAATCGGTAAAATTGACAAATAGGTAAAATTGATAATAGGGCAATTACGCAAAATCAACAATAAGGTAAAATTGGAAAAATTAGAAAAAATTGATAATTAGGACAAAATCGATAAAATTGACAAAATTGACAAAGGCTATATAAAACAAAAACAGTAAAAATGACAAAACATGCACAATTGGCAAAAATGGCAAAATTAACAAAAATCATTAAAGTTGACGAAAATGATCAAAAAATAGGATTAAGACCAACAAACCTTCAAAAGTTGTGATTTTTAAAGCAAATTGGCAAAATCGTTGAAATTGACAAAAAATGCATCAAAACATGATTCAAATTGACACGACTTTAAATATCATAATTTTTTAGATAAAATTGGCACAATATCAAATTAATCATCATAAATCGCAATAATTATGAAAAAAAAAAGAGATTCAGACCAATATAACTCAAGGATCATATTTTTTATGTGAATTGACAACAATGTCAAAAATGACCCAAACAATGATTTTCAACCTAGCGTGATCCAAAATGATGTTTTTAGATAAAATTAATACGTAGTGATTTGATGTTAACATCATAAAGAATGATCCAAAAACATGTTTTAAATTGATGCGAGGTAATAATAAAATATTTTTTTAAAATCGATTAACGCAACTTGATAAATGATCATAATTGATCGAAAATAGTCCAAGAACGAAATTTGATCCAACAAGTCTTGAAAGTCGTACAAGCCATAACAAACAATTTCCCACATCAACAATCAAGAATATTCATCATGTCAATATCAATACAAACATTGTTCAATTAAACCATATACGCAATAACGATTTAATCAAGCCACATGTAAGCAGTAATTTAAATCAATTACATGACAACATCAACTTAATTAATTATAGGCACATAAATGTAAATTAACTTTAACACTTAAAATAAAATAAAATAAAAGGTAAAATAAACTACTATAAAAAAGGGTGGATTGAACTCGTTAAATTGAGGTTGATTTCGATTCTTTCGATCGATGAGACCGAGATCCGAGCAATCGAGGAGGAGATATGGCTACCTATCGTAGATTTAGATATGATAGCTATCGAATGGGTTGGATTAACTAAAGGTTGCATTGACTGATTTTGGAGCTAGATCATCATCGAATGGTGGTTGGTTGAACGACGATACTAGATCGGAGGTTGCTAGATGTGTCGGACGGTTATGGACATGGATCGAGTGATTAGATAGAGTCTAGCACGGTTTTGATCTAATCAATGCTATTGCTAGAAAAGAACCTAAGTGGATGGAGGCTGGAGCGTGGTTGGTCGTAGTAGGACCGGCCATAACGAAATGCTACGGCTTTAAGTGGAAGTGCTATTAGGGAAGTTCGATCGGTGATTGAAAAGAATCGGCTTCGGATGGATGCACAAAGGCGGCGATCGGGTGGTTAGTGCTCATTGGTGGAAAGAAAGGGTCCGTTGGTCGGAATTTTGAAGGGTGGAAGAGCGACGAAGCCGATTTCTAGAGGGAGAGGTTGATTGGAGGTTTTTTTATGGAGAGCTAGCTAGAATTTGGGTTGTTTAGAGAGGGAGTGGTTGACCATTTTTTAGAGAAAAAGTGGTTTTTATACTAATTTTTTAAAGTTTTTAGATGAAGTTTGGCTTGGTCCCTCATCTCGCAAACTTACCTTATTTTGGTCCTTTTCTCCTTCATTTTTCAATTACATCCCTCAATTTTTTAAGTCCTTTTTTTTGTATTGTTTTTGGAAAAATTTGGGTGCTAACGAGTTACCCCCTCTTTATAATACTTACGACGTGAAGCTATTGAAAAACTAACTTTTCTTTGACTTTGCATAGTAAGCTTGTAAAGAAAATCATAAAAAAACGACAAACAAACAAATCAATTGACAAGGTCAAATGATGACCGACTATCCTTGAATCAATGGTCAATAATGGAGGACTTTCTTCTAAATACAAGTTAATATGGGTAACCATCCTTTAAGTCAAGAAGGTGACCCGCCCTTGGCAATTCACAAGAGTGTAAGCGGCATCCTTAACTCGTCATCAAAGAAACATAAATTGTCACTACACAAACATAAACTTTCCCCTCTTCTCCTCATTTGTAAGTCATCATCGTCTAAATAAGTTCAAGGTTTTAAGCTAGTTGCTCGTTATTGATTTTTATTTGCTCAATCATATGTTTTCATATTACATCTTTTTTTTTAAATTTCTAACTCGGCTATCGTTCATGTCATCTAAATGGCATTTACTCTTATGGTTAGGCAAGTAGTTATTCGTTCTTTCATCCCCTTCGAGTGTTGGCCCCAAATGATTAGGTTTTTTTAGCACATATCAAAAAAATTTCCATAGAAATTATTGAGATAGTTTTCATCACCACCTTCCTTAATTCATTAAAAAGGATCTTATGTCGAATTTCACAAAGAAGGCCTTCTTGTTTACTAAGTCTTAACAAAACTCTTATCATGTTATCATTTACTAATTTGTTACATCATCGTATTTTATAAGTGATGTCAATCATAGGATCGTTCATTTGATCAAATAAAAGGCTTTGTAGGGACTGATCATATTTATGGAAATCGAACCATTTTGAAAGATAAAAGAGAGTAAATCATGTTATGTTAGGTAAAGCAAGAATAAGAAAAACAAAGTTGAAATGATTGCTCGTAATGAATTTTGGCCATAACTCAATTAAGTTCTTTGTTACTTTAGATAAAAGTGATGTCGACTTGATTTGATATTGATTTTTTCTTTTTTCTTTTCATTTTTTTAAGACTCAACTTTTAGTTGTTTTGACTTTCATGGATTAAGTTGTATATTCAAATAATTTTGATCGAGCAAGTTTAATTCTTCAAAGGAAATCGGAGAGATGTTTACAAAAATATAATGTCATTGAAGAAAATATTTGATTTATTTGATCGAAAGCCAAAACACATCATGCAAATGTCATCATACAATCCTAGAGGTGATCTTTTTTAGGCTAAATGAGTGAAATGTATTTGGATCACATCAAAGGTTTGGAACGAAATCATTTTTTTGGAAAGACAAGTGCCGAATGTTGGCTCAAATGAAGTGAGATGTTTGAATGAATGTCATGGGCTCAAGGACTGTTCAAGAAACATAGGCTCAAATAGTTTTTTTTCCTACTCGGAGGCTTTAGGTAGGCTTAAGAGGTTTCCTAGGATTAAATGCTTTTTGAAGAAAAATAGGCTGAAATGGGTAGTTTTGTCTGGAAAGATCTTGATTTTATTTGTTCCTTAGCCCTAAGTATTTGACTAATAATCTAATACCACAAATCATGAATTTGATGCACAAAAAGATTTTGTTTTGTTTTTTTAGTATTTTTTTAAGTTAAAAACTTATCAACATAAAGTGAGTCATCCTCGATCGAAAGGACTTTTGAAGGCATGTAATATAGGCTA
This sequence comes from Dovyalis caffra, assembly GCA_963924115.1. Classification (NCBI taxonomy): domain Eukaryota; kingdom Viridiplantae; phylum Streptophyta; class Magnoliopsida; order Malpighiales; family Salicaceae; genus Dovyalis; species Dovyalis caffra. Next base: position 29,759 of record CAWUPB010000797.1, on the reverse strand, counting down.
AGGTTTTGGCTCATAAACAAAAGAATATAAAAAAGGCTCAAAAGGTGTTTAAGGGTATAGAGACTCGGGATTACGTGATCAACCATGAAAATTATTTTAGGCTTGATCGTATTGACATTGGTATTTTAATGGCTAATCTCATCTTCTAATCTCGGTTCTCCTTTCATGTTCACTCATATCATTTTTTAGATTCCACAACCTTTGCTAACTTTAAAACATGATAGGGAACACTTAGATAACACTTTTTTTAGTGTCATTTTACTATTTTTCTTTTTCATCTCTTTTTCTTTTTACCTTCATTATTCTAGAATAATCATTAAGGTTCTTCTTGATTTTTTTTATGAACCAAATCCTCAATTTTTAAGAGAACATCATCGATTTCATACATCTCTCAATTGCCTCCAATGTGAGGGGTGATCTTGATCTTGGTTATTATCAAAGGCACAAAGTGGGATGATAAAAGGTAAATTTTATTTGTGAAGGGTATACCAAAAATGGCATTTCTTCATCTCTAGTCGACTCACTCAAGTTGATAGGCTCTAATTTCATTTGAAAATCCTAGTTTATGAAGAAGAAGAAGAGATGGATCGAATGGTATCATGACCCAAGTGTGCACCACTTGTCATCATTTAAGAAATCAAATCATTTGACTTCTTATTTAGGGAATTATTATATCATCTCGAGCAAGACTATCCTAAAAAAGGGTCGTTAGGAAAATATATCTTTGGTTTTGATAAAAGGAATTGCCCCTTAGCATTTACATGATATATTTTAAAAATCAACCACTTTAAAAATATGTGGAATATATTCATCATTTTACTTATTATGACTTGGATGGTATAAAATGATGAATGATACTTTCAAATAAACATCTCTCGGCTTCAAATTAATAATAAACCATGCTACGACATAAGAAATTTCCCTTTTATTCAAAGAAAAGGCTCAATCCGTGAAAATCATAACACTTTTTCTTTGTCTAATGTCATTAAAGTTAGGCCAATAGTTTTTTAGCGTAATCACTTGGTTGTTTTAGGATATAATCATATTGGATTCCTCAAAGAGAGAATGCAAATAAGATGAATAGAAAGAAATAGACGAGATATGAAAAAATCCGTACGATCCCATAAAACACCATTATTACGATAACATGATAAACATTTTAACACATTGTACTCATGAGCTATAATGAAAAAAAGGCAAAGATAATCATAATAAAAGAACCACTCAATCTTAGAAACAATAGGCATTTCTTCATCAAACAATTGCTTAACTCCTCTCCTTAGCTGATTTTGTGTCATCCAATGATAGCATATTTACTTTTCTAGTAACGGTCCGATTCGATAAAGGATTGAAATTAGTGTTTGGGGGATTTGAGAAATATTCATATGCAATAAGTCTTGATCAAACAAATTCTGCATTACTTAGTAGATAGTCATAATATGGACCCTTAAAAGTATTGATGAAGAGACTTAACTAATTCTCTCTCGAAGGGGAGGACGAATGCGAAAACCGTTTCTCGCCATCATTGAGCATACTCCTTAACGGACTCTCTTGGGCCTTTTTCCATAGATTATAGGCTACATCCGTCAAGTGTTTCTTTAGATTAAACTTATACTATCTCATCCACCAAATCCTTCAACATCTTGATCTTTGTTTGGTCCGAGTCAATAAACTAGTTGAGAGTAGAATCGTCGAGACTCTTAGGGAAAAAATAGATCAATAACTTTTCATCATATGCTTCCTCGATCATCTTGTTCAAATAGATCCATAAGTGGATCCTAGGACATTGACTCCTAGTGTGCTTTACAAGTTCGGGCATCTTAAACTTTCAAGGAATCACTACATTCGAAATTTGACATTTACCTACACCGAGGAGGGTATCGGACATATTTATGCCTTTGATTGCTCTTAAACATTCCTCAATGGTTGTGAGCTTCTCAATTTCGAGTTCTAAAGCTATATTTTCCTTGGCCAACTCTTTAGTTACGAAATCGGTAGTTGTTGCTATCAATGCTTAGACAGTTCAAGACAACATAAAGGTAGGGCTCGAAGGTCTAAGATTAAACTCGTACGTGCTCCCCGATATAGGATAGTTAGCATGATTAGTAGTATCGGTAAGCTTTAAATAAGGCACACCAAGAGGTTTACTAGAGCGATGAGTCCGAGTGATTGGCAATAACATGATGGTAAAACTTTCGAAAAAGCAAACGATTGGTCGATTTCTCGTTGGACGATAATTTCGAAGACATATGATTTTGCTAACTTTGTTCCAACAAAATAGTAAGCCTAGCAACCTTTTCCTTTAACGCTTCTACCTCCTTCGATGATTTTGCTCAAGTAAAGCCCTTTTTTATTTTCCATCTTTTTTCTTGCTTTAATATGGTGAATGCACGAGGAAAGTGTAGTTTTGGTAGGTTAACCTATGTTTCGCTTCAACAAAAGGTAACAAATACATGATGTAGACAATATATTAAAAATAAAATGACACTCGAGGTTGAATATGGAATAACCTTCATGTGCGAATGATAAGAGGATCCAATCGTCAATTCTTTGACATTTTAAAATTGTCCTAAATTTATTTAAAGATGAAATTAGGTTTCATCGGTAACCCGTGAAATATTCCGATCGACCTTCAAAATCCCTTTGGTATCTAAACATTGCAAAAATCGAACTTCAATCCTCTTATCACCCATCTTGAAATATCGTGACCAAATTGCTCGATCAAGGTTTCAATACATTTGACTTACCTAGTGAATTTACCAAGAACTAATGATCCATAATTTGGTTCTAAGTCATTATGTAAACAGGATAAAATCCATATAAGTTTCAAATAGGGTCTCTTCAAGCCTAACGAATCATAATAGAATTGTTAAGGCCACTAAGGACGATGATTGGTAAGCGTGAAAATCATCGATTACCCATCACTCGATAATGACTAGAGAGAAGAGTTGAGATTTTATGAGTGTTTACCTAGGGTAAAACCCACCGGGGCACCACTACTAGCTCCCTAAGTCCCAATGCATGTGTGTGATAAACATGAAAAGTAATGATGAGGGTAGTGTGTGCATAAGCATTATTCCATATCCAATCCCAAAAAACAAAAGTAAAGACACAAAGAATAGTACAAAAATAAAAATAAGCAAGTTCAAAAATACAAGATAAACAATTACAAAAATGCATGAATTTAAACAAGGTAGGCAAATTACACAAAACGTCCTACGAGCATAAAAATTAATCATATCATGAGAAATCAAATTCAAAAATTACATGAAAAGCCTAACCCTAAGTATGTCCCCAGTGGAGTCGTCATTCTATCATTAGGCGACGTCGGGGGCAAAGGGAAATGAACTTTAGGCAAAAATACTTTGAGTCGTCATCCAGTATTATGTTTACTAGGAAACCCTATGATCGGTCCGTTTAGAGCTTTTGATAGGGGGTTTATTACATGTAGGGAGGATTAAAAATCACCCTACCCCATCTTGCCTAAAGCAAGCTGCATTGCATGTAAAACTCGACTTAATTTTTTATTTTTTAATGATGAAAATCTATACATATTTTTTATTTATTTGTCTACTAATCGAGTGATTTGAGACTTGGCTAGTCCGAAACCTTATCCTCACTTTGTCATGAATAGCTAAAAATAATAATAGAAAAATAATGAACGTAAGGATATGTGGCTAATGCTACTTAAATGTCGTGCATTTAAATGAGGCTTAAAAATAGGCAAACGAGACAAAAGGGATAAGTTGATAAAATAATCAAATAGGCGAGAAATAGGCAAATAACAATAAAATAGGCAAATCGATAAAACCAGCAAATAGTTAATTTGGTAAAATCAACAATCAAAAAATAGGCAAAATCGACAAATTAGCAAATAGGCAATTAGATAAAAGAGGCAATATAGGCAAATTGAAAAAATCGACAAATAGGCAATTAGGCAAAATCGACAATTAGGTAAAATAGGCAAATTAGCAAGATAAAGAATTTGACTTATAGGCAAATTAGCAAAATCAACAAATAGGTAATTAGGCAAAATAGGAAAATTGGCAAGATAGGTAAATTGGCAAAATCGATAAATATGATTAGGCAAAATAGGCAAATTGGGCAAATTGGCAATTAGGCAAAATCAATAAATCAGTAAAATTAAGAAATCGATAAAATTGAAAAATAGGTAAAATCCAAAGTAAGGCAATTAGGTAAAATCGACAATAAGGTAAAATTGGCAAAATCGACAAAAATCAACAATTAGGTAAAATCGATAAAAATTGACAAAATTGACAAAGGCTATATAAAAAACTATAAAAATGACAAAATAGGCACAATTGGCAAAAATGACAAAATTGATAAAAATCATTAAAGTTGATGAAAATGATCTAAAAACGAGGATTAAGACTGATAGGACTTCAAAAGTTATGATTTTTTAAGCAAAATTGACAAAATCATTAAAGTTGATAAAAAAAATTAGTTAAAACGAGGATTCAAATTGACAAGACTTCAAATATCATGATTTTTTAGATAAAATTGGCATAATATCAAATTAATCATCATGAATCGTAACAACTATTAAAAAAAATGAGATTTGGACCAACATAACTCAAGGATCATATTTTTTAGGCAAATTGAAAATGATGTCATAAATGACCTAAACAACGATTTTCAACCTAGCATGATCCAAAATGATATTTTTAGATAAAATTAACACATGAGTCGATTTGATATTAACATCATAAAAAGCATGATCTAAAAACATGTTTTAGATTGATGCAAAGCAAATATCAAATATTTTTTAAAACCAATTAATGTAACTTGATTAATGATCACGATCGATCAAAAATAGTTCAAAAATGAAACTTGATCCAACAAGTCATGAAAGGAATACAAGCCATAACAAATGATTTCCCACATCAACAATTAAGAATACTTGTCATGCCAATATCAAGCACAACCACAATTCAATTAAACCATTTACGCAATAATAATTTAATCAAGCCACATGTAAGTAGTAATTTAAATCAATTATATGATAATATCAACTTAATTAATTAGAGGCACATAAACATAAATTCACTTTAATACAACTTAAAATAAAATAAAATAAAAGGTAAAATAAATTACTGCATAAAAAGGTGAATTGAACTACTAAATTGAGGTTAATTACGATTCTTTCAACCACGATGGAGACCGAGATCCAATCAATTGGAAAGGAGAGATGGTTATCCGTTGCTTGGTTCAAATCTAATGGCTATCGGATGGGTTGGATCATCATCTGATGGTGGTCGGCTGAACGACAATGTTGGATCGAACATTACTGGATACGTTGGATGGCCGTGGGAGTGGATCAAGCGAGTGGACAGAGTCCGGCATGACATCGATCTCATCGGTGGTGTTGCTAGAAAAGAACCCGAGATGGAGTGTGGCTTGTTGGATTAGGGCTAGTTAAAGTGGGGTTGGCCAGAACAAAACGCTACAAGTTTGAGTGGAAGAGCTAGTGGGGAGGTTTAGTCGGTGGTAGAAGAGAAGCTAGCTTCGAGTGGATGCGGAAGAGCAACAATCGGGTGGCCAATGGTCATCGGTGGAGAGAGAGAGGATCCGTTGGTCGAAATTTCAAAGGGTGAAAGAGCGACTAGCTAGATTTCTAGAGGGAGAGGTCGATCGAAGGTTTTTTATTTGGAGAGTCGGCGAAATTTGAGTTTTTTAGAAAGGGAGTGGATGACCATTTTTTATGGGTAGTTGTATTTAAGGTAAAATCAAGAGCGAGTAGTGGATATGCCTAATCATCTATTATGGTCAAAAAAATATATAACCATTTTAGAAAAATGATGTAGAAGCCCAACTCAATGTCATCCAAGTTAATGTCGATGAGGTTTAGTCAATGACTAATCCAACTCGGATCATTAATAGATTTACAAGAAGATGAATTAACGAGAAGAATGATATTGAATTTGAAACGGATGTAACAAAAGACGTAAATGAAAGTCGTAACAAATATGATTGAGATAATGATTAGCCATAAGGTTTGATTATCCTACACGGTTTAATTTAAATTATTAAGGTAAGTAAGTATTTATTAATCATAAAATATTTTTATTTTAAGTAATAAAGATGTTTTATAGTTTATTTGTTTGATTAAATAATTAATATGATGATGTGTAGGTATTGTCTTGTGGTAGGAGATGTGTAGATTCTGTCTCGTGGCGGTAGAAGTTTCCATATTTAATGGCCCAAATCGGATGGTGAGAATCATGGTTCACACATTGATGATGGCGGTGGCTATGGACTTGGGGGTAGTCAAGCTTTCGTTCCAATTTGTATGTCCCTTCCCTTCGACCTTGGTGCATTCCCTCCTACAGACCCTTATATCATATTCATCATCGTTTGACATGTCTCAACTCGAGCCCTATCGGTTTGGACTATATGCCAACACTTTTACACCTTTGTCATCATTAAGGCCCACGCCCTAAAAGGACAATCGTCAACTACCTACAAATGGCTTGTTGCCAAATATTGCTTCGGTATGTCTTTTACACATATTGGTTCTATGTACGATCCTCGCATTCCGATTACTCTTGTTGATGGCAAGAAGTACATATTATGATCATTTTTTAAATATTTATTGAGGTGTATTATTATATTAATATATTTACTTAATCATTAATCATCTTATTTGATAGCTTGTATCTATCTAATATGTTCTCTCGTTGAATCTATACGATATTCTATGAGCATGTCGACCTATCTAGAATGACATAAAAGTCGAGTTACTAATCAAATTAAAGAGTTCTATTTGGAGGAGTTTAAGATAATATTCAGCTTAATTTATTATATGACGAGTACATTGCAATTAAGTTGCTTAATGTTGATTTAAATTACTAATAAATATTTTTAATGTTCTTGCAAAAGTTCTTTATATGGGATCGATAGTTCTATCAAAGAATTAGAAAAGCATGGCGAGTCTAAGCATGGAAGCAATATTCCAACTTTCTTTATCAAGCAAAGACACACCTCAAACTAACTTATATCTTATAGGAGATATGAGATGCATAGTTGAAGGAACAGGTAAAACCCGAGTCTTGAGCCCAATCACGGCAAGTAGCCCGGAATCGTATGAGCGAGATGGGTGGCATCGAGTCCGGTCCATCTAGACATATTAGGCGTTCAATCACATACATAGAGTATGCAATACACATGGTAAATCCTATTATATGTATTTTTATAAATAATTTATTATTTATAATTACTGCAACATCAAAAAACATGTATGTATATTTGTTTCGGCGTAATGAGTTGGATCATGAACCCAATGCTCATAAGTTATTCTTGAAAACGCATGCAAAAAAGATTGATGATAAGTATGTATTCATTGAACAACGGATAAAAAATCTCTAGGTAAGTAATTTATAAGCTTATTACATATGAATGCTACTATTATATAACTTATTGAAATTACTATATAATATTAATATTTGTGTAATTATATAGGACATTATCGATAAAATATTTGGGCGGGAGGTTGAGGGTACTTCAACTCATGACATCCATATGAATAAGATATTTAACGAGTGTTATTGAAGGAAGAGACAGGTAAGAGGAAGAGAATCTATGGACTTAGGTCATAAGCCTCTCACCGGTACTCGAATATTAGTTTATCCTCTAGTTTGACAACCTCACAATTACATGTCAATATTGAGGTGCATCGAAAGGAAGTGAAGGCCAACATTGTTAGACAAGAAGAAAAGATCCAAAAACTAAAGGGTACTATTACATCGATCCTAGAAAATCAAAGGTGGTTAGAGTAACATAGTTAGGAGCGACTTGCGATAATACAACAGATTTTATTGAATATGCAAAAAGGTATTTCACCCACCAATCCTTCGATTGACCATGATGAGTTGAATAAAAATACTGATATGTGACATGTAGCCCCTTCATCATAATATCTTTTTACCTCACTCGTTATGTTTTTATTTGATTAATATTAGTACACTTTAATAAAATTTGTTGTTTGAATATATATTGGATTGGATTTTATGTATTATAACGAATTCATATTTTTACAATTCTATTTCATACTATTATTTTAGTTGTTAAGTTGGATTTCATATTTCTTATTAGTGACATGTGAATGACAAAATAATTGACTAAGAATATCATACAAAGAAAAAAGAGTTACCAACGAGTTTAAATCCGTAGCTAAATCCAAGCTAATTTTTTCAATAATTAACAATGATTTAGGTAAACCATCACTAAATAGACACTTCATTTATCGACGAGTTTAACGAAAATTATTTTAAAATTGTCGCTAAATTAGTAATTTTTTCATAATTTTAGCGACGGATCAATTATTGCTAAAGTAACAACAAAATTCTAAAAATCATCATTAATTAATTAGCAGGAATATTTTTAATCTTCATTAATTATAATTAGAAATGGGTTTTTTTTTACATTTGGCAACGGTTTAAACTATTGCTAAATGATTACTTTTTTGCGAGTGTCAAATAAATTATCAAAAAAAAAAATGTTGTATGTGCTTTTTTTCCCTCTCTATTTGGCATCTAATAAAATTAGAACATTCAATTTCTTTTCTTTTCAAAAACTCAACACAAAATATCAACATTAAGGTGATGCAAGAAAAAATTCAAAAACAAGCTTTCACATTGATGGAACCACCAACTAAAGTCTCGACCCCTATTTGTCATCCAACTAGACTAGAGAATATAATGTTTACGCCATAAGAGGAGTATTTCCAAAATGATTGCGGGCTTTGGAAGCTTGGTGAATGGTAATAATGTCTATGGGCCGAAAGAGAAACCCTATATCTTTTCTATTGTTACTAAGAACAATTAATGTATCATAATTAAACTGGCGTATATTTGGAAGATGTCAAAGGGAAAAAAGATTGCATATGTGCAAGTAAATGGAAATTGGTAAATTCATGCAACTCTAATGTCACAATTAGTATCTTACCTTTACAATGTTGTTTGCATACTTCATTACCATAGATACAACAATGCCACCGCACCAAAACAAAATGTTGCACCTAATTTTGATAGTAATGACAACCCCCGACAATTTTACCTATATAAACTCACTTGGATATGGATTTATTTTTTACTTGAGGCGAAAACATTCCAATTACTTCATATGAATAATTAGCATCTCTATTTTCAAAGAAATGCAAAAATATCAAATAAATGTTCATTTCAAGTGTAGATATTTATCTACCAAAACCTACTCTTCTAATTAGGTTAAAGAAAGTGTTAACACCAAAATTTTTGCCCTAATTATTTTTCATTTCTATTTTTTATTTTTATTGAAAAAACACCCAAAAAAATAATAATAATAAACAAGACAAAAAATGCCAAGTATAAAAAGAAAAAAAGATTAAAAAAAAGAAAAAGATTAAAAAAAATCAATTGAAGTAATTAGCTTAGATTAGTTCTAAGACGAGGCTAATTAAAAAATAGAAAGTTAAAAAAAAAAAAAAAGACAATTGAGGGTATAATTAAAAAAATTCAAAACCTCGAGTCCTTTAATTAAAATAAAAAGAGAGAATAATTGAAATAAATTAAAAAAAAAGTTATAATTAATTGAGATTTAAGGGTTCCATCAAAAGTGGAACAATTAAAATCGGACTTAAATTGGTGTATTATAAGGAATCGGGGACCAAATTTGACTTTTATAAAAAAAACCTACAAAATACCTATGGTAGAATCTATTGTAGATCTCTTTCAAAAAAAACCTTCATCTAGCCAACTTCCTCTTCATCGTAACAAAAGCCTCACCCAAAACTCCCTCTCACACACCAGCCCACAAACCCCTCTCACAAACACCAACCACAACCCTTCACAAGCCTTGCCTCGTAGCACTATCTAGAGCCAATAGTTGCCTACGTAGCTAGTAGCAGCACCCCTTTGTAGCTCCTCGCATGCAGCCAATAACACCACTCGCGAGTAACCTCACAACTCCTTAGAATGAGCCAACAACACCCCTCGTAGCTCTTTGCATGTTAGCACCAGACCCACCAACCTCCCTCATAGCCTTGCCCTCTCATAGCCAATAACCTATCTCACCCACAAACTCCTCGCACGTAATTATCACCCACTAACCTCCCTTGCAACTCTTGCATGCTAGTGCCAACATCCCTCATAGCTCCTCGTATACGACCACCCCTCATAGCTCCTCATGCATGGCCGCCCAATACGAGCTTCTCGAGTGCCGGTGCCACTCAGCCCTAAGCAGCCCCTTCTAGGCCAGCACCCTTTATATAGTAACCCTTACTACCAAGCCGGTGTCCCCATACAACTCCTAATGAGCGACCAACCCATGTAGCTTCTCATATACTAGTGCCGACACAATAACCCCCGCATGTTAGGCTAGCCACCCACACAACAACCACGGCGTGTCGGACCAACACCCCCATATAGTAATCCTTACCCTCACATAGTTCTCTACATGCTAGTACTAGTGCAACAGCCTTTTCCTTCCAACTAGTCAACGAGTTAGCAATAGCCTTGCATGCTAGCCAATAGCATTTGTGACCAAGTCACCACCGAGCTCCAACCATGACGACCACCATCACTAGCCCAAAATAGCATATCCTTTATCTTTAGCTTGAACTCTCCGTTTACTATAACCAAAACTCCCTTCCTCTTGCTCTAGCTCATATAAACACACTAACCACCACTTTTCCTCCATTTTTTTTTGTCGAAACTTACAATCACAAAACCACCATCTTCTCCTCCCTTTTTGGTTGAAACTTGTTGTCAAAGAAGATCACGATCCTCTCCTCCACTTTAGGTTGAACGTTGTAGCCACCAAGCCACTATCTCCTCCTCTTTTGTGGGCTAGAAGTTAGTGAAAAAACTCCTCCTTTACCCTTTATTTAGACCAAAAGTTATAGCCATAAAGCCATAACTTTTTTTACTCTATTTCAAGCCAAAAGTTGTTGCATTCTAGCCACCATTTTAGGTCAAAAGTTGCTATCATTTCCAATCTCTATTCAAAGCAAAAAATATATATATATATAGAAAATATAGTGTTTGATAACAAATATTAAATGATAGAACACGTATGAAAAATTTTATTGTTTGATTGATTGAGTTTGACAAGAACAATATGATATTATGTTTTTTTTTTTTTTTTGCAAGAAAAACATAGCAACTATTTTATCGCCAAATCTCCTCAAGTTGTAGCAAAATTGACAATTTTTAGAGTAGTCGAAAGTTTATAGAGTTGCTATAAAATTTATAGATAACTTTGGCAAATTTAGAGAACTTTAATTATAACAACAACTTTGACTATTTTCATCGACTTTGGAGGGATCTTCGATCACCTTAGTGAGACTTATACAATATTTTGATAATATACGACTACTCTTTCTCTACCTAACTAAATAATCGATTATCATCGGGAATGAAGAGAGTAGAATTGACTCTCAAATCGGACATTTAAACTACAAAATGTTTTTACGTAAAACCTCTATAATGTCTATACTCCTTTAAAATGTGAATTAAATTATCACATTTCATTTATATATTCATGGTTTAAATATGGTTGAAGTGAATGTTGTTGTAATTGCCATTATGAACAAACTACTTTGTTTTACATCTACATTCTTAATGCAAAGTTTATGCCTATTTTTATTGTTTGATTGATTTGGAATTTTTTTGCAACGTGACTAAATCTGTAATAATCATATCTAAAGTGTATCAAGTCATTTTGAATGCGTTCGGTTGTTAGAAAGCGAGTCATCGGTGACTTCCTACCTATATGGACAAAGTCATCGGTAAACCCTAAAACCATTTTTCTCCTAAAAATATTTATGGAGATAAAGTTATTAGTAAATTTTCACTCATGTGACAAATCCACTAAGAATTTTGATATCATTTTGCATACATTCGTTTCTCAAAAAATAGGCTACTAGTGACTTCCACTTAAATGGACGAAGCCGTTAGTGGCTTCAAAACCAATTTTATCTAAAAATATTTATGAAAATGAAGTTATTGATAATTTTTTGCTTATAAAAAAAATTCATCAACGATTTTGATATTATTTTGCATGTATTCTGTTTGTCAAGAAAAAGTTCACCCATAACTTCCCATTTATGGCAATGAAGTCGCTAGTGGCCTCAAAACTATTTTTTTCAAAAAACAAATTTTAAATAAATTTATTCGTAATTTTTCACTTATGTGACATAGTCATTAATAATTTTGATATCATTTTGCATGTGTTCTGGTTTGTTAGAAAACAAGCCACTAATGACTTCCCACCTACATGAACGAAGCCGCTAATGGCCGCAAAATCATTTTTCTCCTAAAAATGTTTATAAAAAAAGTTATTGGTAATTTTTCACTAATTTGATAAAGTCATCAATGATTTCAACCCATTTTGCATGTATTCTATTTGTCAAAAAAACAAGTCGTTGGTGACTTTCCATCTATATGGATAAAGTTGCTAGTGGCCTTAAAATCATTTTTCTCCAAAAACTATTTACGAAAATAAAGTTATTGGTAAATTTTTACTTATTTAACAAAGTGATTGATGATTTCGATATCATTTGAAATGTTTTCTATTCATCAAAAAACAAGCTCCTATTAGCTTTCCACTTATGTGATGAAGTTGTCAATGGCTTCTAAACTAGTTATCTCGCTCCTTGCTCAAGAAAAATAAAGTTGCTTGGTGGCTTTCCATTTATGTGATGAAGTTATCAATAATTTCCTAGATCCATGACTCAAAGTCATCAAGGGCTTCTCACTTATGTGAGTGAAGTTATCAATGACTCATTGATCATGTTAATAAAAGGTTATCGATCTTTAAAAACTGATCCGTTTATTGATATAGGTTTTATTCACTAAAAATTAACCAAAATTCCAACTTCCCTTACCTTTTCCCCTTTGAATCTCAAACTACTCTATTTTACATCCAAGACCTCCAAACTACTCGTTTTACATCTTAAAAAAATAAAGTCACTTAAATAGGCATAGACACATAACGGAGTAAAAAGTCAATTTTTTCATATGCATTCAATACAACTTACCTCATGTAAGATGGGATGACGGTGATGTTATATCTTTCTCACACATAACCGATCCTTTATCCACATACCTTTGTAGACTAGTACATTTATGGTTTTTTAGTTCTCTCCGATTAGCTAGGTGGCGACACCATGTTTCCCAAGATTTCATCTTGCCTTCCCACGTCAATAAAAAGGATAAGATCCTTAGCACAATGCAAGGAATCATAAAGGAAAAACACTAATGGTAAGGGAACTAGAAGAGTTAGGAGAGCTCGCATTTAATATACTCCTTCGTTGGCTAGTCCGTTTCGAAAACCTTATAGGGAAACCTCATAATACATAACCTAAAACTTTTAACACCAATACATACCAAGTTTATTATACAAAACTTGTAAGTAGTTAATTCACTTTTTTCACCCCTAATAAATCACACGACCTCTATTACAATAGTGAATTCTTTTTCTACCTACAAATCCAACCCTTTCACCAAATTTTTTATGCTATAAAAACCTCTATCATATAGTTATCAACGGATATTAACTCCTTCATCGACTCACATATATCATCATAACAACTTTTTAAAAAATAACATTTTGACTTGAGGTTTAGGAATCGGGGAAACTATAGACAACTAAGAGTGATTGTCATAATGAGGCAAAATCTCTTTATTCATCACATTCAACATGTCATAAAAACTTGAGCATCGGGATTTGATATCTCATTTGTGATAGACTAATTAAATAATAGATCGACTACATAAATCATCATTGTTTCATATGGATTGAGAGGTTGATTATAACTCTCGTCACCTTTATAAAAATTTTCTAACGTAACATAACTTATGAAGTCAACTTCCTTAAGGTGTATCCAATCATAATATTCGGACACAAAATCATATCTCATTAAATGGTATTTAACCCTAACAACCTCTTTAAAATTTTGGTTTTTATATTTATAGTGATTGCAAAGACACCTTAACTTTCTTTTATCCTTACATTCGGGATGAGTAACGACAAATACAATAAATTCTTCAACCTCATTCATGAAACCATCATTTAAATACCCATTTATACACCTAACACACATCTATTTATGATTGGACCTTATTATTTTATTTCTACATTTTTTAGACAACATAAAATTATTTAATTAATAATTTTTCTAAACATATAATAAAATTTTGATAGAGTCTCTTCTATAAATTGCATTTTTCTCAATTAAAAAATACTTTAAATGATCATACACAAAAAAAAATTAAATCAACCAATATTAAGCCAAAGTCAAGTAGGAGTCAATTTAGCCACAAAAAAAAAAAAAAAAACTCTACACATAGAGACCTTACGATAGCAAAAAGGAGTCTACACATAGAGACCTCGCAGTAGCAATAAGGACTCTACACTTCTAGACCACATGGTAACAACGAGTAGAGTTTTCAATGACCTCTCCTCAAGATAGTATTATACTTAGATAGACATTGTAACTACTTGGACTTCATATACACTTATCATTGGATCGCTATACAAGGATGAGCTAAATCTTAATCAATATACTTTGAATTCAACTTTTATTTTAGTAGCTTAATTTGTTATAAGAGTTTATTAAGCATTACTATCACCCTCCTCCCTATCATTTCCCCATGTTGTTGCTTCCTTTGCTTGCTAGAATAATATACACCCTACTATATCGGTTGCCTTTTCTCTTTTTGCTATTTCTTTTCTTTTCAATAGGATCAATGGCTTCTTACAGCAATACTTCATCTCTCATCGTTGCTTACATAATACACAATACAGACTCTTCTTGTACCAATAAGTCAACTTAGCAACTCTCATCACTTTGTCTCCCTTAAACTCACCCAAACCAATTTCCTTTTACGACATGTCCAATTGAAGCCATTTATCCTAAGCCAAGGCCTCTTCATCTTCATTGATGGATCTAACTTGTGCCTCTCAAGCCACTTTTCTATCGGATATTTTAAAGTATTATAGGTAAATCCCTCTTACCAAATTTGGATTCAATAGGAACTTCTTATGAGCATAATTATATCCTTCCTCTCAACAGATGTGCTTCAAATGATCATCAACCGTAGCACTTCTGAAGAGTGTGGTATGAGCTTGAGAGTGCCCTAGCCTCTCCTTCTAGCCTATGACTCATGTCTTTACACCTTCCTTACAATAATTATGTTAAAAATCAAATGAATCGGTCTTCCAATTCTTACACCATGTAAAATATCACAGTGATGAGCTTACTATTATAGGTCAACCCCTCTCTTTAATTGATTTCAATCTCTATATGTTCAAAGGACTCTCTAACTAGTTTAGAGAACTCATCATAACTCTTTTCATGAAAGCTCGAATCGGTATCTTTCTACATAGCTTTTTTGGTAGCCATGAATTTTTAAATCATGATTCCCTATCTCTAACTCTTTCATAAAAAGTACATGTTTATTACATACCCCACCTACTGCTAACCTTATTAGTGTAGGTGCCCAAGATCCAACCATGTTTGAATGAGTTTGAGTTATTATATCATTACATGATTTATAATAAAGAAGTCTTTCTATTAATTCTTGTCATTTACATTTATAAATTGGATTAAATTAGATAGAAGTTCATATGATATGCATTTGCATTAGTGATTGATTAAAGATATGAGATAAACATTAATGCACATAAATGATGTCATTAAATATCTCAAGTTGTAGCAATATCAAGAATGGACATTGACTATATGCGGTTAGACTTATGAGTGCTATGCTCATGCTATATGATAGCAGTAGAAGATCTCACACCTAATGGCATGATGTTTCCAAATCAAGCACTTAGATGATTTATGTTAGAGAACATATCACTCGGACTTGACTCGTCATGAGAACCCATTTGGTTTAGTCTATGAGAATATCATACGAGATGGGTACAATTGGTCTTTATACTTGAAGTCATCACGGTTATCTCATTAATGGATTTATGCACTTTGACACTCGTTTTGATGGACTTAGTAAAGAGTCGTATGTGGGTGATTCATTGGGTACACTAGAAATCTAATGTAGGTAGGTGCATGACTAAGATAAGATATGTCATTCCTTGTATGCTAAAGGATTTATCATATTGCACTTTGATGAATGTCCGTTCAATAAATCTATGGTCATAATAGGAGTACACCAATAGAGTATAGTTGGTTTACTGCGAGAGCTAAGATATTGAAAAATCAAAAAAAAAAAAAAAACTTGTGTGATCATAATCAAATAAGACTTATAACCAAGTTTGAGATCACATTGTGATAAGTTGACATGAGGACTCGAACTATATGGTAACCATGCTTGTGAAAGATAATAATGGATTAATTAATCATTCTAGAGAATTAGGTAGTCATGATGTCTTGTTAGAGGACAATTTTGATTTATATATCAAGAGACAAAAGAGGAGTCTTTTGTTCTTGATATACTACTAACATATTTAGGAGCTTATTGAGTCACATGTAAAAGTTTAAGTATTCACATGATTAAAGAAAAGCAAAGACATTGGAAAAAGTTTCTAATTTTGAAAGTTTTCTATTTTGGAAAAGTTTTCCAAAATAGAATGTTTCCTAAAATGAAAAGTTTCCTAAAATGGAAGTTTCTTAAAATAGAAATTCTCTTATTTTAGAAATAAATTTCCTATTTTGGAAGTAAAAACCCTAAAATAGAATTGAGTTTCCTAATTTATGTTAAAGGATATTTTAGAAAATTAGTTCCTAATGTGAGCCACTAAAATTATCTAAAATTATTTATTTGGATAGTCTAAATAAATTAATTGGGCTAGAATGGTTTTGGCCCAATAAGTTTAATTAAAAGCCTGAAGATATTTTGATGGAAGGATAAATATCAACTATATTAGATAAGGATGAATTTTTTAAAGATAAAAATAAAAAGCCCACTTGTAAAATAACTCATAATCCATAGAGGATTAGGAAGCAAGAACATAGAGTCCTTAATGGACTCATTGTCACCCTTTTTATCATTGCAGAACAAAGAAGTCTCTCCTGTAAATATATGGGAGAGAAAGGTGTGGCACAAGCAAGAAAAAGAGAAGGAAGAAATTCAATGAAGAGAGAAAATCTCCTTAGGGTATTCGGTAAAAACAAAATAAGAGAAAATAGTATTTTTTCCAAAAACCCTAATACATACCACTTTTCATCTTTCTTTAAGGTTGTTGCAAACTTGTCCAAATTAGATTTCTATAGGAAACACTACACAAATTAGAAAATTTGAAGCTAGCACTTTACCAATTTTGAGTGTTTCTTTGTGGGTGCTTGACTCGCATGGATCATCAATAGAGGTCGAACACTTAGATGACTTTTCTGCTAAAGAATTTTGATCTACGTCACAAGAGGTAATTCTCTATTCATTTCTTTAATTTATGTATATATAATTAGTTGATTCAAGAGCATGATCTTGGGCCCTTTAGATGGAGGAAAATTTTTGTTTATTTCTACCTCTATAAGATGCATGATCCTATAGAGAAATTTTGATAAAATTATAAAATGACCAAAAATATAAATTTATAATTATTTTATGAATGAAATGTGTTTCATTAGTATGTCATGTATCAATGTGATTAAAGCATGGGTGAATGGTATGGATGAGTTGACCTAGTTTTATGAATTAAATGTTTGTAATTTTTTAGATAAACAGGACCTATGCATCCTTTTATAGTATATATTATTTCTCTTCTTATCTTACTCCTCTCGAATGTAACTTGAGGTTTCTTGTTCAAATAAATATAAAAGTAGAAAATAGGAATTAGAATAAATGCAAAGAAAGATGCCAATAAATGAAGATATTCTTGAAGAATTTGTAATAATTTTTCACATATGAATTTGAGCCACTAGTCTCCTTATGACTCGAAGGAGCTAGTATTAGAGATCCATTACCATTCACTCGGTCCTTTGTGTTATGCATTAGCTGTATGTATATTATATGATTAATATTAGTATATGTGTTAGGAATAATATAATTATTGATTAGTATGTCTGCTAGGATGAGACCAAATAAATTAATTCCTTTAAATAAACTATTAAGTTAATTGTCTTCCAACGTTATGAGGAAAGAACTTTCTTAGATGTTATTGGCTCGTTGAGATAACTCAAGGTCACTTATTACTTGAGGGAAAAAAATCATAGGCCAAGCGATGTCCTTGAATGTTAGGTCTAACTTAAACGAGTTATTGGGTTTGTTGAGATAACTCAAGGTCTAATAAACTTGTAGGCAACGATTGGTATTCACATAAGATGTGATATGACAAGGAGTTGTCATGCTAATGAGATTAACAATTACATTAGATATAATTGGTGAGAAGTTACCTATGTAATTCTTCATGTGTGGCTTGTTAAGATAACTCAAGGTTAATGCATGTTAGAGGATGGGATCCTAACCCACTAAAAAAAATCAAAAATAAAAAATTTGAGTCCTATATTAAAGGTTATAGAACTTGAAGAAAATAGTGAGAGTAACATAGATTTTACTTTTTTAATTTATGCTTTGGTTTATTTTATACAATTTAATTAACCAAATCGAATGTTTTTCTATCCTATTAGATTGCACAGTATGATTGGCAACACATTGATACGATCGATAATTAATGAAAGTAATGCCTTCAATGGCACAAACTTCCTTGATCTGGAAAATAAATTTGAGAATAGTCCTCCAACATGAGAAAATTCACTATACGATAGAGAAAGCTCTTCCAGCTCGAGCCTCCTTAGGATCAAGTCGAAGCTCATATAGCATGGGTCAAACATAGAGATGATGCGAACACTCGCTCGGAGTATCATGCTTGCTGCTATGACGTTGGACCATATGCGATAATATAAAAGTCATAAGCTTTTAACATCATAGCAAAGCTTAAAAGCTTATTTGAGAAGAATACTAGATATGAGCGTTATGAGATAGCGAGAAAGCTCTTTAGAGCTAGAATGGATGAGGGATCCAACATTGAAAAGCATGTCACCGAAATAATAGGCTACATCAATAGATTGGCCAAAACTTGAAATGGGAATGGATGCTGAATTATTCATTGCTCTAGTATTGCAATCATTGCCTAATAGCTTTGGATTGTTCATTATTAAATTCAACATGATGGAGATGGAAAAGACTCTTAGAGACTACGTGTTTATACTAAGGGAAGCTCAGTCCAAAATTAAAAACAAAAAAAGGACATGAGTTATGTACTTCGGTTAATGCGATAAAGGGTAAGAAAAAGCCTAAGAAGAAGTCTTCAACTATGCCTACTAGATGAGTGAAAAAGCCCAAGGATCGAATAGCTCAAAGGATGCAATCTGTTTTCATTGCAATAAGAAAGGGCATTAAAAGCGCAACTTCAAAGAGTACCTAGAAAGGGTGCAAAAGAAGAGTTCTACCACCACCTCGGGTATTTATGCTATTAAAGTTGATTTTTTTATTTATAAATTCCACCCTATAGGTATATGATACTATATGTGGTGCTCACATTTTTTAAATGTACAGGAGCTTAGAAAAGAAATGAACATAGCTTCAAGGAGATGATCTACATGACTATAATGGATCAAGAGTTGAACCATTAAATGTAAGTATTTATGAGCTAACCCTATCATTTAGGAATGTGCTAAGACTCAATTATTATTAGTGGTAGAGGCTAAAGAAGTTATTTTCATTTCTTATTTTGAACAACTATTTCATTTTTTAAGAATAATGGTTATTTTTAAAGATGAGTTTTATGAAAATATTTTGATAATAAATATATATTTTGAACATAACTCCCATTTATTTAACATAAATACTAAAAGACTCAAATGATTTAAAATAACATAAATTTATAACAACATCAACTTAGCCATATAAATGAGAATCTCATATCCAATCTACTTATAAATGGATATCTAGAATCATTTGATGATGTCTAAAGAATCTTGTATACTTGACAAAGAGACTTGAATCCCCATTTAGCTAAAAAGGAGAAAGAGCCACTAATTAATAAAGACCCTACATATAGAGAAGTATGTGGGCCCATGTTCACCCAAGCAAGAGGAGAACACACTTGCCACATAACCTTTAATGATAGTAGATCATGCTCCGGTTATAAGCATAAGTTCAAAGCATTTAAAAGGTTCAAAAGTTTAGATTTAAAGTTAAGTGATGAACTAGCAAAAGTGTTAAGGCATTTTGATTAAAACGAGGTGATGAATACTTGAACACTAAAATTTTAGATCACCTAAAATAGAATGAGATTCTCTATGGAGATCACATGTAAGATATGGTCGATCCATATGAGTCAAATCAATATCCCTGTTTTATTTTGGGATAAATACTCCTTACTACAACCTTTACATTGAATTAAGTTCCAATTAAATCTATTTAAATAGACCTCATATGAGATATGGAAAGAAAAGAAAATGAATTCATCTTTCCTTAAGATTTGAGGCTATAAAGTATATGTCAAAAATTTTGATAAAGACAAACTAAAGCCTAAAATTAATAAAATGCTAATTTGTGAGATATCCAAAGCAAACAAAAAGATGTCAATGTATTACCACTAAAACAAAGTGTTGTTCATGACTAGGTTTGCTATATTCATTAGAATGGAATTTATAAATGTTAGAAATAGTGAAAGTATATTTAAACTCAATAAGATCAAGTGAACTCATAAATTGACACTTTACTAAAGGAACCCTAAGTAGAATAGTTACAAAGTGTTGTAACTATCCCATAAATAAAAACACAAGAACTTCATAAGTTTAAAAGAAATTCATCAAAAAACAAAAGGATATGATTTTCTTGTCTTAATACATTGTGGTGTGAGCCCTAAAAGGGATGACAATGTTAGATATTGATTTCTAGAAAAGGCAAATGAAAAAGATATGTAGATGATACACCCCGATGGTTCTCAAGAACATAAAAATAAGATTTACAAAATGCAAAGGTCCATTTATGGACTTGAGCCTACCACTAAGAATAAGAGTCAATGTTTTAATAAAACAATCAAAGAGTTTAATTATTCACCAAAAACAAAGATGAACCTTCTATATATATATATATATATATATATATATATATATATATATATATATATATATATATATAAGAAGTTATTGGAGTCTACTAGTCATGGTTATTCAGCATGAAAAATTAAAAAAAACTACTCCTCGGCTATAATATTAGCGTGTTGCAAACTATAAAAGATTAAGATATCTAAAAGTAATTTTCCAAGTATAATATAGGAGAGCAACCTACAATCTAAGAGTGTAGATCTATAAAGATAAATCACTTGGAATGTAAGGAGTCTCCCAAGGCGAGATACAATGACATGACACTAAAAAATTTAGTATGAAAAAATTAAAGAAAGATTTATTCCAATGTCATATAGCTTGATGGCCGACAATAAAGGATCCATAGCACAAGCATGTACTACATCGCTACCATTTGATTATAGAGATAAACAGCCATGGCAACGTAAGGATAGAGAAAGTCCACACTAACGAAAAGATAGCTAACCTCTTGACTAAGTATTTGTCATAAATGAAATATGAGACCCTTACTTAATCATCAAGATTAAGGGACATAGCCGGTTGGCTCTAGTACAATTGAAAGATTATTAGTGTAGGTGCCTAAGATCCAACCATATTTAGATGGATTTGAGTTATTATATCATTACATTATTTATAATAAAGAAGTCTTTTTATTAATTCTTATCATTTATGTTTATTGATTGAATAAGATTAGATAGAAGTCCATATGATATGCATTTGTGTTAGTGATTGATCGAAAGATATGAGACAAACACTAATGCATATAAATGATAGTATTAAATGTTCCAAGTCATAGCATTGTCAAGAATGGATATTGATTATATGCAGTTAAAGTTGTGAGTGCTATGCTCATGCTAGATGATAGTAGTAGAAGATCTCACACCTCTTAGTATGATGATGCCAAAGCAAGCACTTAGATGATTTATGTTAGAGAATATATCACTCGGACTTGACTTGCCATGAGAACCCATTTGGTTTAGTCTATAGGAATTTCATATAAGAAAGGTACAAGTGGTCTTTAGACTTGAAGTCATCATGGCTATCTCATTAAAGGATTTATGGACTTTGACACTCGTTTTGATGGACCTAGTAAAGGGTTGCACATGGGTAATTCATTGGGTGCACTAGGAATCTAATGAAGGTAGGCGTATGACTAAGATAAGACATGTCATTCTTTATAAGCTAAAGGATTTATCACACATTTCACTTCGATGAATGTCCGCTCAATAAGTCTATGACCATAGTAGAAGTACACTAATAGAGTATAATTGGTTTACTCTAAGAGCTAAGACATTTAGGAATCGAAGAAAACTTGTGTAATCATAATCGAACAAGAATTATAACTAAGTTCAAGATCACACTATGATTAATTGACATGAGGATTGAATTGTATGATAACCATGCTCGTGAAAGGTAATAATGGATTAATTAATCCTTCTAGAGAATTGGGTAGTGATGATGCCTTGTTAAAAGCCAATCTTGATTTATGTAGCAAGAGATAAAAGAGGAGTCTTTTGTTTTTGATCCATTGTCAATATATCTAATAGCCTATTGATTTACATATATAATTTTAAGTATTCACATAATTAAAGAGAAGCAAAGACATTAGAAAAAATTTTCAATTTTAAATGTTTTCTATTTTGGAAAAGGTTTCCAAAATGGAAAGTTTCCTTAAATGGAAGTTTCTTAAAATGAAAAGTTTCTTATTTTAGAAATTAGTTTCCTAATTTGGAAGTTAGTTCTAAATTTGGAAGTAAATAACCTAAAATAGAAATTAGTTTCTTAATTTAGGTTAAAGGATATTTTGGAAAATTATTTCCTAACGTGGTCCTCTAAAATTATCTAAGATTATTTATTTAGATAATCCAAATAAATTAATTCGATCAGAATGATTTTATCCCAATAGATTTAATTAAAAGCCTAAAGATATTTTGATGAGAGGATAAACATCAACCTTATTGGATAAGGATTAATTTTTTAAAGATAAAGATAAAAAGCCCACATGTAAAATAACTTCTAATCCTTAGATGATTAGGAAGCAAAAACCTAGAGTCCTTAACGGACTTATTGCTACCCATCCTTATCCTTGGAGGACAAGGAAGTCTCTCATATAGATATATAGGAGAGATAGGTATGGCACGAGTAAGAAAAAAGAAGGAAGAAATTTGACAAAGAGAGAAAACTCTCTAGGGTACATGATAAAAACAAAATAAAAGGAGAAAATACTTTTTTCTAAAACCCTAATACATGGCACTTTTCCTCTTCCTTTAAGGTTGTCATAAACTTGTCGGGATTAGAGTTCTATAGGAAACATTACAAAAATTAGAAAAGTTAGAGCTAGCACTCTACCAATTTTGAATGCTTCTTTATAGGTGCTTGGACTCGTGTGAATCATCAATAAAGGCTAAACACTTGGATGGCTTTTCTATTAAAAAATTTAGATCTACGCTACAAAAGGTAATTCTCTATTCATTACTTTAATTCATGTATATATTTTTAGTTGATTTAACTATATGATCTTGGGCCCTTGTATGGAGAAAAGTTTTTATTTATTCGCACCTCCATGGGATGTATGATCCTTCAAACCTCTTCACCGATCTATCGAACTCCATCCGACTAATTTGGTGGCTACACTCATGGACGAGGAAGGACCTTTCGGGGCGAAGGTCGTAAGAGATATAACCCCAAGTATGATAATACTTATAATTCTGAACATAAGGGTTATTGGCATTCAAATGATCAAAGAACCAAATGTTCGATATGTTTCTCATGGAACCACATGGTTGTTGACTCGCCCTCAATAATAACTTACTACTACCCAACCCACTATAAATGTCTCAAGTGTCTTAACTACAAACTATGCTCATTCTTGATGCCCCGACATCGATGCTTCACACCATACCCGATCTAACAAGGTTCGGTACTTATAAACCATATCAAATACTTAACCAACTCTAAGTTCACAATGATGAGTTTTTACCAGTTAAGCATATTGGCTCTTGTCATATTAAAAATCAATTAAAGATTTAAATCTATTTGATGTTCTTCATGTTCCACAAATAACTAAACCTTTACTTTTTGTTAAAAGGTTAGCTTGTGATAATGATTTGTTTTGAGATTTTTACCTTTCTACCTTTTATTTAAAGGATCATGCGCATAAGAAAACATTTCTTTTAGGCTAGAGTGATAGTGACCTTTACACTCATACACCTTCATCCGCCAATTCTAGTCCTCAATTATATTTTGTCCATGTCTCTGCAAATGTTTGGCACTTCATATTAGATCATCCTTATTATAGAGTACTAAATTTTATTTTACAAAGTCATTCTTTATCAAGTTCTTCAAAATTGTCTTGTGTTTGCTTGTCTTATCTATTAGGCAAAGCAAGTTTTTCATCTTTATCTTCTTTTAAAAACTCAATTATTGGTATTTTAAATTTAATTTTTAGTGATGTTTGGGGCCCTTTACCTATTATGTCCGTTGATGGTCATTAATATTATCCAACACTTATTAATCATTATTCAAAATATATCCGATACTTTCCATTACATAAAACGTACGATGTTTTGGACACTTTTATTCAATTTCAAAAATGGTTGAGCACTAATTTAATTATCAAATAAAACAAATACAAACTCGATTAGGGTGGGGAATTTCGTTCTTTGAACAAATTTTTTAAATACATTGGCATAATTCATCATATCACGTGTCCTCATACACATGAACAAAATAGGATAGTTGAGAGACGTCATCGCCATATTATGGAAACCGACCTCACTTTGTTAGGTGAGACCAAGTGTTCCCAAAAAATATTAACACTTTGCTTTTAAAACTCGATATCTTTCTTATTAATTGAATTTGATTATTGGTTACTAAGAATAAATCACCATTTGGAATAATTTTTAACTGAAGTATAGACTATTCTTTTCTCAAAATTTTTATTTTCTCCGTTATCCTTATTTACACCCCTACAGCAAAAATAAAATGGATTTTAGGTTACCTCTTGTATTTTTCTTAGTTATAGTTCATCTCAATTTGAATATCGATGTCTTAACAACAAAAATAATCATTTTTACATTGTCTCGTCAAGTTTTCTTTGTTGAAAATGTTTTTCCATTTGCTAAAACAAACAATACCACACACTTTTTTATTTAGATAGTGTCATATCCTCCTTGGGCAAGTCTTCCTATTCGGGCTCCTCCTATTTCTAACATTAAATTTTTTATAAGATAGCATCTCTCCATGCCACCATTGGTCCCATCCTCAACAACTTCATAACCTACTCTAAACTTAAACTCCCACATGATAAGTTCTAAACCATAAAGCCCATAACCTTTGGTCCTTGTATCTACATGTAAATAACTTGACCAAATCATGACCCTATAAGCCATGACCTCAAGCTCACAAACTACCTAAAATTTACAACTCATGAGTCTAACTCCATAACCTCGCTCATACACCAAACCAAGCCCGACCACCTAAACACTATGCTTCCCAAATAGTACATAGATTCAATAATGCAAGCACTACAAAACACATGCCTCCATCTTCCCCACCAACAATAGCTCCTTTCCATACTCACCTAGTTTAAACTTATTCCTAGATCTTAGTAAATATGACTTGAGCAAATGTGCAAGTGCTCATCCATTACCAACCTTAAAAGCTAATTGTACTTACACTATGGTTTTACGTTCTATAGGGTTTTTGAATGATTCTAAGGTGATTATAGAAGTATCCCATATATCTACTCCCGAAAGCTCAAATAGTTTTTTTGAAGCTCGAAATTTATAGAATGGCACTTTATTATAGAAACTAAATTCAATGCCTTTTTATGAACCAACACATGGTCATTAGCACTCGCTACATAGTCTATGAACATTGATGGCAACAAGTGAGTTTTTAAAACTAAGAAACATGCAAATGGAAGCATTGAGAGATATAAATCAAGGTTAGTAGCTACTGGTTTTAATCGGGAAAAAGCTATTGACTATGGCGAGATATTCGATCCCATAGTTAAACCACCACCATTCGAGTTATCCTTTCTTTAGCAGTATATGATGAATGGACCATCAAACAATTAGATGTGCTTTGCCTTCTTAAATGGTAATCTATATGAAGATGTATTCATGGCTCAACTAATGGGTTTTGTGTATCCTCGGCTTCCTAACTATGCTTGTAAACTATATAAATCATTGTATGGGTTAAAACAGTCACCACGAGCTCGGTTCTCCTACCTTCAAAATTTTTTGCTTGAATTTGGGTTTGTAGAATCCATAACAGGCTCTTCTCTATTTTTGTACCAAGTTAAAGACTTTTGAGTTTTTCTTTTATTCTATGTGGATGACATTCTCATAACTAGCAACAATCCCTCCTTTCGCAATCGGTGATCACTACCTTGAACTCTCGTTTTGCAACTCGGGATCTTGGAGACATCAATTTCTTCCTAGGCATTTAGTAATCCCCATAAATCAAGGTATTATTCTATCTCAATAGAAATATATCACCGATATTTTGACCAAGCGGGGGATGCTCAATTGCTCGAGCCATGGCAACCCCTGTCATTACCTAACATTCGTAAGACTCTTGAAAATTAAAATTTATTTATGATTTATTGAAAAAAAAATTTAGGGGATATAAGTTATTATTAATTTTGAAGTCCCCACCAAGTATTAAAAGAACTAGGAACCTAAAATAGGCACTAATTTAGAGATTCTCAAACAAGGAGTTGGTTATGCTTTTGGACGAGTATCAATCACCTAAAAGCACTTTTTCTTAGAAAAGGTACTATGTCTAGTTTAGTCCTAAAGTTTATCTCCCAAAAATTTCTATTTTTATCGAAATTGATCCAAAGTCAAGATTCCTAATTTTATTTTCTAAAGAAAATTAATTAATTTATTAATTATTTTTTAGTGACATCATATTGAACCAATCGTCGGACCACTCCATTGGGCATCTCGTTGTTTCAATATTGAATCCAATTTTAGGTCTCAAAATAACTACTACATCATAGAATGACTAAATTACTAAAAATGATGGATTTGGGTTAACATTAGTCCGTATTAGATAGAAAACTTTGTTTAATTTTATTCTAATATTTTCCATTTCATTTTTTTATTATCATCATTTTTTTATTTTCCTCACCTTTTTTTTTTTGGATTTTTTATCTCTCTCTTTTTTTTCTTGTTCTTATATTCTTTTATAAATATATATTTTAATCTAACTCATGTTTTCTCTTCCTTATGACCTTTTTTTTTATTTGTTTTAGTAGTGGAGAATCATCATCACTCCTTAAAAATTAGAAGACTCAATGATTCATCACCTATTAATTATCTAATTATTATTAAAATAAACCTTAAAAATATAAATTAATAAATAAATTCAAAAAATTTAAAATATTAAATCAAAATTAAGAAGAAAATAAAAATGCATACGTAAAAGAAATTTAGGATCAATTTATCTTAAAAATTGACTAAAATTAAGACACTAGGCTTTTGCGATCAAAGGGCCCTCGACCCATTGAGGCTAGCCTACGAGGTCAGGCTAGCCTCTCCTTTTCACTCTTTCTTTCCTTTTTTTTTTTTTAAGCCGAGGTTGGGCTGATTTGGTCTCACCTTCTTTTCTTTTTTCTTCCTATCCTAAACTAATTCCCTAATAATTTTTCCTTTCTCACTAAATTCTCTAAGGATCTAACGATCATTTCGTCTTCTTCTCTCATCTTCTTCCCTTCTCCTTTAACAAAACCAAAAAGCTTTTTAAATTAGAAACAAACTCCTTTCCTAAGCCAATCCTCTTTCATGCATCCCTAAAAACAAGATCTCGTTCTCCCATTTCTCTAATCAAAATCTTAGGTCGTCCGCCCTTCTCTCTAAATCTAAGACCATGAATGATTGAATCCAATGCCCACTACCTCTTTCGTCTTTTTCTCTTCGATCGATCCGAATCCCTTTCTTGAACCATTCCCTTTATTCTTTCAGAAAATTAAACCATTTCCTTTATTCTTTCAGACAAACTAAACCCTCCTCTCTTTCATCTTGCAAATTCAAAATCCATAAAGGAAAATTTTGAGTGGTATGAGATTTTGCTTGATGATAATGATGAAATCATTATCACCCATCATTTACCTTTTTTTTTTTTTTAAGATCAATTAAAGTGAATAAAAGTTACATGTCAAGAAAGGAAATAACAAATTCTTACCTAAGTGGTTGATCTGTAGATGTCCGGTTGAGGATGAAGGAATGGCAATGGGTGGTTACTTGCTTAATGGGCGAACTAGTGCTCTTTTAAAACCTAGAAATTACGAGAGGCTAATTTAGTGATACCGGCCCTAGATTCACCTTCTTCCAAAATTTTAGTAAGTACTCTAATACTTAAATTGTCATAAATTTCCCTTAACTCACCTCTAAATTCCTTTCTCTCTCGTTTTCCATAACTCCTTTCTACCTACTGACCTCCTAGAATTCACTACTCTTTTTAATAATTTTCTTTAGATTGCTTACGCCCTTACTACAATTACCCAATCCCTTAAAATTTACCTAAATTTCCCCCATTCCTTCTGAATTCCCTCTCTATTTATATTAGGAAATAGGTTAATCTCCTCTAAATTGGCATTGATGGTAATTTTTAGCTTCTATATAAACGGAGCCAAAAACATTTATGTTTTCAAAACGTGTATAACGTTTGTCTATTTTAAGTATATTGGTTTTGTAGGTTGTTGCAGGTTATAGGCTAAAGTAATAGGACTATAAGGATTTGTAGGAGGTTTATCCCTCTAGCCACTTACAAAGACGAACGAGTCATAAGGTGGTAAAGTACGGGGCATGCATAGGGGCTTTCACTATTCGATGAAAATTGAAAAACCAAATCGAATCGTATTAAAATATCAATATTAGTGTGATTTAAAAAAACTGAATCGATAGATAATCGATTTTTTATTTTGGGTTTTTAAAAAAAACTCGATTAACCTAATAACCGAATTATTAAAAAAAAATTAATTCATGAGTGAAATAATGTTGTTTCACTCCTTTAGTCCTTTCCTTTCGAATTTTGATTCGATTTCTAAATTCACAAATCACACAAACCTAAAAATTAAAATCGAGTGTTCCTTTAAATCTAATCCTCTTCGTGACTTCGTCTTCCTCACTTCCTTTCCTCACCGTCACCGAGCAAACCTTAGTTCGATAGTTCTTATTCCTACTTCCTCGGTCTCCTCCTCACTCCTCGATCCTCTCCAATCTCGTCTAGACAATTGACCTCTATAGCACCCTCATGGCCTCACCTTGCTCTCAACCTCTCACAGCCTCAACCAACGGACCGATTAGCCCTCGCTCTTCATAAATCACAATCACGGCCTCACTCTCTTGAAGTAGTAACCATACTCTCATTCTCTTTCTCACTCTATATACTACTAATGCCTTATGTGAGGTGTTAAGTGTTAACTCGTTATGGACTTATGGTTGATTGGTTGAAACTTGACCTAGTAGCTAGTAGGAGTTGAAAAAATTATGAATTGTGTAATTTATGTTGCAATAGCCGGTAAGATCTTAAGTTAGCCAGCTAGCGAGTCTAGATCTAGGTTGTCTAGCAGCCTAATGGTCGCTACCCACTAGCTAGTGGACACGACCCATTATTTTAACTTTTAAACTTTTAATACTATAGACTTGTATTTAATAATCATTTCTAATCAAATATATTCTTGAATTTATGTAGA